>VXBN01015182.1:521-42776 GCA_013397395.1 Sinosuthora webbiana
CTTTTCTTTTTGATGTTAGAGGTGGTGATCTGTCCTACAGATGAAGTGTAATTGGGAGGCTCTCTGGGCAAATCATTTTCTTCTACATAATCTGGCTGACTCTCTAGATCCAGTGGCTCATACCTATTCTGAAGTGGCGCCTGGGTAGGTGATGGGGGTTGGCTGGAATTTTTATTACCTCCCCAAATAGGCACCCATTTCTACTCCCCTTCATCTACCAGGCGTACTTGTATTGCCTGGCAGTGGGAGACATGGGAGTCCTCTGACTCTTGGTGGGCTTCCCTCAAGGATGGAAGGGCTGAATTCCACCAATTTATTTCCCTTTCACTTTCCTAATACTCCTTAGTCTTTCAACTTCCTCCCTAAGCTCGGCCACTGGCGAAAGGAGATCAATCACTTGTTCACACAGCAGGCAGTCTTCTTCTGCAATGCCCCCTGGTACCACTGATAAGCTCAAAATGAACAGAAAAGGGTCTGTAAAGACATAGCCTTTTTGGAGGGTCCTATTTGGCTACATACACTTTTACTAACTGCCGTTTTAGATAGCGTAAAAACCATTACTAACAAAAAAACCCAAAACCAAACCTAAACCAACCAGCCAACAAAAACACAACAAGCAACAAATTAAAAACCCCAAAGCAGGAGAAAACCTGCAACCCTGCCTGCACCAACTGCCCTGCAAACTGCTGTGCCGCACCCTCTGAGCCATGTCACATCCCTGTTTGCCCTCTCCTGTTCACCACGCTCCCTAGAGGGCTCCTTTAATCGCCCCACCCCTCACTGGAGGAAAGCCCTGTCCTGCACCTGCATGGCTAATGAGAACGAGAACAAGGTCCTTCTGAACCTGTGCATTTCATGGGACCCTGCTTGTCACTGTTACAGACACGAAAGAACAACACTCACTCAGGTTGAGAGGTGAACAGAGAAAAGAGAAATTTTATTATGATTTGGGGTTTAAATAGGTTTTGGGATTTGATCAAAGATTGGGAGCTGAGAGGAACCACCTCTCTGACCCCAGTGGCCAATTCAGCAGTCCATCACAGACTGGAATGAAAACAATCTTCCTTGTTTATGTACATGCCTGAAAGACTCCACTATAAGTACGTAAACAATCATCAGAAGGCTAAAGAGTCAGGGCGACACCTGCTCTTTTCCTTCAGTCTTGCTTTTCATACAGAAACCTTCACTGACTTTTGTGGTTGCAGAAAATTCCATGCAAGTACCTCTGGGTAGCCATGAAAAGTCTTTTCAACCTCCTGTGAAATCTGGCTGTGTATTTATTCACTGATCTACTCAGGACCACCTGTTCTCTTCTTCCCACCCATATAATTTCTCATTCCTTTTATGTGATCAGGAAGCATCCTCAAACTGAGTAATCTTCACTGCTCATGTGATCACCAAGTTGCACCTTTTTGTATGAAATTCCTTTTTCTTCTCTTTCTTAAGACTGTTTCATAAATATATCTGATGGTTTATGTTTAATAAAAAGATCAGCTTGAAGTTCTTTTTTTTTTTGCTACTACTGTGAATTCCATTACTTTTATATTCAGAAGTGGGTTTGAGGGAAAGACTTTGTGTATGTGGGTTCATAGATTTAAATCAAAATGTCATATGTTACAAAAATTTTGCAAAGGCCTCAGAAATCAGCAAGTGATGCAAGTACCAAAATTGTAGAAATTCTTATGGTCATGATATGCTCAGTATTATCTGCAACTTGAGTGGGTGGATAGAACGTTTCTTTTCTACTTCTCCCTTCGGGGGTTTGGACTTCCAGAGAGCACAGAAATAGTAAGAAAGTTAAATGATTCATTTTCACTCTATGTACATGTTCTTTTTGGGATAATTAATTAGAAACATTTAACTATCCAAGAAATTAGCCACAAGAATATCTCTATCCTGAAGAGTCAGATAGCAATGAAACACTTTTTTGAATCTGGAAATTTTGGAAAATATTTATTTGAATGATTTTTTTATACCAGTTGTCAGAGCTGTCATAAGTGTCCTCAGTGCATCTGACATCATAATGGAACAAAGGATTTAAATAATCATCTGTGCTTTAATATAGATGATTAAGATCTGGCTGAATCCTTCACAACATAAAATTATCTTAAAGTAATTCCAAATGCATTAATTAACAATATTTTCTAAAGGACTTATACATTAGGTGAGAGTACAATCTTTCAGAAATGCTTTGGCCTTGCTGCACAGCCCCAAAGCAAACCGATGAGATAAAATGAGTAGAATCTCACATTGATCTGTCAGGTAGTTATTTTCTTATTCTAGAATTATTTTTTACTTTTAAATGAGGTACTCCTAGCATAGCAATGCTAAGTTTAGGTAATGCGCTGGTAGAATATCTGTGATGCGCAATAAGAGGGAAATGTAGTATTCTAAACTTGCAATATGTTTTTTTAAATTTTGCAATAATACATACCTAACTAAAGTATTTCCAAAAAAAAAATCTACTTCCTTTTGTTTATTGTACTGGAAACCTTATACTGACTATAATCTACAGTAAATATCTCTAATTGCTGTTAATCAAATGCAATACAGTATTTATCACAGTTTAAATATGTTGTATTAATAATCTTCTTCTGAGTCATAGTAGAAGGTAGCATATGGACTGAGAAAAAAAAATTGAAATTCAATAACAGCTGAAAATTTATTTCGTAGTTTTTTCTTCACAAGATCCATTAGTAAATTTAATGACTTATACGTATGTGTTGGTAATGGAATGTCAAATATTTTGTGGTATAAGTTACAGCCAAAAGTATATGCTCCAAGGTGATTCTTCCTCCTAAAAAGTTTTTGCAGAGTAAATGAGTAGGAATAAATTTAGTAAAGTGAAATGGAAGAAGAAAAAAAATTCCTCATTGGTCATTCGTATAAATTCTGTTGTCCACAATATTTCATGCTGAAATGAACCATCTAAAACCTGTTAATTACCTGGAGTACTACATTTTCACTTTTAATCTCAATGCATTTTATCTAATTTAGAAGTTAACTCTAAGGTACCACTGCACTGTAAATTTCCTTCTGCTGAAAAGTATGTGCGCAACAAGAGACGTTTCCAAATGAATATTATCTAGTCAAAAAAATCTGAATATGCAGTTATTTTTAAAGAAGAATGTGGAATGGGGAAAGCATCTGTAGATTTTTTTTTTTTTTTTTTGATTACACATGATCCATTTAGATGCATATGCACCTAAGTATCAATATTAATAGGTTATTCAATGTAATATAGCTATTGTAGTCCTTTGCAGCCCAAAGTACTCAGTTGCAAGCATTTAAGAGCACTAAGGCATATTTACATCTCTATATAAAAAATATATTTTGGGGACATAGTCTCACTATATTATCTGGAGTGTGAATATTAAATGAATAATTAAGTGAATAGATTTGGTTAAGAAATATCATGTGGGCTGGAATATGATTAGCAACGTTAATGGCATTTGATATATCAGATATATTAGCACTTAGGTGAAAGAAAGTAGAAGATCTCCCACACAAAGCGTGCTGCGTAACTGTAACTAAATAAGGAGAAAAAGTTGCTTTAAAATAATAATAATCTAAGCTATTAAATGCATCAACAATATAACTTGCTGTGTCTTATTGTATGAAAATGTACTGCGTGAAATATTTCAGAATAATGAAAGCTAATAAGATGAATATAATCACACATGTAACTTCATTGAAATTTATGGAACAGTATATTTACTCTTAAATATTTGAAATAGACTATTATAATAAATGTAGCATTAAAAGCTTGTGTTCTTTTGTGGGTAAAGTAATACTGATAAGAAGGTACTCCAGTGCTGAAAAATAAGGCCAATTTCTTTTTTGTTTAAAGGGGAATGGTCTGACTTCTTCACATAAAGTTGCTTAATATTAGTTGTTTTCATTTATGCATTCTCTGCAGGCATTCCAAATTATACTAGAAATTGTCCAGAGGAGCAAGACAGGGAAAAAGGAAGAGGAAGAGAGGAAGAGAGGAAGAGAGGAAGAGAGGAAGAGAGGAAGAGAGGAAGAGAGGANAGATGTGAAAGAATAGATTTTGCTGTAACGTTGGTGCCACTAGCCTAGTGGCAAATAAAGCAGCTGCCCTCAGGACACAGAAGATGGGTGCTGAAGGGAAAAAACACAGCTTACACAGAACCTTTATTCAGTTTTGCTTCCTACGCTATTGATGGGTGTTTGTGTTGTGATTCAGAAAGGTGAAAGCTGTTTGGCTGGAACACCAACTGGTAGTTAGACCCCAGAGGAGATGTACTTTGGAAAATACAAAAGTGAGCACACTGTTAAGCCTACCACTTGGCTGGGGTTTTGTATTCTGCGGTCTGAGAATGCCATGTGCTGGAGTTTGTAAGAGACCATAGTCTCTGGCACTGGTTCAGGATCTACACCTTGGGCTTTGCAAAAAAACTTGAAAGGGAATATATATATCAGGAAGACCCTTGCCCAGTTCTCATCATCTGTCTGCCCCACAGACAACAGCAAGCATGAAAATTATGCGAAAGAGAAGTTGCTGTCGGAGTGCTTACAGGTGTTTGCTTAAAAACAATTTGTTTATGAGAAAAATTTTCTAAAAAAATGTCAAGACCATGATACTAAGATAGTCCAGTAATAAACCTGTTATATTTAGGATGGGGAAGGGCAGGGAAGTGAGTGATATCATCTGTAGAGTAGTTATGGTGGGGAAGTGCAAGTACAAACAAAATTTCTGTGTGAGGAATTAGTTCCATTTTAAATATGCAAACAATTTATTTGTGAAAAAAGCAATATTGTTTTCACCACTGAGAAGGAAACTAACACATTAATTTACTTCACAGCAGAAAAAGCACTGGGAGAGTAAGTGTTGCTCTGTGCTAGATCTAAATGAATATATGTTCATGTTTTGTTGGAGTATGCATACCTTTTGTTGTTATTCTCCTTCTCTCATATTCCCCCAAATTTTTTAAAGAGGATATATTTGGTAAACAAAAATGTACTTGATGTGGGGGAAAAAGTTAGATGGTCAAGCTGGCATTTGGGGGGAAATTAAGTACAATGAAGGTTTAAACTCAATGATTAGGTAGAAAATCTTCTTTTCACCTCCCAAAGAGGGAGGGAGCCTCTCACTCATGAACTCTTTATATATTGAGGCAGACTATATACATTGCAAAATTTTTTAATTGCAGTCACTGAATTCTTTGGAGAGTGCATCAGTGTCCACAAAATAGTAACCAGTATGCCAAAGCAGCAGTTCAGTGTACAGCAGGCTTTTTGAGACTGAGTTCTCTAAGTACCACCCTTTTCAGATGATGACATACTATAAGAGAACAATTGAAACATGCCTGAATTAGACATCTGGGAGACTTTTTGGTGGTAGTACAATGGTGAGAGGTGTGCTTTTTATGCAAAACAATGAATCAAAATGAAAAGGATGTAAGTGCCACGGTAGTCATGCCATTAACTGTCAGGATGAGTAAAGGAAGACTTAGCAGCTGTTTAAGCAGACGTGCCGGTCTCAGAGGGAGACTGATCTCTAAGTAATTAATTGGTTGCTTTCTAAAATCCATAAAGTACAACTGAAATGATCAGTTAATTTTGTGCATAAATATGGACAACAGGCCTGCCTAAATTATTATGGTTAGAAATCCTAAATATTTACACAAACATTGAAGGACTTGACCATCTCATTCATTTAAAAGACATAGCCTGTCACCACAAGAAAGGACTTCGCTATGAATTGACAACAAGACATAAATTACTAAGATTTACTTTAGGTCTGCCCAGTTTTTTGAGACCCATTTTAGTCTGCATGCTACAATTCTTAGAGAAAAATAAAATGAGTCAGAAGAAAAAAATTTAAATCAAAATAAAAATTTTTTGCTGCCCACTGCGTGCATCCCATTGAATCATGTACACTGGGGTTCCCTTTTTCCAATAGTATCTTGGAACATACAAATGCATTTTAAGGAAAACCTTTTTTGTTTGTTTGTTCGGTGAATTTGGTTTTCCCTCATCAAAAAATGTGTGCCTTTGTATTACAAAAAGCACAGTCCAGGAGTTAAAGTTTGAATTCCAACTAGTTGCTATTCCAATGCAGAGTCATTTTAGGGATTGTATTTATCAGATTTCAGACTAAAACCTCCATTTTAAACAATAGGAAGTTTGAACCTTTTTTGAAGCCTAAATTGATCTCCCAGTAACCATTAAATTTATTATGTGTGAATTTTGTAAAATGAATGATGGGACCCACATAGTCAATGGCAATGCCTTTGTCTTCTTGAGGGTTTGCTTTTTGCTTTTGGGTTTTTTAACTATTTCTTTGGAGGGAAATTCTGGTGCAACATACCACTTGTATATATTCTATAGCTGATTATTCTCATCTATATAATCAAATATAAGAGGGTGCTTGGTGTTTTGGTGTTTTTTTTTGTTTGTTTGTTTGTTTTTGTTTGATTACATTGCAACAAATTGCAATACATGCAAATAAATACCTGCAATAAATTGCATTCAAAATTTATTTCATTTTCCAATTATGCATGTATTCTTCAAGCTTGGGCCTATCTATCACCGGAATTTTGTGCAACACGGCTGGTTGTGCTCATAGAGATCTCCAATATGAGAATGCATTAGTGCATTAAATAAGGTTTACTAAGGCACCTTCATAGCCATTACTGGAACAAATGATAATTTCTTTTTGGTATGACAAATGCATAGAAAGCTGTGCTTTTGTGCCTCTATAAAGTTTCTTTTTCTAATGAAGGCAAAGACAAGGAAACTGAAATAAAACTTGTTTTGATTTTTTTTTACTTTATTCAGATTTGCTTTAAATTATAGGTCTACTGAGAATTTACATGTGTTCTGTGTAAATTCAGCCTAGCACTTAGCATTTGAAATGCAAGTCTCTGAAATGTGTTTCAGAATTAAATCCAGGTACACAGAATATGGAGAACTGTGTTCAGTGATAATAAACATGGTTTATTTGGGAAGATTTCTTTTTAAATACAACCACCCTACATTCCATTTCCTTTTTATAATGTAATACATTGAAAAATATGTATAATAAGAAATTAAGTTTTATATTCTGAATTCTTGTCCATGAGAGAATTATTAGACAGTTCTCAGCAATGTATACAACCAAGGATATCTCATCACCTGTCCAATATTTTCATTAGAATGAGAGAGTTTCTTATGTCAAAGGATTGTTATTTTCTGCATAAATTTACTGTAAATTCAAAATGAGGGTTTTTTATCAAGATGCACTTTCCTTTTTCTTAGTTTTTAAGATTCATATCTGTCTATGTTCTACATGTAAAACAAAACATGAAGAATAATGACTTGAAGCTTTGAATAAAAGCCTGTAGTCTATTTTTACGTATAATATATCATCCTTTTTTTCATTCTTCTGTTTTGATGAGAGAACTGGAAAAAAGATGTGAATTTTCTTGTTGTTTCCCCAATATTATCCTTAAATAATCTGACTGAGATTATGAATATGAAATGATAAAAACAAGATAAAATTAGGGGGTTTTACCCCCAACATCTTGTTTGTAAGGTATTTTTTAAAATTAAAGACATTCCATTTCAGTAGAATAAGTAGCAACCTATGGTCCTTTTCATCTTTATTATCATTATATATATTTGTTTATTTATTTAATTTTTTTAAAATTTATTGGCAATCAGGAACTTCAGGAAAGGTTTATCTAGTTTTATCACTGCAAAACCAGTGAACAGTACCCTAGAGCTATGGAAAAGATTTCTGAACAAACTAAAAGGTTTGGACATGCTTGAACTTACTCTAAATTCTGCAGTGTACTCCCACAGGGTACATGGTGTTTGTACTATGTTTTTTTACCTCCTTGTTTCTTAAGACATTATTTCTTTCATTAACTGTTTAATTATGTTATAGCAGCGTCTAAATGCCCTCCTCCATTTGTCTGGAATTACGGAACAGGGTTTTGTTTTGCTTTATTTTCCTCTAGTACCTTAATCTGTTTCTCTCTGTTCACACTGAGCTGCTGAGACTTTGGGCTGCATTAATACAAGTTCTGTGGGTTTCAAGAGAGAAACATTAAACTTGCCTTGAGTTTTAGAGGTTAAAGTTGATGTATGGATTTAAAGTAAGAAACCATTCACTATAATGCAAATAGGGGTTGAAGGAAAAAAATATTTAGCTAAAGGATTGATTGAAGGAAATTTGAAGAAACTTACATCGAATGTTGAAATTTTAAAAGCACATATGGCTCCTTACAGTTCAGCCAGTGGTGGACAAAGAATGGAAAACAAAGCAAGAAATATTTCGTGTATTATGTGGAAACAGTTGGGACACTTCTTGTTGAATAAGACACCTACAATTAAACTGAAATAACATCTTATAATCAGTAAAATTCTATTTATTTTGTAATGTATGTATTTAAGTTCTTTCAAGGAAAACTCAGGTTGTAGTTTTGATATGGAATTTTTTAACACCAAACACTAAAAATTATTAATGATGCATTTATTTTGTTTCTTTTTAATGTGCAATCAATTAACTGAAGAAACAGAAGAAAAAAAAAAAGGCAAGTGAATAAAAAAAGCTTAAAGAGCCAAACACCTTGGAAATGTTTATGAAAATTGAAGCATGAAATCATGTAATTATTAAAACCTTTGAATTGGAAGAGACTTTCAAAGATCATGTAGTCCATCCTCCTGTCTCCTGGGCAGGAATATCTTTCACTAGATCTTTTCATATAACAATAATGTTTTAAAATTAAATGGTTGACTGAAGTACCTACAAGCAGCAAGAAACCTTAAAAAAATAATAGTAGCAAAAGAGTTGAGGGAAGGAGGGGAGTATGTTTTAGGTGGTTTGTTGGAGGTGGTTTTTTTAACATAGGTAGATCTTTAACTATTTGATTGGAAATGGATCACAGATCCTTTTGCTTTTCTCATCTTTATCTTTCTCAGGTGTAGTACAGGAACATATACATTAGTATTTTGGTGCATGCATCCTATATATTCCCAGTTTCTATCTTTCTTCATGGAGTGGTGTCAGAGAGCATGGTTTCCCTTTGGTTGAAACAAAATAAAACACAAAAAAAGACACCCTAGGAGCACACGATACATTCCAGCTGCATATTCAGTAAGTAGAACAAATTTAGATACCAAGGAAATAAATAAAACTCTGGAAAAAATACATAGTCTATGATGTCAGGACCTCTCAGTGAACTGCTATATTTTACAGGCATTATCTTTCCAGTTTTCATATCTTGGTAATAATAGGTATAGTCAACTTCTCTTATAGTAAGTGTGAGTGCTTGTGTGTTATTCCACTTATAAAATTGTTCAAAAGGTATTCAGTCTGTACACAGGTTCATAAGAAGAACATGCAGCCTTTAATGGGCATCATGTGGTAAGTTTTGAGCCTAATTTGGAAGTTAAGGAATTGTCTAATTTTTGTCAGACAATGACCAATTAACTGTAAAAGGCATAATTAAGCAAAACACAAGTAGAACTTTAAATGAAGAATTCCTTGATTTTTTTTTGTCACGTATTTTACTGATCTGTGGCCAGCCAAATACTTAAATGGGTTTGGAATATACTTGTTTTAATTTCTTCTGTTAGTAAAAAAAGAGAACCAGACAATATACCTACATGCCTGTTTTCAGGAGGGCAAAAAGAACCCAACAAAACAAATTCCTTACTGTTTAATAATATATGTTTCTGCATATTATTACTAATTTTCTTTCTATTGTCTTTTTAAAATGCACAATGAAGAAGGCAAGAAAGCAGGAAGCGTACAATAATCAAAAAGGAGAATAAACATCAGCATATTAAGGTCACATATTTCCATCCTTCTTCCTGCCACTAAGTCTCAATTAATTTCTTCCGGGAACCACATAGAAGACAACCTTGAAGAGAGGCTGGAGTAAATTCTCCCACAGAATTTGAAGAGTCTAACCCAAATATCGCACCTAGGTCTCAATTTTCTCTTCAAACTTACATGTTTCTACCTTGAAAGTTGTTTCCCATGTTATAAGTGGTTACTGCTTGAAAAAACTGGCAGAAGGGCATTAAGGTGCACTCATAATAGAAGCCAGCAATTTCCACTATTACCTACTAAAATTAGAAAAAATATTTTTACGTGTGTATCATTTTCATCCACAGCTAATCCTCTGTGAATCTAAAAGAGAAAAAAAGGCAGCAAAGCTATGGCCTAAAAACATACGAGCACTGACCACAGGTATTCCAAGAAGAAACATATGAAGCATCTAAAATTATGCAAGAGTTCATTTCACAATAATAAAAATAGACTTCAAAAAGTTAACTAAATGTTTATATGCGTACACATTGAGTTTTTTCAGTTATTACATGTATAAGCAAAATACAACATACAGTAGCAAAAAGTCTCGCTTTCTCTCACTGAAGTTTTTATCTTTGAATTGCCTATCTCTAATCCCTTTGCAGTTCCTCATTAGAAGTTCTTCTCTGCTATGAAAATCTCAAGTAAGACAGGCAAGGTAAAGCTAGGAGAATGGTGAACATATTCTGAATTTACTCACCAGTATTTTGTCTCCAGTGAAGAATGACAGGGTAATAGGAAATACAAACATTTATGTAAATTGAGTTCTTTTACTTATTGAGAATCACCAGTTGCAGGGGACTAGTAGTTCTAAAGATTCAGCCATATATATATATGTATATATATATATATATGTATGTAGTGCATCCTATTATATGGAAGGGGTTTAAATACTTTTGAGAAATCTGCCTTGTAACTGTGGTTTATAGAAATCAACTTTCCTAAAGTTTTGAGATACCCAGGTCAAAGTACTCTTAAAGCAATTACAGCTTCTGTTACCCAAGCAGGTAACATGTCACAGAGTTACAATGTCTACCACTCCATGATCACCTTTTTCACCCTCTGCTCATTATGATGTTGCTGTCTTTTGAGGTATTGAAACATGTTTTCATTACTGGATTAGAGCACACCAAAAATATCTAGTGTGTTATGCCAACCGTGTCACCTCTGCTTCCATCTGGGTCTCTCTGATTGATTCCAAAAAGATATCAAACTGTACCAGTAGGTAACTTGGCAAGGAAAAACAAACAAAACAACAATCTAGCAAACAAAAATAAACACCACCAAAACTAAACCAAACCAAAATAAAAGCCCTATTAATTTTTTCTCCTAGAAATGTCTGAGAAATTCTTGTGAATCTATGTCTTGTTCTAATACTCTGCAAACCAAGTGATTATGCTTTGCTGAGTGTCTTGGACCAAATCTCTAAACATCCTCAAGGATTATTACTAAACCTTTTTTTCCTGGAAAAAAACCCAATTGTTACATTCTCCCTTTCTCCATCTGATACTAAAAAAGAGGAAGCTGAGAAGAATATATAGTCAAAGGTCAGAATTTTACTAAGTAATTTTGAATTACTATGTATTGTTTGCTTAAATTGTTTTTCTATTTCCTTCCATGTCACTCCCCAAAATTAATCAGAAACCTCCTAGAAACTGACATGTCGATGTTACTTATTCAAACCAGTGAACCTGAATGAATCATACCTTCTAAAATAACGATACCACTAGAAATAGTGAATTACAATTATTATATATTCTTAATTTGTTCAAGATAGTAGATTTTTATGAATAAAAGCTTGAGACACTGATGTAACTGTTTGACTCAAGCTGCTGAGGCTCCAAGAAAAGCAGCAGATTGTCACTGATAGCTCTGGCTGAAACAGTAGATACTGAGAGCAGGGAGATGTGAGTGATTCTCATTCTAAAATTAATAAATATCACACAAACCAACACTGTCCTTAGGGCTAGCAGGCTTTCAGTTTTCTCCCTATTGTGAAGAGAAATTGGGAAATTTAGGGCTGGGCTGCTGCACAATGACGTATTGGCAGTTTTATTAGTTTCAGCAGCAGGTGCTGTAATTGTGTGGGCAGGTGAAAAAAAGAATCTAATAATCTAAAATAATTTAAGGAAGGTGTTTTGAAATAAGACAGGCTAAAAAGATTAGGAAATCTTTAAACAGAATATCACTGGAACTATGAACTGAAGATTTTGGTGGCTTCTAAACAATAGTGAAAATTGCAGAATTGTTGAGGTTGGAAGGTCACCTAGAGGTGAGGTTGCCTAGACAAAACTCCCTGCTCAAAAAGGGCTACCTGGAGCTGGAGAGTTTGGACTAGGTGATTTTGAACCAAAACTATGCTATGATTCTATTATGACCTGTGATATTATTATCTGTCTACATGGAAAATGTACAAATATTAATGACAGGGACAGCAGCGCAGCCACTGTCAGATAGAAGTGTGAGTGTTATAACACCCTAAATAATCTTAGAGCAAGGCAGCATGGGAAACTTTTTAATCCCTTTGGATTATATGTTACTTTGGGGTATATTTATGTGTATTGTATGTACTGCACAATTGGACCTAGTCAAGTGCTTGCATATATTTCAAGGAGTGGTTATTAGGACACAGACCAAATAAGCTTCTGATAAAAAAAAAAAAGAATAGGCTGGACATAATGCCTTCAGCATAAAACACAGAGGCTCTGTGGAGCTGTGGTTTTAGTAACTTAAGCCCCAAAGAAATTTGTAGATTTTGATCATGTCTTTTCACTTCACCTGGTAGAGTTCTGTTAATGTGTTAATGTGAGTGAATGTTGTGCCCCAGGGCATGGGGAAAAAAGAGACCTCTGCAGTTGTGTCCTAAAGATTTTCAGTCTATTCATGCCTGTTTGATGAAAGCAGGGTTTATATCTCTTTCTTGGAAATATATTTATTTATCATTCTCAAAATGCTCTGGAACTAAGGCTATATTCATATGTATTCAGCTGCATGTCTGTTTATTTACAGCTTAGGATGGGGGCTGAATTTCCATGTTATTGAGAAATGAATTCTGAGAAAGTCATTAGTGGCAGATATCTAGGACTTCAGAAAACTAGATCAGCTGAAACTAGAGAGAGGATTTGCAAAAATACCTGCTTACTAGGGAGCATGTGTCTTGGAAATTATACCTTTTTATTAATTGTATCCAATGTTTTAGAGGATTAAAAACTTAATTTAATATGTGTAATGAAAAACTCCTGCCCTAGTGTTTTCAATGTAAAATCTTTTTATATAACAGTAGATATTAGTTACTTTGTCAAATAGCTTTGGCACTAAAGTGATACTCAGAAAACTTCAATTCTATATTTTTTTTTGTGAAATAAGGCAAGAAGCTGTTCATAACTTAAAAAAAAAACAAAAAACTGCTGCACAATATTTTTTAGAGCTATAGCAAGGTATCAATCACTCTTTTTTTGGAGGATTATCTAGGATTATCTGCTAAGGCTAAACATGGTGATTGTTCAGAATTTTAGCTGTCACTTCATCTTTTGCCAACAAGGGGAAAATGCTGATATTTCCTTTCCTAGAACATTGAAAATGGAGATAATTGCAATGACACTATTAAAACAAAACAGAAAGAACAGATAGTGGAAAAATGAACTGAATGTAAATTGAAAAAGTTTTGGAAACACTTAGATTTTTGGGCATACTTATGAAATGTGTTGCCATTTATCAACTTTTAAAAGTTTAAGTATTTTTTTCATATAGAAAAATCTAGGGTTTGGGGTTTTTTTTCCCCTTTTACTTTCTCTTTTTTAACCTGTGGCTTGAAAGAAAGCAGCAGTGAGAATGAATTTCATGCTAGTAGACACTTTTAAGACTAGATTTAGCTGCAGTCACATTAGCTTAGATAATGGGAGAATTTTTCTTCATTGAAAATGCTCCCTGTCGCTTAAGAAGAACTCACTGAGGCAGCCTGCCATCTAGCTTTTTCACAGCAAAATAGGCTTGCAGACTGCAGATGAGAGACTCGGGAGCAGAGACAATTTTAACTTAGCCATCCCTAATTTATCTCAAGCTTTTTCAATTCATCTTCACTGCTCTATGCACACTGGAACACCAGATTGTCAACCCCTGGGAAAAGAATGCAGCCAGGGATCTAGAGAGCTGTCACATCCTGAGAAATATTTAAATTGTGCTGATTTTCTTCTGGAGTGCTGAGCAGAGGGAATGAAACTCTCCATCAAGTCATAGCTTTGCGGGCAATAGATCAGAGGATACTGCCAGTTTTTCTAATGGATTATTGTTATCGGGCAGGTTCTTCCTGAAGGTATGTAGTTACTCTCTCAATTCATTACCCACACTATTTATCAGCTAATGATCTAATGAACTGGTAATCCAGATACATTAAGAAAAATGTTAACTAAGTAGTCTGTATTGATTGAATGATGGCACTTTATTGCAGCATGTTTGCAGGTAAAATACTCTGATCTACCTACTGTAGATGTGTTGTACCTACTGCTAAGTGCTTTGTCAGCAATCCCCCCAAGCAAAGCCAATTCTTAACCTTTAAACAAAAAAGCAAAAATCCATTGTGCTGCATATAATATTGCCACAAGTGGATGCTGACTGTCCAGAGAATGTTGTTTTTTGAAACAATGAATAATCAATAGTAAAATCATATGTCTGATTCTAAATTTGTTATAGATGAGTATTAATTTTGCAAAATATTTTCCAACCTGGATATATGCAGAACTCCCCTTAAAGTACTACAAATTAATTCCAGAGTTAGATATTTGCTTGTTTACTATGATGTTCTACCCTTTCACATGGGGAGTTACATTATTTCATTCTGAAAATCTCTGATATGTATGTGACAGATGTCTGTTGTTGCATCTGTGCTGCCACACTCCAGGAGCTTCTTAGTAAAGCATGAGGATTATATACCACAAAGAAGGTTTAAAAATAAAACCTGTAAAGAATTTTTTGCCTTTTAAACTTCTGTGTTTATATAGGAGTTACAGCATGTTCCTCCTAATCTGAATTGCTTACTGTGTGTCTGTAGCTTGTGAGGCAGCCTGACCTAAAAATGAAAGATCTCTAAATTGCAGAAGCAGCCAGACATTTTTGAACTATTCCAAGCGCGGGAGTTGCTGCAGAGATGGAAAAAGCACTGCCACATCTAAGTTGCAGTCCTGGCCTTGTTTCATTTCCAAGTTGGCACTCTATCTGAGCACAAGCTCTGATACTTGAACACAAATTGGCAGGTGCAAGGCTAAGCAAGAGTTAAGCCCTGAGAAAAATAAAAATTCTTATCTGTAGCTTCTTGTCCAGTTCACTGGCTGGGCTGCTGTCATGCTACCAAGAGTAAATGATGTATGAGCTTGTCTGTGGTGTACTTGATATTGCAGTGGATATGCTGAACTGGATTTTTAGTCACAAGACATATGTTTGTCATATTTTTGAATATACTGCTGAAAGAAAGCAATAAGATAGAAATAGTAACAAAGCTGGGGTATGAAGGAGGTCTCAAAAGCCCATATTGGCTAAAAGCAGCAAAATCTGAGACAAGAGCATTTTCTAGTATGCTTACATTCCTCTGTTTAAGGAATATAGTATGTTCAAGGCATTAATAAAAAATTACAGTAGTACTTGTTGCTCCTGTATGCAACACCTGAAAGTTCCTTTCCTCTGGTGTCTTGGAAAGGCTGAAGAAAAAAGTAGAGAGATTGATTCTATCCCATTTCCAATGAATTCTCTTAAAGCACTTCCTTTCCTATGGACCTCAGAAAGACTCAGGCAAAGAGGCTTCCATTAAGCTCTCCCTAGAGGCTCCTACCATCAGCCAGATTTTTTTTTGAAGGAAATGTGCACACTAGCTACGTTTTCCCCAATCTCTCAACATCTCACTTAAATATACAGAGGCATCATAACATGCTTCTAGATACCCATGGATAGTTCAACATTTTTTGCAATCACTTATGAATGTCACAACCTAGAGGGTAATATAGGCTTTTCTTATTATATATTGCTCATATGAAAAACTAACTTTTCCAGATCACATTCCATTTTGTCTCCTTTGGGTCTAATTCTATGTTTCCCTTTAAATGTTTGGCTACTTTAACCACTAGCTTTTTAAATATAATTGTTTCTGATATATGGGATTGGGGACTAACCAAGAGCAACACAAAAGTATCTTTTCTTCAAAGCAAGATGAAACAAAACACACTAACACTAGATTTAAATGGAAGGGTGATGATAAATAATAGAAAATAAATGAAGATTAGTAGCTTTATGTTCCATCTTTACCTTCTCATTGTGTTTGATTTTTCTTTTTTGTCTATCATGATGTGCAGTAATAGCTCTCCCCCATTCTTTTGATAGAGAATTCTGACGCGCCCACATATGCCATTTTCAGGTGGATTTTTCTGCTGCCTTCTGATGTCCTTTTGGGCCATTTTTGTAAGGAATTATATTACAAAATGTGGTATACCATAAATGGATGAAAATAGTCTGGGAAGAAAGCTAAAGCACAAATTGTTATGGTATTAAATTTATAATCTTTAGTCTTCTGCCTGTCCTGGTTCCACTGGTATCCCTGTTCCACCTTTAGTTTAACTGTTCTTTCTTCTTTCCTACATTAAAAAAAAAAATAAAAAAGTTATACTTAGGAATTTACAGTAATGTCAGTAATGTAACAAATACATCCATTTTATTTACATTCTCCAGCAGTCCTTAGCCAACACTGCTTATATCCTGTGCCAAATTTTGCTGAAGTAAGCTTATGTGTTGTCTGTATTCCTTCCTTGATATCATAGGTTATACTCCTTCCCGTTCTGCTGTGTGCTAGACAAATCACAAAAATAAAAGGACAATTTTTTACTTTTTTATGGAATGTTCTTGGTTTCCCTTGTGCTTATTTAACATCTGTTTGAGTTTAGAATTTGTTCTTCTCCCAGAGTGAGCCTCTAGAAGGTAAAGATATTACACTGAATTAATACAAAAAAGGTAGCTTCTTGTGTCATTCTTCTTCCTTCTTCCTTGTTTTAGATTTGGCAATGTGTTTGTGATAACACATAATTCTATGCAGTAGATAGAAATAATATCTCTAGGAACATTTTTTGGGAAAAAGTAATTCATGACTCTAATATCATCTGTTCTTTGATCTCTAGCAGTTAACTAGAGTGGGAAAAGTGCTTAGAAGAAGAGAAGCCTAGGGGCATGGATAATGATAAAATGAATGTTCTCAGGCAAAACCTGGGTGTTTCTAAGATGAGGACATGCTATGACCTGATTTGTTTCTTCCCTTTATATGTCTTTCTAGGTTTTCAGACTGATTTGGTGCCGTTTAAGCATTTATTAAATGAATTATTTTGTTTTCATGTGTATCATTTACACAGGCCGTTAGCTAGACAACACACTCAATTATATGTTAATTCTGCTAAGGTTTAACTAGGTCTAATGACATACAGAAAATCCGTGTTTTCACACACATAATTTCACAATTTTGAGTGAACAAGAGTTAAAAGATAGTTTCCCCTGAGAATCATGTCTGATAATTGTAACGAAATTCAAGAAATAGTGGTGGAAAGAACATACAAAGCTAGCTCAGATTTGGAAAGTTTTCTTATTTTGGTTGAAATGATTCAGCACACTCCCAAAGTGTGATCCAGCTTCTTAAATTGTGGGATATCTTGCCTAGATACAGGTACAAGTCCAAGAACTCACTCAAGTTTTGTGTTGTATCTTTTAGCCCATTATTTTAATTATGCAAAATATCTGAAACTTTAGTAAGCCTTAATATTTAAGCGACTGAGTAGATATATGTCCATATCCTAGTAATTTTTAAAAAAGGATAAATAAGCACTTGAATTCACTTCTCCTTCTTTATTTTGTCCCCATCTCTTAAGAGAATTCAGATCAAATAACAACACAATTTTAGGGACTTATTTCTTAATAGACATCCTAATAGACAAAGTGTAAAGCAGCTGGTATTTCCGTTGAAAGGGACATGCCTCACAAAAATATTGACAAGTGCTTGATTAAATGAATTAATTTTGAATTTTAGGTAATAACTTCCAGACTATGTATTTTTAAGTTAATTTTATAAAAGTGGATATTAATTATCTTTTTATATGATTACCTTAGCTTGACATATTTTAAGTAAAACATTTTATTTTGAAATGCTTGCAAAGATTTGGGGTTTTCTGTTTGCGCTCCCCACCCACTTTGCACCCACCAAATGCTATGAAAACACATTTGAAAATCTGTAATAACTACCCCTATTACTTTTCTGGAAAATACATATTTTAGAATAAGAAAACCTGTAGGTATATGATTTAAAGATCATTTAAAATAAAGTTTTTACTGTAAATTTGAATCTTGTTCCAGTTTCCTATGCAGTACAAAGTAAATATGACAAAAAAAAAGTGAGACTATCATATATCTTTAATCTTTTCTTAAAGTTTTTTCTTTATTTTATGTATTGCTGAGCATAGAAGTTATTCTGGAATTTCCTGGACTGCTTTCTTCTTCTTGTCAATAAATATGCAGAATTTCCTGCAGTAGGTATTTTCAGGTGCAATTAAAATTTGGTTTGTTCAGGGAGATTCAATAATGCTTTTCTAAATTCATGCTGTCATTATAATTACTGTATGACACAGAGAGATAAATAACATTACTGAAGAAATTATAGTGATAGGTCTTGTTCTGAATGTCATTTAATATCCAGTTTGCCTCTTCCTTGCATTTCTGGAAATCACCACATTGAAGGCAATGGAATAAATAAGAGCGGAATCAGATTCTGTATGTTTAAGTATTCCAGTTTCCTCTTAATATCCATCAGCATGAAGTTTCTGTCTTAAATTGTGTCTATTAGTAAGGCTTTGAATGGTACATTATTTGTTTTCCCATAAAACTGCTTATGGTTTGCTTTTCCAGCTGCTGCTGAAGACTGGCAACACTTTTCAACAGTCCATAGTTTCTCAAATATTGAAAACTACTTAATCAGAATTCAGGGCAGATGAAAAAGTTATATTTCAAAAAATTGCAAAGAATTCTTTGATTTCTTCTTATTGCCTTTGATGCCCCAAACTTTCATTATTTGACGTGAGTGAAATGTGTATTTCATATGGATATTATTTTAAAGACACTTCTGAGGTGTGTTGCCATCACAAAACTTCTATTGAAAGACTTTTTGAGTTCTAAATTGACTAGTATGGAGCAGCAATTAACTTTGAAAAAGATTGGCAAGCATGCAAATTTCTGTGTGAACCAAGAAGCATCTCTAATTTGTGTTTTTAAATGTGTCAAGCATTATATGGGAGGAAAGAAGAGTTTTCTGTAAAATTATATTACACTGTTAATAAAGGAGGAGTTTGTTCCTGTCTCTAGTGAAGATTTACCTCCTTTTTCCTGTATTTCCTCTAATCTTATTTGATCCACTTTCATTTTTCAGGTTGAACTTTTCTGATATTTTACGACAGAAGTTAGAGAAACTCAAATTTTGAAGATATAGAGAGTCCAGCAGGTTTTCCCTAGCTGTTGGTTCATATACAGTTTAAGAATGAAAGAGGTTAATAAGATATTTTATCTATCCTCTGCTTGCAAAGTCATGAGAAAAACAGAATAGATAAAATGGAAAAAATAAAAAAAAAAAAAAAACAACAACAACTAAAAACCAACAAAACAACAACAACAACAAACATCTCTCAAAATATTTTAAGACTCTAGGAAAAATATTTTATTCTGTTTTCTGTGTTCTGTACTTCCAAGAACATTAATAGTTCATTCGAATAATGTAGCACAGTCTCTGGAATTTAGGCATGATTTTTAGCACTTTGAAATTACTGAAATATCACTCCCATAAATGTCCTTTTACACTCAACAGTTGATTTGCACACTCTTATGGTAGAATCTATGCTAACCATCATATGGTATGTTTTACTATTGTTCCTTATAGGAACAATATTCCTTCCTTTCTTCTGGAAAGCCTATGACTGTGAAGCTTGCCAAGACCCTTCATTAGCCAGTAAGAATAGGTCTGATAAAAAACTAGTTTTGTAGAAAAAAAATGACTAGTTTTTCAATAGTTTAGTCATTTGAATCATGTTATCTAAGGATCTGATGAATCTAAGACGTGAATCACAGCATCAAAATACCATGGAGACTGAGGCTGTCACAGTAATGATGTGGAAGGAGGAATTTCCTCCTTTTTGCAGCAGTAAACTGTTAAATTACAATAACTATGACATTTAACTTAACCTTAAGACTGCCTTGCATTCTTTGCATGTCTCCACTACCTCCTGTCAAAAAGTGTCAGTGGAGGAAAAACGAGATCCATGCCCACTTTCAGAAAAGAACTTATTTCTCTGGTATGTTCTTCCTTGGGGAAAAGCAGACTGGCACCCAGACAGGGAGGTTGAAATCACCTAGAGCTCTGATGCTTCCCTTGTCATCAAAACACCTGCTGCAATGCTAGTCAAACTGTTGAGTCAACAAGGATATTTAAGAACTATCTGTACAGTTTACCTGATCTAGTGAAACAAATCCCAGACCCAATCAGTTTTATAAAAGTACTTCACTGCATACTTGAAAGTGAAGTAGTTTGTTCTTGAATTTTGTTGTGGCTTTTATTTTGTTTTGTTTTGTTTGTTCTGTTTTTGTTTGTTTGGGTGTTTTTTGTTTGTTTATATATGTTTGTTTTTGTTTGGGTGGTTTTGTTTGTTTATATATGTTTGTTTTTGTTTGGGTGGTTTTTTTGTTTATATATGTTTGGTTTTGTTTGGGTGGTTTTGTTTGTTTATACATGTTTGTTTTGTTTGGGTGGTTTTGTTTGTTTATATATGTTTGTTTTTGTTTGGGTGGTTTTGTTTGTTTATATATGTTTGTTTTTGTTTGGGTGGTTCTTGTTTGTTTATACATGTTTGTTTTGTTTGGGTGGTTTTTATTTGTTTTATATATGTTTGTTTGTTTTGTTTGGGTGGTTTTTGTTTGTCTATATATATTTGTTTGGGTGGTTTTTGTTTTGTTTATATATTTGTTTGTTTTGTTTGGGTGGTTTTTGTNCTGTGAGACCCCACCCCCCCCCCCCCCCCCCTCCCTCCACTTCAAAGTCTGGGGATTTGTTTGTTTGTCTGTTTTTCTTTTTTGTTTCTGGCTTCCACAATGCTGGAGATTAAAGGGACTGGGCACACTAAGCTAAACCTGTTTGTAAATCTTCACATGGGAAATGCTTTGACAGTTTCCAAGTTTGCACAGTGTGTGTTGCTGCATCTTAATCTTCAGCTTGATCAGAACCATCTTTCTTCCCATGTATCTAGACTACAGGTCTTGAGTGGAATTCCTGATACGGTAAAATAGAATCACAGAATCAGAGAGTGGGTGAGGTAGGAAGGGTCCTTTGGAGGTAAACTGGTCCAGCCCCTTTGGGGCCACCAAAAACCGGTAGTCCAACAAACACCACGTGCTGTCAGCTTCAGAATACCTCCAAGGACAGAGGCTCTACGTCAGCACATGCAAGTGCTCATGTCACACTCACAGTAAGGGCGTGACTCCCAGTGCTAAGAGGATACCTCCTGTGCTTTGATTTGTAGCCATTGCCTCTGGTCCTGTTGGTAGACACCACTGAAAAGGGCCTGGCTCCATCTTACTTGCACCATCTCTTTGACCATCTCTTTGAGGACACAGTACCATTCATTAAATCTGCCCAGAGGCTTCTCTTCTCCAAGCTGAACAGTCTCATCTCTCTCAGAATTTTCTCAGAGAAGAAATGGTCCGGTCCCTTCATCATCTTTACAGCTCTTCACTGAACTGTCTTCAGCTTATCAGCATCTCTTTTGTGCTGAGGAGCCTAGAACTGGACACAGTATTTCAGATGTGGCCTTATCAGTGCTGAGTAGAGGGCAGGTATTACTTATCTCAATGTAATGACAATACTTTGCCACATGCAAATTGGGAGCCTCCTTTACAGCAAATTACTTGTAATAAGTAGCTTTACTGGCTCATGATCAATTTAGTGCTCATCAAGACTCCTGGTATTTTTCTACTAAGCTACTTTCCTGCTGTGTGTCTCCTGGCATACATTGTTTCATGGGTTGCTCTTCCCCAGATATGTGACTTTGCACTTCTCCTTGTTGAAATAAAATAATACGCCACTTAAAAAGACTATGAAATTTGCTGACTTTATATATGGATCTCAAACTGTTTTGAGCACCCCTGGGCACAGTAATTCATTTTCTTAAATAAATTGTAAAAATTAAGAAATTTAAAACTGTGATTTCAGTTAGAAAAGTAAGATGTTTGTTCCCTTTCTTCAGTCTTACGTTAATGACTCCTAGGTACTCTGTAGAAATATGTCACCAGTGATCGCCAACAGTGTTCCTCAGGGTTCAGCTCTAGGGATGGTTCTATTAGATATATTTTTCAACAATATACAGGCAGATGTTTAATATACAATTAGCAAGTTTTCTGATGATACCAAACTGGGAGGTGATGAGGGGCCTTGCAGAGAGATCTAGGTAGATTAAAGCACTGCACTATGAATATTGGCATGAACATTAACAGTCAAAATGCCTGATTGTGATTCTGCACCTGAGACATGGTATTGCCTGGCTCCAATATAAATTGAGAGAGAAGTGGCTGGAGAGCAGCCCTGCAGGAAGAGATATGAGGATGCTGCTCAGCAGCAGGTTCTAAACAGGTCAGCAGCAGTCCTTCACAGCCCACAGGAAAAAATGCATTGTAGGGTGCACCAATGACTGCATGACCAGCTGAGAAAAACAGCTCACTGTACTGGGTGCAGCCTCACCTTGAGCACTGTGTGCAGTTCTGGGCCCCACAATTTGTGGAGTGAGAGACATTCAAGGTATCCAGAGGACCCTGATGAAAGGGCTGGAGGGAATGTCTTGTGAGCACCAGCTGTGGACTTTGGCTTTGTCTGCTTTGCAATAATGGAGTCTGAGGGGCAATAGTAAAAATATTAAACAGGACTGACCCTAAACTGAGACAGGTGAAATCCCATTAGTGACCGTCTGCCAACCTGATGTAACACCATTCACCACTATGAAGATATCAAGCAGAACTTTATCATATACACATATATATAATTCTCCTAGTTGTTTTATTTAGCTTATTATTACTAGAAGAATTTTTTTTAAAAAAAGGAAAAAAAAAGATAAAAAACAGGAATAAAAGGAAAATTCTTAATCAAATTTGAAATTACCTGGGCATATAAACATAACACTGACATATTTTCTCAAACCAATTTTGTGTAAATCTTGGTAGACAATTATGTTAACGGAAGGAGTTCCAATTGCATAATGAGAGAGTCTCTACATAGGAAATGAAGGAGTATAGATGAAGAGATGGATAGAAACCCCAGAAAAACATGCAAGAAGAAATACCGAACACACGGCAACATTCACTATAGTGCATTGTTTCATAATGACCTCAGTAGAGAAAAATGCCAGGGTGTATGGATTGAACCATAGAGGAAGCAATTAAATTTTGAGACAATAAAGATCACTTACTGGATGTGGTGTATTTATTCAAAATTAAAGTACTGTAAACAGTATCTCTAATGGTATAGGAATGGCAGACTTCCAGGTCAATTTGGAGAAATACTTGGTCTCTGTATACAATAGCAGTCTTGTAAGTACATGCAGATGAAACCTAATAATTCTTTCCTAGAAATTATTGTGAAAAAGAAATTCTGTATTGGTAAACCCGTAGACAAACTCTGTGACCAGGAAAAAAAAAAAAACAAACCTCAAAAACTTAATCCCTAGTTTCATGCTGGTAACTGACTTTTCTCCTGAACATAATCTGCTGGTTATCTTCTCCAATCCAGTATTTTTATGAATGTGTAAGCGCAAACTATTTATTTCTAGTAGCTTGAAACTTCCCAGCCTTAGGCATACTTTAACTGAGGGAATGAATCTTTTCTTGTGAGTATCCCTCCTACCTATATATGAGATTTGTACAAGATGTTAATTTAGCACTGTATTTTCTAAATGTTAGTTTTGTTCCATAGCCAGAGATTCCTGTTGAGATTTCCTGTAGGTTCTCTACCTGCTCTGTGATGAGGATATAGATTTTTCAGTCTTGTCAAATGATGTAACAGAATCTCAAGAATGCACAACCCATTTCCAGTCACAGATACAAGATCTGCAAGTAAACACACTTGGTTCAGTGCCAGTACTGCATGTTGAAATTCTCAGCTTCAAACGAAACCCATCTTAACTGAGTAAAACATACACAAGGGCTCATGCAAAGGCTTTGAAAAGCCTAAAAATAGATTTTAGTTTTCAGTTCTGTAGATTTTTTTTTGTTGTTGTTTGTTTGTTTTTAATTGAGATTTAGTTATTTGTAATATAAAACACTACTTCATCATAAAGTGAAAATCTGTTTGGCGAAGAAACAGAAAAGCATAATTTCTGAAATTATCTGGTGCATCATGCCAAATTGAAGTAATCTAACAATTTGAAATTTTATTCTTAGTCATTGACCTTAATCCAAAAAAATTGTTACTCTTTTTAGAGAACATATTACATATTTACCATACAGAATTGGTGTGCTAAGTACTATGACTCTATTTTAAAGTGTATTATTTTCAGTATCTATGACAAAGGATAACGCATCTTTCATAAATTATTTTGTGTCCTCTGCCTTCTTACTTCAACAAAGACTCCATTGTTATTTAAAAAGGAAACAAAAAAAAAAGGGTGACCAAAGTAGGCTTGCTTCTAATGTTAGATGGCAAGGATTTTTTTTTATGTATGTGATAGATAGACATGAATGATAATAAAAAATTTCTTGTGACTTTGAAATGTAAATGGATCACTTTAATTTCTTTTGAAAATTAATTTCAAGATCCACAACAATCTTACATATACAATGACACAAACCTTTTTTTTTTTTTTTTTTCTATATACTTTACATATAGACATTAAAGAACCTGTCTGAAACATAAGATGCTCTACTTAGCAATTAAAATACTGGTTAGCTGTGTTCTGGTTAGTATTCTTAGATTGAGGGATAACTTTTATATAATCGACTGTTAAAAGGCTATTTCATTTACTTTTCAGAGATTTCTAGTATGATTTACAAAAAAATTTAAACAGACAATCTTGTAAAACACAAATTACACTTATTTGCCTGAATAATGATTTTTCTGAAAAGTGGGAATATATTTCAATGTACATTTTTGAGAGTCAAGAATAAGACCCAGATTTTCTAGATAACAAAGTTTGCTTCTTCCTAGAAGCCTTTTTTCAAAGAACAGGATGAAATAATGTCTTACGTATAGAAGTACCTATAACTTTTAGTGCAAAATTGCTAAAATTCTAACTGATCTGTTTCATGTAACGCTTGTCTGCTTTCCTCTCTCCTCCATATACCCCCATTTCTTCGTTGAATCATAATTCAGCCACCAATATCATGTCTAAGATGCTGGATTAGGAAGCCTTCTGCCCCTCAAAATTTTCTCCTGACATTGTTTCTCTTATCAATGTGACAGAAAGACATGTACACATGACTACATGGCTAACTAAACTGAAAATATTAAAGAAAAAGCACTTTTCTGAAATATTTTCCCTTCCCATTTAAGCCATCTAATTGGAGAAACTCATGGGATAATGGCTTCGAAAACAGGCTGCTTTATTAGCATTCTGTCTATTCTTCACTCTTTTCCTTTCACTACAGCAGAGGTTTAAAGGGATAGAGAGTGAAAGCCCTTTTACCTTTGTAAGGGTTTCTCCTACTGTGTGCAAGGTTTGTTGACAGAAACAACTTCCGTTTTTAATGTAGTACAGTGCAACCAGGAGCAACTTCATTTTAGTAGCATGGAGGTTAGTTTGGTCACTCTCCAGAAATTGAGTAGGTTACTGTTTAAATTTATATGGAGTCCCACATCACAGCTCAAATTCCTCCCTGTTACTACACCAAGTTAAAATACCTGTGTTTTGCATGTCAATCTTATTGTAAGCATATATTGCACCTCCTTAATGATGCAATGTTGTTATTGGGCCCTTGCTGTCCAGGTGAATCTTCAGAACATGAGTGGGAAGGGAATGTAAGTGTGACTGGCATCTTGTTTGCTGTATGGAGACAGGGACTAGTAGTCTTGTCACTCCTGCCAGATATGTTATACAGATTTCTACTGCAATTGACTGGCACATCTTTATTGAGAAAATTTTGGTTTAAGTTTTTAGCCAGGAAAACACTTTGTTCATACCACAATCTTGTACGAATATTTCATGTTCAATAGAAGTTTGATTACTGAAATACCAGCTTCAGTCATGATTTTAATGAAGACCAGTGCTGTTTAAAACTCAAGCCCTATGTTTCAATAGCACATAATTTATCAGCCTGAGATATGTACTGTTCTCAGAGTGTTGACATGTAGAGTGAGTGTTTTAATAAAATTAGTTTTTACAATATGGAGAGAATGCTCCTACTGTACTGTTTAATCAATTAGCAGAGAAAACAACAAAAATATCTCCTTTCAGTAGATCCAATTGCTCCCCATACTGCTGTTAAAGCAGGTGATGGGTATTTAATACTAAATAGGTGCCCTGGTTTGTATGCTGAAATGTTACCTCACTACTTAAAGAACATGCTTATAGAACTGCTATATTGCATTACTTTGTCATATTGTGTCAAGTTGAATTGACTTATAAGGTAAACTATGCAATATGATGTGACATCCTGTAATTTGCCATAATTTGATATGACATAATTTAGCAGGTCAGAAATGTAAAACAAACAAAAATTTGTCCATGAGGAAATTCATGCTGCTCATTTAGGCATATGTGAAAAGTGTTTTTGGCAGAAAAAAAAAATGGAAACATATTTTATATGAGGGTACTTCCCTAGAAATATTCCCTATACAACAGTGTAGAATTGTTTCACAAAGAGATCTTGGAGATTATGAATGCTTAGTTTTACTGAATGTAGGTAATGTCTTGAACAGTTGTCATTTTCCTCAGAAGCCATCAAAAGAATACAGCCCACTAGGATCTGACTTTCTAGTAATATTTTAGTACAGTGAATGACAACTTCTCTTCCCAAGTCATTAGCATAGACATGTTAGTGATCATGCTGAAGCAGAAAAAATATTTTTGCATGTAGGAGCTGATGGACTCATAGCTTTGTATCTGATCTTTGAGTCAAGAGATTTACGTTAACATGAAATCCAGAACTGTCAGTGTCAGGCAGGTGTCACCCACAGTATCAAAGAGTGATCGACAGAAAATTCATTACTTGATTAGGGGCTTAATTGTTTTGCTTACTCGAGGCAACTCCTACTTATCAGCTTCAGGCACTCACCAGGGCATAAAACTCTAGGGCTACAGAGAAAGAACAAAAACAAGGTGAATAACACAGAAAAAAAAGACAAAGATATTCCATTTGTCAGCAACAATTTATATTTCTTAGGCTGTCCATATAAATGGGAGAAAAATAATGCTTGAAATAAAGCAAAAGACAATCCTATATGTTATTTCAAGTGATCATTGGCAAAACTACTTCAATAAGCTACAGCTATGTGAAATTATCTACAATTGAAATTCATGCTGAGCTTTGAGATGCAGCAATCTTCCAGCCTTGCTGCAACAGAAATCTTTATAATGGCCAATCAAAGAGTAATATATGAAAAATACTAAATACTATCAATCCATTGCAAGATTGTGGTTTTAAAGATGTATTGTAATTTTTTTTTTATTTATTTAAGCTGTAAAAATGAAAAAAAAAAATCTAACTATTTTATAAATATTTTATATTATACTTTGTTGAAAGGTACCAAGGGTCTTGATACCCATTTCTTTAATCAAATATCACTGCATTTTGTGTGAGAGACTTTCTGGAGGAAGCAAAATCGTTTCTTTTTCAAATATCAAATATATTTAAATTCTTTTATCTGTTCAGTTGTTTCTGATAATTCTATGACTTAAGAAAATACACAAAGTAAACAAAACTTCTTATCTTTATCATCCCACATACTTATTTGGAATGAGCTTAAGTGACACTGGGCGAGAACTAGAAGAACCACTTCTCTTTTTAAGAATATCTATACCCAGGAAGCTAATAATTTTGAAAATTCATACTTGTCATTGTATTTTGTATAAAACTGAATCAGTCACATAATGTCTTACAACACCACCTTCTAACTAATGATATGAGGGAGTACATGAAGGACATGGGCACCTTGGTTAATTACTTCTTCCAGATCCTTTTGAAGAACTGGTTACACCATCAGTTTAGTTTAGCCATAGAACATCCCTGCTTTGATTGGGGAGGTTAAGTCAAATGTCTTTTGTATATCCTTTCTCCCTAAATTAATCTATGAACCTGTGAGTCTTTGTGATAAGATTATTTGAGCATGTATAGAGTGTTAAAAGAGTATAAACACAAAGAAGCAATGTTGCAAAACTGCAGAATGGCTGAGGTTGGCAAGGATATCTGCAGATTGTCTGCTCCAACCCACGTGCTCAAAGCATGGCCAGCTAGCCTAGGTTAAGTAGGTCTGTGTCCAGTTGGGTTTTGATCATCTCTAGGGATTGCAATGCCCCAAAATATATGGCAGATCTTCTGTGTTTGATCACCCCCATAGTGAAAGTATCTTTATTATTTTTCAGAGGAATTTCTTGTATTTCTTTATTCGCCTCTTGTCCAGTCACTAAATAACACTGAAAAGAGCCTGGCTCTGCTTTCTTTACAGCTCTCTTGGACAAGGATAAGATGGCCTCTCCTCTCCAAGCTGAACAGACCCAGGCCTCAGACACTCTTTATATGAACGATTCTTCAAAGCCTTAATTGTCTTAGTTATCTTTTTGGTATGTTGATGGACTTGTTCCAGTAAGTCCATGTCTCCCCTGGACTGAGGAATCCAGAACAGGATGCTCCAGGTTTGTCCTACCAGGGTTGTGGAGGGGAAAAGGTGGCAGTACACTTTATAATGCACTCCAGGGTGCTCTTGGATTCCTCTGCTGCAGGGCCACATTGATATTTCATAGTTAGCTTGTTCACCAGTACCTCCAGAACCCTCTCTGCAAAGCTGATTCTTATCCAGTTGACCACCAGTGTGTATTAGTGCCTGATGTTATTCTTCCCTGGTATAAGACATTGGTATCTTCCTTTGTGGAACTTCATGATGTGCCAATGTACACATTTCTCCCTGCTTTGAGGACCCTCTGTGGTCCCTCTGTAAGGCAGTGCACCCATCTAATGCATTCTTGACACTCTGGACAGTTTTTGAAATTTATGCATGTCATAAATGAAGAAGTAAAAAAGCTTTGTCTCTATTATTGGCTGGTAATGACTGAAGGCATATATAACCAGCAAAAAAAAAAAAGTGAAACAGGCATAGGATACCCCAACCCTCCCCATGTTCTTTGTCACCAATTCTCCTTTTCTAATCAGCAGAGATGATGGTGGGCCTTCATTTTCCCTCATCTTCCTTTTACTAATGATACATTTGGAGAAGTCCTTCCTCCTTCTCTGCATGTACCTCAGGAGGTTGACAAGCCCAGGCGGACTTTTTCTTTCCTTACACTATCTGTTGCATTTTCAGACAAGTGTCTTTATATTCCTTCTGGTGACCAGGCCCTGGTTTAACTTTTTTCATACTTTCCATTTATATCTAAATTTTGTTAGGTTCTCCTTACTCACCTGTCTGTCACCTTTTCTTGGCTGTCATTTCAGGCTTGATATATTTTTGGAGTCTGGAGGAGCTGATCTTTGAGAATTACTAACTATGTGATTTAGATTCATTCTCTATGTTAGATAATAGACTGATTTCTCAAAATCATTTTTTCTGAACAGTGATAGTTCGCCTTGACTTAGAATATGCTTAGAATAATATTAAAGTGTCACTAAGTAACTAAGTAGCAAAAGGGACTATTTGAAAAGATGTTGACTTTCTTGCAAGAGATGATGAATCAGCCACATAACAAGAAGAATGGTTACTTTTTTAGCTAAATAAAAAACTTTCTCTTTGTCAATGTTAGACATGTCCTAAAACTAATATCTTATTCTGGTAAATAGCTGACAAATTGCGTGTAACAGAATCAGAATGGTAAAAGATCCCTGATTCATTTTCTGACAATAGAAAAGAAAATTGTTCCATTTTAGGAGTGTGAAGTTACCTTTTTCTAGAAATACCTTCACTTTAATACTATATTTAAGAAGAGAAAAAAACCCCACAACAATGTAAAGCATATTTCAAGAGTAGATCATTTTATTAACTTGTCACAAGTTAACATATACATATAGAATATATTATGTGTAGTATACAATAATTATGTAGAATTGTCAGTCTTTACTACTGCTTAGTCTATCAGGCAATGAAATAATTTTTACATAACCTAGTACATTATCATCTCATCTTCCTTTTAGTTACCTTTATCCAAATTCCTACCAAAATCTCCAGTGTTTTCAAAGCAAATATGAAAACAGGTACTAAATTTTGTGCCAGTGCAAAGAGAACCACTGTGGAGTTTGGCAGAGTTTTGTTCTTTAATGCCCACCCAACTTGTTGCTAGGTGCTCAGACACCACTGACAGCCTTACAGAGGCACTCTGGGCCAGAGGAGAGTCAGAATCTTCTCACTACTAAAAATGTGCACATGTGCAGTGAAGTTTTCCTCAGACAGTCCCCAAACAGCAAGGGTCATGTCAATTAATGTCTCTCTCCATGGTGGCAACTGACCAAGACTACCCTTGGGGGTTTATGTGCTGATTACCCACCTTTAGCAACTAGTTCTTAGGCACGTCACATACCAGTCAAATTCCAGCATTCACAGTCTTACTAGAGAGGAAATTTCCAAGTTGCTCATTTAAATTCATTCATGAGTGTATTTGCTCATGTATCAGCTCATAAAGATAGGGGTGGAAAATCTTCACACTTAATAAAAAGCCCCTAAGTTGTTTGGGGTGTTTTTATCCTTAGCATGATAAAATACTTCTGTGTAGTATTTCAGCTTGTACTGAGTGAAAAAAATGGTTTCCATTCAAAGTTATATCCATGGTAGAACAGCTTTTAAGCTCTTTGTTAGAAATGTACCAGATGAGTAAAGTTTTTCAGTCTTATTGTACTGCTATGTTGCTAATATCTACATAAATTAGAAGATATTTTCTTCCCAGAATGACTTCTATTAATTTGGATANCACTGCTCCAACAATTGGATTCACAGTTCGTTAGGATGGTGATAGAATACTTTGTGCACACCCTACATTACAACCCAGGACAATGGTAGAACAGCTTTTAAGCTCTTTGTTAGAAATGTACCAGATGAGTAAAGTTTTTCAGTCTTATTGTACTGCTATGTTGCTAATATCTACATAAATTAGAAGATATTTTCTTCCCAGAATGACTTCTAATAATTTGGATACACCTCAAAAATCTTCTGAATTTAAATTATCAGCTTCTCATTTCACAATAGTTTTTTTTTATTATCATTACTGAGCTTATTGAGAAAATGAGAATCCAACAATATTACTATGCCTAAATTGATGTTATTTGCACATTTGTCCTAGTTGTTTTGATAATAGGAATTTCATTATTTTAAGCAATTCCTGAGATTTTAAGGGACAGTATGTCAGTAAACCTATTGGTTTTAGTGATGGATAACTTTTGGACTCTTTCAGAGCTTTAAAGTGTTAACATGATTCAAAAATTCAGTTTTCATTAATTAACTGCAAGTTGCGGTATGAGAAAGCATCAATGATGAATCAGGGCCTGATCAAGGTGAAAGAAAACTGATAGCATTCCTTCAGCCTATAATAATTCTACCAGTATTACACAGATCCGTTGCATTTTTATGTTTCAGTTAAGTCTATAGCCCAGTATACAACACGGAATTTTACATAAGGGCTCTGTTCTTACTTAGCAGACTGACAATGATAGTAGCACTTAAGGTCTGAAGCATTTTGAATTATTTCTGCTCATTCAATCTCCCCAAATGTAAATACTTAATTAGAAAAAGCAAAATAGCATGTAATCAATTATTCTGTGATGCTAACAGATGGTCTGACTGCCTAGCTTGCTCATTCAGTTTCTTATATGCGTGCTTTTTTGGTTAAAAGGATACAGGCAAGTAGCAGAGAGCAATGTTCCCTGACTGAACACAGTCACTGATTCCACTTTAAACAGGGGCAATTTTTAATAGAGGGAAAAGTTCTCCTTCCCTGAGAACTTACAACACTTAGTTCAGGAGAACTTCTGGAGTATTATGTGAAACAGATCGAAGAAGAAGAAGAAGAAAGCCTGCAAAATTGAAAAAGGTGGGAGATTGCTGAAAGGAGCAAAGTAGTTTTTCAGCCAGAAAGTCACAGGCACAAGAAACTTTATTTGGGATTTGCAAGAGGGACATGGAGTGTTATTTCTCTGTAAATTAAAAAAAGTTGCTGAAACAAAAATAATCAAAAGGATGAAATTTCCTCCAAGAGACCACTGGAATGGTTAGAATTGCTTATCAGATGTTCTATTTAAATTATTTTCTTCAATATCTTATTTTCTGTGCTTTGATAAAACCTAATTTACAAACCTTTTGCTATCTATTGTCAAACTTACATGAAGCAAAAATAGGGGAAGTAGGGTGAAAATGCTCATCTTAAGCTTGTGACTGACTCATAATCCCCTCACAAATGTATGCAAAATTGTCATTTGTAGACTATCTGTCCAGTGCTTCTCAGGAAAGATGAAATTGTGAATGTTTCTTTACATGGAATTTTAAGCAGTGAGTAAACGGGAAATATTCTCCTGTTCTGTAAAGCTACCTGAAAAATGAGGTAACTGCTTGCTTCTACACTTGAATAAAATAAAGATCTTGGTTATGGTAGAGAAGGCTCCATCAACTGCCTTTCAGTTTATGTTTTTGTAATCCAAACTGTACAAAGAATGTTCAAACTCTTATTAGTTAAGAACTCCCCTTATTATTTCCAGGATTCACATTGTACTGTGAACATTGGCTTTGAGAATAAAGTGACTCTGGTTCAAAGTAAAGAAAAATCCTATGTTCGTTCTGAATTTAGTATCACTCCAAAAACGAATGGAAGGAGCAGGGAACAAAACATGAGTGTTTTAAGGTTATTTTTGTCGTTATATTCATTTAAAAGGTAACACAGATGGACAAGACAACTCTAAAATGATTTTGTGGCAAGTGTGTGCTCATGCTTCAACAAACAGCAGTGACAAAACCACTGTCAGGGAAAGAAAATGGGAGATTTTTGGGACTAAAATGGTACAAAACCGGTATTTTTTTTTCCTTCAAAAGAGTAATATTTTCCCTGTATTTCTTCAGAACTGAAACTACCAGGAGACGTCTGTGCTTATACCAACGTATATGATTAATTCAGAAGATCTGAAAGGGTCAAAGACAGCACTTGCAGCCTTTCGCATGATTGATTTTGATTTCTTCTTTAATATTTTGATTTTTAACCATTAGCACACAAGTTCTCAGTGCAGAAAAGTACCTATTTAGAGAAGGTGATTTAGCCCATGATTATGGGTGTAGAATTTCAGAAACTTAAATGTCAGACTCGAAAATACAGCCAAAGTTAGCATGGTCAAGATTCAGTGAAGACAGATTATTTCAAAGACTCTATATGATAAATGCAGTAAGTTATTTAGTGTAAATGTGAAAACACTACTAGTCTAAAAGATGAAGTTTCAATCTGGAGAACTACTTTAATTTCAAAATATTTTGCTGTTAAGGTAAGAGAAATTTTTATAGGCAATGTAATGTTGAAGTGATAACTTCAACAATGAAGTGCTGCTCAGAAATAATGTGTTAATTCCAGAAATAGCTGCGGTTCTTCAATGTGGCTTTTTAAAGTGTGATTTCCTATCTGAAATAACTTCCTATTAAGATTAGATCCAAGTACAGGACTGAATCCTTCTTGAAAGATTTTAAGCAATTTGTGGTTTACATGGATGCATATAGCAAATGTTTCTGATATACTTTGATGATCTTGAGAAATATCATTATGACTTCAGAGAACAAACATGATTTGGTGTATTTTCAGAACTTTTTGAGACTAACTGAACTGGCAGTTAGGTAAGAGCTTTTGCTCTGAACAAGAAAATGCAGGGTAGATTTATGTTTCTTTAATCTATTGTTTGGATGACAAGTAGTTTGAACCTAGATTAGTGTCTTGGATCTGAAGTAGTCTTTTTTATAAATTTTTCCCTTGATACTAAAAATGGAGGAAATTAACACAAAGATAAATTTTAACAGGAAGTAATCAAAGAACTTTTTAGTGTATTTGTATTTGTTTTCTCCACAAATGGTTCAATTATGTGTTTTGAGATTTTTAATATTTCATCTCCTTTTATTAATATCTCTTACTTTTATTGTTGTAACTAATTTAAAAAATAGATTTAACAAATTTCTTTGAGATATGTTTGTGTTGAGCTCTCTGAAACAGATATGTTTCACTGTAAGATTTTTTCCAGTGTTATTGGTTCATAAGAATGATACCACTTCTTTTTTACTAAGTATTTTTTCATTTAGCCATATAATAGTTTGTCATTTTCACAATATGTAGTTGCCTAATTCCCTTTGCGAATACAATGTAATATGATGTAGAACTGCTGAAATAAACATCTGAAAAAAAATGAGCCTTTCACATTCTTCTCAACAGACCTCACATTAAGTTGTAGATTTTGCAATATTACTCTGTGATGTTGTCTATTTCTAATGTACTCTGGAAGTAGAAAATGCTGAAAAGAAAATATAGGTTTCAAGCTTCGAAGTATGTGAAATATGATAACATGAAATCTCCAACTAAAAGTTCTGAAGAGAATCCTCCAAACCTAGGATTTTTTAGTTTCTCTGACACTCAAAAAGATTATTCTAAGTATTGGTTCTGCCAGGGGAAATTTGGGAGTGTGAATTTAATTTTAAAAGCAAACACAACTCCTCCAGATTTGCAATAACTATAGTTCAAGGTTTTTTTTTTTTTTTTTAAATAAATGCAAATCAGTGAAGTTATTTTATGTTATGTTTGAACTCACTGTAATTTCTCCTTTGGCTGACATGCTTCTTAATATTTCCTTTACAAAATAAAATTCTATAATTTTATTCTGCCATAGACTACCAAGGTGGATTCCTATTAAAGAGAAAGATTATCAGAGGGAGGCATATTTTATTTCTATAATAGCATTACAAAGAAGTCATAATACCTTTTAGGTTTTCTTAATCATATTATATTGTCTGGCTTTTGTGGTTAAAAAATCAAGTTTGTAATTGCATTTGACATAACATACTGATTTCCTTTCATTTCTTAATTCCTTTATTTATTAATTTCTTTTGGTAAGATAAAAAAATATCCAGGCTTGGTTTATCCTTAGTCTTAAAATTTGTTTGCTTATGTTGGCACCCATGATATGCAGTCTTCAAAACAGTAGTAAAGGTATTTTATTTTATTTTATTAGATGAATTTCACACAATCTCATTTAAGACATCTTAAATGTTCTGAAATATTCCTTTGTCATGCTTCTGCTTCCTTCCACTTCTTCTCTTCTGCTCCAAGTCCCACCATACCTAGCTGAACTGTACAAGGACTTAGGTTCCTGTCTCTAGTCTTCTGACTCGTCAGTTTGGTCCTTAATGAACCCTGAAGCCACTGCTGCTGAGCAGCATATGCCCAGGTACTCAGGGTGATTGGGGTCTGCACGCAGTGCCTTGGCAAATGTTGAACATCCTATTGGAGCTGAAGCTCGGCTTTCCTTACTACTGAAAAGTGAGGAGTGATACAAAATTACATCTTATCTTGCCATGGACCTCAGGCCAGGATGAGGGGTATGGCCAGGTGTGAGACATGTAAAGTGCTTCCATTTCCCACACAAGCTAACCATACACCTTTGAAACTTGCACATTGCTAAATAAATACAGTCAATAATCTGAACTTTCCTAGTTCCTTTTCTGCTGTATTTTAACTTCTCAAGAAATAGCTATCATTGACTCTTTTTTCTTGGAATACTGTATAAAAAGAATGTATGAAGTAGACTATTAATTTGGGTCAGATATTAGTATTTATTATGAGAAAGTCCATAGAACTATCAGTATTTGCAAGAGATGTAGGTCTATCTGCTACAGTTTGCTGCTTTCCTCTACCTCTTTCCTCTACAATTCATGCAAAAAATGATTGCATAGGTTGCATATTCACCAGTTCTACCTGGCAATAGCAAATCTTTAATTTTTTAAGAAAATGTGAGTAGGAAAGAGCTTTTTCAAAAAGGAACAGTTAAGAGGAAATGAGATTCTGGCAAAAAGTTTCTGCATATTTTTGAAAATATGAAACAGTTGCTGTGTAATAATTCATCACTACGTCATTAATTAAAAAAAAAAAAAAAGCAATTGGATAATTGAAAACGTTGCAGGCACCACAGACATTTTGAACAATTTAATATTTTAAATCAGACCTGGAGAAGTAACCAAGATAGATAAGATGTGGGATATTTTCTTTTATCCATGTTAAACCTTGTTCGTACAGAAATGGCAGTGACAGATGTAGGTAAAAAGAGATTGGACATTTCAGAAGAGATAAACAAGCAGAGGAACAGGAATAAGTACAGTGGAGAAACATTTGAGCCACATTTTTTGTTTTTAATAATCCTAAATCAGTAATACAATTAAAATTAATCATTGTATGTTTATTATAATGCTGACTAGTTAACTTATATCAGAAAATATAATGAAGAATTAAAAATTGCTTTTATTGTAAGAGAAAATATCTGCTTCTAGCGAGTAACTTAGAACTAGATTCTAAACCCTTGGAAAAAAAAAGCTTGATAAATTTATATTTTTTACAGTAAGACACTGGAACAGGTTGCCTAGAGAGGTTTTGGATGCCCTATCCCTGGAAGTGCTCAAGGCCAGGATGGATGGGGCTCTGAGCAATCTTATCTAGTGGGAGATTTCCCTGTCTACAGTAAGGTAATGAAAATTACATGATTTTTAAGGTCTCTTCCAATTCAAAGCATTCTATATGTTTTTATGATTCCTTGAAAAATGATTTTTAAAACATGCATCTGTGGGGTTTTTTTGGTTATTACTAAGGATTTATATGATGGGTAGGGTGCAGAGCAGGAATGTTCAGTTTGTGTAATTTGGTGAGCTTCTAAAGGCATTTATCAAAATCATGCCACACCTCATACCTGCACTATCTTGCCTTTTTTGTATTTCCTCCTGCCCATTATAATACTGCCAAATTCCCTACTTTTCATTATATTATTTTTGGCTTTGACAGGATAGTGACACTCAGCACTGCTTGGGAGACCAAAAGTAATTTGATTTACTAATGACAAATACTGAACTTCCTATTATCTAAAAATTACTCTGTGTCTACGTGTCTTCATTTTTACACCTATCTCTCCTTCTTCTGATTGATCCTTCTTTGAAAATTTGAATTTGAGTGGCAATTCATGAGCTTGATGGTAGGATGATAAAGGATGATTGGGTGATAACCCTATAAATATATGGAGTGATACTTTTTGATCTAGGAATAGATTTAGACTTACCAGTTAGGATCCTAACAGTTATTATAGGATTTAAAATGCAGATACCTAGAACAGACTCACATTCTCAGACTCACAGATATACAGACTCACAGTCAGTATAGTAAAGAGCAATGTGTGCCTGTAAGCAAAGAGAGGCTGTGAAAGAGAAAGACAAGAGAAACAGATTTTCCTAGAAATGGGCGTGTAAATGGCTATGTAGGGACTAAAACTGAAACATTGCAGAAAATCTCAGTGTAAGATTTTGAAGGATGGAGAGGTGTTTTTTATTTTAAAACAAAACTGATTTCACTTATGTACATTTTCACAGTCAAATGTACAAACTCACAAGTAACAGAATATGTGTGTCTTTGCAGCAGGCAGCCTGGTAAAATTTTTAACTGCTCTAGAATGCCAAAAAACATGAAAACAGGTAATAGAAAGATAAAATAAATATGTCTGGTTTTGAAGAATAAGAGGGGAGAAAGCTGATTATATTCAAAATAATGACCAGTTGATACTTTTATACTTAAACTTTATCAGTATTTCTCTTAAAAAGGAAAAAAAACAAAGAAACTGTGAGATGAACATAATTATAATACTCAAAGAATCCAGACCCAGCTTTATTGCAAGGTAGATAATTTTTTCAACAAAATAAGAAATCTGCCCTCATTAGCCCGTTCAATGCTATGTGTATACACCAGTAAAGTGCATCATTTAAGTAAAAATCTGTTCCTGGCAAACTGACAAAGTAATTTAGAAGCTGTCTTTGTAATTATTTCAGCCATGGTAAGCAGAAATTACAGCATGTTGTAGTTAGGGGATATGAACACTGTATTAGGCCCTTAAAATTTTATATTATAATGAGCATTATCAGTTTCAATAAATGTCTACAAAAAATTACAATTATTAGATTATCTGTCTCAAAAAATTCAGCCAAAGCTTCCAGATGAACACCTACTTTGAAAATCTCCTGAAATTACCACATCAGGGATCTTGTAAATAGGTGAGGGAAAGAAACTATCTTCAGTTATTTTAGTATTCAAAATGCAGATACGTAGAACTATTAGCTCACAATGCTGGTGAAAAGGACACCTTGGAGGTCCACTCTTCCCTCATCATGGGAATTTTCCTGTACTTTTCCTCAGATGATACTCAGTTTTTAGAATTATTCTTTTTGAGTGATGTGCGTTCCTCTTGCCGTGATCCATCACGATATGTTCTTGACATGGACTGGGCATGATCAGACTACTGCTTGCAGCTGTAAGATACAACATGTGGTAGTGTTCAAAATTTATTTCCTTGGAACAATAAGAATAATGCATTGTTTTAAACAGGTAGATTGCAGGTTGCAGCTGTGGAGCTGGTTCTTTGCTGCACTTGGTAGATGAGATTCATGGTAAATATTTGATAGACTCTGCACTACAACAGCATGCAAACAGCTATTCTTTGGGCAGTAGGATTCTCTCTCACTGTATGCTGCTAGCAGACTTTACCCAGGTCTCCTGCTGCAAAGATGGACATGCTTTATAATGTATAAGGCTGCACGGTAGCAACTGCCCTGTACCACTTGAGGAAAATCCTTATTAAACAAGCATTTAGCGTAAAGACCCCCAGAGACCTTTATGTCTAATAAAGAGCAGAACTGGGACTTCATCTCCCATTACACAATGTAATTCTTCCATAAGCAAATGTCTAAGTTGTAATTTACTATATGCTAACATGCATGAACTAGAGACTTTTGAATATCTCGTGCTTACCTTGTGTTGTTGATTGTCTTTTAAAGAACCATAATGATCAGAAAGTATACAGAAAATTGCTTTACTATTCATCCCTCTAACTGATCAATTGTCCTTTAGCTTTTTACATTTATAAGCATCAGCCTCTGAATATGAGGATACTCAGTAAGTTTTCACTTTTCTCCAATTAATGAAAAAAATATTCTCCTCAGCAGAATGTGTTCTGTTTTATGTTTTCTCCTTTCTGTTCTTCCTTCACCTTTTTTCTATCAGTCCTTACTTTTTAATTGAGTTAAGAATACTAAATAAAATTTGTATTTTAGTGCTTCTCTTCAGTAATTTATAATAGAGGGAAAGATAAATTTTTTAACAGTCACAACATCTTAAAAAATTAGATTCCAGAAGCCTAACCTCACCTTTTTCTATAACTAGTGATATGAAAGATGTTTCTGCTTGTAATTGTCATGAAGGCAGTGAATGCCTTCTCTGTTGAGTAGAGGAGGAATCTACTAAGATCTTTAAAGTGTGTGACTAAGTGCCTGAAGTTATATGATGTGCACTCATCCTTCATCTGGATCACATATCAACCAGTATTCAAAAGTTGAAACATCTTTTGCATAGGTTCTAGGTAAGGCTTTCTGGAACAATTTCCTTTGAGACATTGAGAAGAATGTGGCAGAAACCATCACTCTCAGGACTATGTTTGGAGAATACACCTGCATCCTGTTTGACTCTCCCCACCTTAATCCAACCTGTCTCGGTGATGTCAATCTCTCCTCCATACCATTAAGTCACAAACTTGGACATGCAACACCTACATTCCATGCAAACCTCATGAAGTTCACCAAAGCCAAATGAAAGTTTCTGCACCTGGGTCAGCTCAATTTCCAATTTCTATACAATCTGGGGGATGAATTGATTGACAGCAGCCCTGCAGATAAGGACTGAAGGGTACAAATGAATGAAAAATTGGATGTGAGCCAGCACTGTGCTCTTTCAGCCCTTTCCAAAGAAATGTGGCCTGCAGGTCGAGGGAGTTTATTCTCCTCTGCTCATGTGAGACCCCACCTGGAATAATGCATCAAGCTCTGGGTTGCCCACTTCAAGAAAGATATGGACTGGTTAAAAGGAATACAGATGAGTTCTATGAAAACAGTCAGAGGGATGGAGCACCATTCCTATGGAGAAAAGCTGAGAGTTGGGGTTGTTTAGTGTTTTGTGTGAGAAGAAAAGGTTCTTGGTGGATCTTATGGGGGCCTTCCAATACATAAGGATGACTTATAAGGAAGATGGAGAGAGGTTATTAACCAAAGCATGTAGTCATAGGACAAGTGGAAATGGTTTTAAACTGAAAGAGAATAGATTTAAAGTGGACATAAGGAAGAAATTTTTTATGACGAGGATGATGGGCAACTGGAACAGGTTTTGCAAAGACCAGGTTGGATGAGGCTTTGAGCAACTAGATCCAACAGAATGTACCCCCTCCCACGGAGGTAAAGTTGGGCTACATGATCTTTAAAGGCCCCTTCCAAGCCAATCATTCTGTGATTGTCCGAGTCCATGATGGCACTGAGCCCAGATGAGCCCTCAGAGCAAATACTAAACAGGGAGGGTATGAACAGGCCATGTCATTTGCTGAGAAGCCAGAGAACAATTTATCAGTACAAATGTGGGAAGAAAGTCTTCTTTTCTTCCTTCCTTCAAAGATTTGTATTCAAATGCAATTGATGCAAGTTGAGCTTTAAGGGCATCAATTTCCACAGAAAAATTTGATGCTTCTGTGCACAAATTAGACAAACTTATATAGTAACAACCTATACTGACAGGAAATTTTCAGAGCTAAATCTCTGCTTAGGGTATAGGTATACCCTATGCTGCAGAACCACCTAGGGCTAGCTCTGTCTCCTGCTTTCATCTATACTTTATATCTAAATTGACTAAGAATGTGTCTTTCAGTAATTGTATTTATGCATTTTTAAAGTAGCACTTAATATTTCACAAAATTTCTTCAGTGAAAGAAAGATTTTTAAACCAAATATTTTTATGTGTTTAAGAGGTAATAATTTTTTTCCTAATAATCATAAAAATATAAACAAAAAAAAATATTTCAGCTTTCTGTAAGAACTCTTTTTTTTTTTTTCCCCTAAGTAGAAAGTTCCCAATAGGAACTATTGAAATGTAGAGGAATAAAGGAGACTTATGAAAAATGGAATAGAATTTGGTATATGTAAAACAGAATAAATAATAGGACCATGCTATTGTCTTGTAATACAATGACTGGTAGATTACTTATATTCATTTCTTAGCAAAATGCCTCTATTCTGGCAGAATAATAGAATCCTTGGCCTCTGTAACTACAACATATTGAAATGATACCAGAATGTAATGATTTTAAAATTGAAAACTTATCCCATGTATAAAAAATTGTATTAATATCAGAATCAGATGAGAATATTTCATATTTGGACAAAGAGAATTGCAGAATTCCATAGAGATACTGCTTCCAAGGTTTGACTGTAGCTGGGATTTTTTATTTTGCATGGAAAATATTGTTATAGATGGTGTGTAAATACATGATCCCTTTGATGTAGAAAAGGAGAAAAAATATAGATTTATTTACACAAACGAGCCATTTCAGTAATATTAAAGGGCTGAATGACACTCTGCATAATCTAAAAAAAAATAAATAAGGATCAGGATAAGATAATATGTTATTTCCTTCGCTCTACTTTTTCTAGTGGTTAAAAGCAGATTGCCCTGGAGTTTTACTATGTCTGGATGATTTTTTTCAACTTGACACATACCTCCTACTTATTTTCACATAGACTAACAGTGTCCAGTGAGGTTTCACACCATTGCTATCATGATTTATTTCCTGCCAGTCCTGTTCTGTATAAATGGCTCTATTTAAAAACAACAACAACAAAACCAGCAATACCAGAAAAACCCATGCTAAGTTTGTTTCAGAAATTGCCCATATGAACAATTTCATTGATTTAAGACTCTGCAGTTATTACAGGAGTCTATCACCATAGAGTATTTGAAAAAGATAAGAAAGAACAATTAATGGAAAAAGGAGATACTGATCAACATGACATGAAAAGGTGGAAAACATGTGAAAGCACCTAATGTAAAAGATCTTCACATTATTGGCATCTCTATTGAACTAAAAGTATACTGATACAAATGAAGGGAAGGGAAGGGAAG
>VXBN01015182.1:71239-99042 GCA_013397395.1 Sinosuthora webbiana
TTTTTTCTTCACATTTTTTTAGAAATTAATGTGCAGTCTTGGTAGGGGGATGCCTCAGCTTCTGGCTTTTAATGGGCTTCTGGAGGTTCAGTCCATTTGTTGTAGCTCTGCTGGAAAATATCCTTTCCACCAGGTTACAGGGAAATATGAAATGGAGTCACTTTTTTGAATGTGAGTCATGATGTGAGCAGGCTAGGGAGAGAATAAAATTTGAATATCTTGTATCCACATTAATCTGTGAAAGCTTCCTCTGAGAATGAAAATTCTTTGATTCTTTCTTGTGTGTGTACACTTTTGTCCTCTAACTGTGGCTTGAATAACAGTCTGTCCTTGAATATAAGAAAAGAAATCAGGCTTTCCTGATGCAAAAGGATTCCCCTGCCTATTAGATATTAAGAGAAACAGAGGCCCTGTATCAAGCTTGAAAACCCCATAGCTCGAAATTCCTGCTGCTTGAATGAATGTGATAGTTTATTGCCCCAAAAAAGTCTAAGTCAGAAGCTCTAATTACTACAGGAAAATTTAGGAATAAATATTCTAGGTTTCCTGAAACGAAACCTGAGATTCCTCTGAGGGCAACCAGATACCAGTTTCTCAGTGTTCCCAAGATTCAGTGGCCTAGGAAAAAAGGACTTTCTTATTTCTGTGAGGAGCTTCACCAGTTACTATTTGAATATTTCTAAGCTTCTCACTAGAGAATCTCCCCCATAAATTTACTTCCTCTTCTACTCATGTCCTTCACCTAAAATCTGAATGTTCAAGAGTATTTATGCTGTACGTCTTCTGTTCAATAGTAATGAAGCTTTCTAGGTATCTAGTATAATTGCACTGTTTCCATTTTTCAATATGAACACTAAATAGCTTTTAAGAGAGTAGTAAAAATCACTATGGTCACAGTGTATACATAACTTAGAATTTTGTGTCCAAAGAAAGATGTCATGCAAATCTTGAGTCTTGAGTCTTGAAGTAGCCTAGGGTTTTGCAATTGTCCTTCCATCGCTCATGTTGGTTGGCGTGTAAATGAGTCTTACTTGGAATATAATCAGAAACATGAAAAATATTCACCTTCACATAAGTTTCAATACTCTTGTTCTTCGCAATGAAAATATTCTTGTTACCATGGCTTGGATTTTAAGCAATATATGTTTTTAGGATAGAACAACTAAACATGTCTTCACTGCTGAATTGTCAGAAGTACATAACTTAAAGAGAAAAAGAATGAATAGGAGGTGTCTTAGCACTGTGTGTTTATCTGCTTACTAACACCAAATTTTTCAATAAAAGTATCTTTTTAAACGATAAAGATACCTTTAAATAGGAAAAAAACCCCACCAATTATTAAAATATTAATTTTTACTTTAAATATGAAATATTCTTTTAGTTAAAAATAGAAAATATTACTTAGTTGTCCAGAGCCTTTCATACATAATGCCATCAGACCCAGTAACTACAAGAACAATTTCCTCCATCCCCTTCCTCCCCCTGCTTGTTTTTCTAATCAAGGACCCGCTTTCTCCCCTGAGGCATGTGGGAGTTTAACAATTACTTGCAGCTCTAACACCAAGCAATTTCTTCTGGGACTGTAATCTGTTAGAGTTCAATTTTCTCAGCCATAGATGAAATGATCAGAATGAATTTGTTCCTTCAGACTGAAGCAGAATGAATAAACTAAATGTGATTGAAATGAACTTCTGTAGCAGTCTGAGTGCAGGCCTCTTTTGCACGTAACCATAACGTCACATACAAATACAAGTGCTGGAGTTTCAAATAGGTGCTTTCCGTTTTTCCTTCTGCTGCTTTTTATTTCAGATGTGGCTTTTAAACGCATAACTTTTACCTGCAGAGATCATTAAGAAAACAATTAGGAATTTTAGAAACGAAGTCATTACACAAACAAGTGGGAGGAAATTGGGACTTTTAGTGAAGAAACAAAACAATATATTTAAGAAGAAATTGATCCTCAGAAAAAAACCTAAAACAACCCAACAACAATTCAAAACAAAGACGTGTATAAACTCCCATCAGAATTACATCTCTGCATTTACTTGCAAACTAACCAAAGCCCTGAACACACTTTCAACAGACCTTCTTTTTATTTCATCAAGATTTAAAACCATGCAAGAATCTGTTTGTCGTAGGATAATCCAGCCAGCTTTCTGAGCAGACTTGGAGTTGAGACTTTGATTGATATTTAGATTTTTTATTGAATTTGATTTTTTTTTTTTTAATTAGTTTAGTGGGTCTAACATGCTTCATTTGGAAATTGCATGAAATAGAGGAGATATTCACTCTTTCAGTAGCACATAATATTTGTTTCCTTCCATTCTTTCCAGAACCACATGAAGAAATAATACTACTTGTGATGACTTACAAACAATCCAAATTACATCTTTAGTTTACTACTTGCTTTTTACTCCTCCTTTGTGCTTAAATGTCACAATTTTCTTGTCTCAGATTTCCTTGTGATTCACATTTGTGGCTGATGTTGAAGCATTCTAGACAAATCAAAACGGTGTCACTGTAGGTGATTCTCTTTATTCTTTGAAGAAGCTGAAGAGTAATTATGCAATTGTGTAGGGTCTTTTTGAGAGATGGGACCACTTCAAGATATTTTAAAACATTATTTATCGCTGCAGTCTTATCAAAGGGAGAGAACGTCTTCACTGCATGCTGAAAGTCCATGGTCAGTGGTCACAAGACCACAAGTTACAAGGTCTTTTAAAGGTTAATTAGCCAATAAACTACTGCCACAAAGAATGTTTTTCCTTTCACACCAATCCTTAATTAATTTGTCTTNTAGTTTACTACTTGCTTTTTACTCCTCCTTTGTGCTTAAATGTCACAATTTTCTTGTCTCAGATTTCCTTGTGATTCACATTTGTGGCTGATGTTGAAGCATTCTAGACAAATCAAAACGGTGTCACTGTAGGTGATTCTCTTTATTCTTTGAAGAAGCTGAAGAGTAATTATGCAATTGTGTAGGGTCTTTTTGAGAGATGGGACCACTTCAAGATATTTTAAAACATTATTTATTGCTGCAGTCTTATCAAAGGGAGAGAACGTCTTCACTGCATGCTGAAAGTCCATGGTCAGTGGTCACAAGACCACAAGTTACAAGGTCTTTTAAAGGTTAATTAGCCAATAAACTACTGCCACAAAGAATGTTTTTCCTTTCACACCAATCCTTAATTAATTTGTCTTATATGTCTCTGCTGCAGCGCGAACTCTCTTGACCAGTCATCTAATGGCACACAAACTTACTACACCTTAAAGTACTACACCTTCAAGCTTTTTAGTACTTTTATAACTACTTTAATATCTTAAACTTTAAACTCAAAAACTTTCCACTACTTAGCTTAATGTGTTTTTATCTAAACTACAAACTCACATTTTTACTTATGGTCTCTGCTCTGCTAGAACAAAGTTCTCTTCTTAAAATGTGTCTCTGTAACCCACAACAAATCACGTGCTGTGACAAGGAAAATAAGATTCAGAAGAGCTACAAAAAGGAAAGAGGGAAAAGCTAATTGACAAGCTCGGAGATTTTTCTTCTTTGAAAACCACACACACATACACAGAGTATAAAAGTATGATTTTCAGACTCATTCAAATTATTAACTAAATTCCTGGAAAGTTTGCATGGTTTGGCTGCTTAGCAATGAAATTAGGACCTTTATACTATAAAATATATTTTATTTTTTAAAAACATAATTGCTGCAGTTGATTTTTCCAAGTTTCGTATGGCATGCAGTGTTCAGCGGTATTAACCCCAGAATTTTGGAGATGATCATAAAACTGCATGCCTTAGGTATTTCAAAAAATGACTACTAGCTCCTTGATATTTATATTTTCTGTTTCTGCATTGAAAAATAGTAAAGCAAAACACAACTCAAGTATTTTGAAATATTTGGTTCAACTGCAGATCTCAAAAGGAATTTGTAATAATTTCCTAAATGTTCTTTAAGTTCTAGAAGCCTGAATGAATCACAGACACATATGCATGAATTTGCAGACACTTATAGACCATCTGCTCCACTGTTCACAGTGACCTAACATGCTGACTGCTATAAAAATTCAATATATTGACACAAAATGCAAGGTTAAAAAAAAAAAAAAAAAGAAATGAACATAAAACTAAGCCAAAAGTATTGAAATGTTAGCAGAGCCAGGTTATGAATAAAAACAATTAATAAATACAATTAGAAATGCAAAGAGAAGGAATTCTTAATTGAGAATTCTTAATTGGAGAATATGAGAATTATAGCTGTTAATTTGTGAATATGGAATTTAAAATTAATTGGTATTCCTAAAATTTCCTGGAAAAATTGCATGAGTGGAAAGTTAAATTAATTGATTTTAATTAAGGCAATGAGAAGGTGATGTATTCAAGTCAGAAGATGGGAATTGGGCTTTTCTGTACATTTCTTTCAATAAAGTAAAAAAGGCAAGGTGTTTCCTATGACTATAAAACCTCACCTGTGTACACATGTTCCTATTTCATGTTCTTTTTCATTATACACAGTAAAACCTTGTCTATTAACAGTGACACTGGATTTAGGCATTTATATAAGACCATGCATGCAGATAAACTGTATTCAAGAGTTTGAGACTCCCAGGTCTTCCTGTGTTAGTGTACATAAATTGTAGACTAGCAGAGAAAATCAACAGAAATGGAGCAAAAATAAACTAACTTTTTAAAGAGGGAGAGAAATAACATGCCTGATGTCGAAGCTGAGTGAACAAGCAAACATTAGCAGATTAAAGAAGGGGGAACAGCGAACAGATGTTTAAAATAATTTGTTCTGATTAATACAGATCTGAGAAGTATAATTTCATCAACTTTCATTTTTATTATCAAGTTTCATTTTATCAATCAAGTTTGATTATAGGCAGCTCATTAAGCTGCTTTAAGACACTGGAATTCACATGGTAAAGCATCTAAAAAACCAAAATCATATTAAACCCACAATTTGGAGACCATCTGATACATCTTAAATTGTTTTTCTGGGTGGTAACTGGTGGATGCATTTTTATATTATTTCTCCAGAAATCACTGATAGCTTTGTTGGTATTCATCTAGTTTTTATCTCTTTGTTGATAAGGAACACAGAAGTGTCACTGATGAAATTCAAATGTGGGATGAAGACTGGGATAGGTGTAGGCAATTAAACATGACAGTTATCTGAATTGCTAACCAGATAGAATTAATATAAACAAGTGTGTCACTGCACCCTAGTGTAAACTGACTGGTGTAAAAATGAAGATATTGAAGGATGTGCAAAATGCAGGCATCTTCATCTTAGGAAGCACTGACTGTGAAAAAACTTAGACCATGGAAGATAAGCAACACACTACAAAACGACTTCATTACATATATAACATTTGAACAATTGTACATATTGAACATTTGAAGAATAGGGCTGAAAACAAGGGTTGCACTTGGTATTCATAAAATTTCAGCTGTATTTCTTTGTCCAGCCCTGGTACCCAGAATTCAAAAAAAAAAATTAAAAGATTGAGAGTGTTCAGAAGAGCCACAGAAAAGACAAAGGTTTAGAAAGTATACTGCAGTAAAATATAGCCAAGCTATTTTTTAAAAAAGTTGTATATAAACCATTACCCTTCAGAAGTCATACAAAAAAGAAAAAAAGGTATTTTCTCATAAAACAATGACTGACAAAGTTGTCTTAAGCTAGTAATACGTAATTTAGAATACAGAACTGGGCTTAGATTGAAAAAATAATACTTCAAAATAAAATAAATTATTGAAACCTTTCACAACTAAATTCTGAATTATTTTCTGTACTTTTAGCTGTGGCATATCCAGTTTTCACAGAGCACATTAAATTTCTTCTTAGGAAGCCCATACCCAAAGAAAAAAATATGATGAATGAATCTCTTTACTTTTTCCCCATATAAAATTGTTTAGGGATAGTTCACAAAGATTTTGCAAGTAAAATATTCACTTATATGTGTGATTTTTTCAAATTTATTCCCTTGTTTTCAGATGCCAAATATAAATGAGGAATAATTGCATTTAAGCAGGCGGTGCAGAATGAAGTTTCTTCCTAAAGTTGGGACAAGAATTTTTTTCAGATTGTGGAATTCTGTGGGGGGTTTTGTATAATTTTATTGGTGTTTCATAGCCATATCAATGTTATCTAGTCATTGACCTGCCTTATGCATGGTTTCATTTGTATATTGAGAAGCTTCAATCTAAAAAGCAGAATAATAATATCTTATACATGTTTAGATTCTTTGGAGGAGTAAACATTGGCTTGAAATTGAATTTAGTCTAAATACTTTTGCTCAATCACCTACTAGAAATTCAAGATTTTTTTCTGACTGCTGTTTCATTGTTGCATTTGTGTGAAAGTAAAAATAAGAAAATTGAGCAGAAGATATTGAAAAAAAGTTGATGAAATCTGTTATATGAAAATGAACATTTCAGAGAAAACCAGTATGAAAATATGGCTCTCATACCTATGCATTGCAAGCAATATAAAATTGATATTATCTGTTCGTAATTAGGATTAATTATCAGTCAGGTGTTTTGTCCATATTAATGACAATGAAAAATTAGGAGGCAATGGTCGGAGCTTCTCTGGACTCATTAGAAGTGAAGCTGATGACTAGTCAGTGCACAGAGAAAGCAGCTCAGCCAGGGGAGTGGTTTGTATAGCAACAAAAGGAAAAATGTTATTCTGTCATGGTAGTTCATGTATTTGTAAAATGAAGGTGAGAGGAAAGGGATCAAGACAAAACCTATAGATTATTTGCATAATTTTGAAGGTAAAGAAGGAAGATGAGGAGAGAGATTAGAGAGAAGAGAATTAGTGAGGGGATGACCAAGTGATTGAGTCAAGAAAAGTTTGTTCTGTGAAGAAGTCAATTGTATTGCAATTGAGATCATCTCAAGAAAGAGGAGGCTGAACTCAAAACTAAGGGAGTTCATTGCTGCTCTTAGCAATGTGCATACAAATATGAGTGTCTCATCAAAGATGTTTACTGTCTCTGAATTAATTTCTTTTGTGAAAATTGAACAGCTTTCATTTATACAAGTATGTCTTGTATATTTTCTCTTAATATATCTAGCACAAACTTGGTATGATCAGTTGGTCTCTTCTTTTGCTACCTGAGGAGAACAAGATGTCAAGCTACGAGCAATGTATTCCAATGGTGTGGCCTTTTAGTGTGAGTGAATTCTCACTCTCAAGTAATTTATTTTTAAAAACATGCCACAAGCATAATTCAAGTGCGCTTTATGGTGAGTACAAAATATAATGATTTTTTTTTCTTATGTGCTTGAAGTGAGGCTTTTCTCACTCTCTCTATTTTTGGTCTATAATATTTTTGTTATTTTGGTCTTGATTTTTTTTCACTACTTGTTCCTGTTCTTTCACTTCTCAGCCTGTCATCACTGTGTGTACAAATGATGTTTTACTTACTGATGCAGAAGAGGAATGTCATTGTGACACATTTAAACATATTTTAGTTTTTCTTCAAAATCCATGGAGTGCTCAGAGCATTTAATGAAGAATTGTCTTTTATGAAAGAAATTTACAATTTTCTGTGAAGCAAAAGCTTTTCTATTGATTGCTGTGTTAATTGCATTTTCTTTTCTCGATTTCACCCTGCACTTCTGAAATTCAGTGACAAACGAAACAATGAAACTTATTTTTATTTACCTCTACTTTGTAAATGTTTAGTTTTTAATATCAACTTTGCTTTATGTATTATCTGGCTTAGACTTTGTCTAAGAAACAATGAAGAAAAATCTTGGTGGAGATAGAGAAAGCTCTAGTGGAATGTCTTGGTTTGCTATGGATTTATTTTCAATTTGAAGCTTATAACTTTTATTTAAATAGAGGGAAAAGGAAGAATGTAACCGGTCCAATTTAGATTTTATGTCAACTATTTAGTTAATCAACAAACACCTATAGAAATGCTTAGCTGACAAACAAAAATTGGAGAGAAATTTGATTCATACCAGATGAATTTAGGATTAATATCAAATTAAATTTCTTATTAAATTAAAGATGGGTATGTGAGTTATTCAGACTTAATAGCTGTTTATCAGAAACTCAGTGTTTTACTGCTAATTGCAAAGATCATTGCAGTGTTGAGAAATGCAAAGTTATCTGTGATTTGGGGGGTAGACAACCTAATGAAAAAAGTTCTTTTGATGCTAAAATCCAAGAACACTTTCTATCCTTTATTACGTGGTGTGGTGGTTATGTGTGTTATGTGGTTATGTGGTGTAAATTGGTAGATTGAATGAAACCATTTGCAGAGTTGCCAGATTTTCAGTGAAGAAGGTTTCTCTCTTGGGACATTCCCCTGCCCAGGGTGGCATGAGGAATGCTGTTTCCACAGTGGCCTGACCCGTTTCATTCCTGAGGGCCTGAGCCATAACATACTTCCTTCCCAGGAAGGCAAGGCAATATCATTGTCAGCTTCACCTGTTTCGAGTCAGGCATTACTAAGATTTGACATAGTAAATAGGCATTTCCTACACTATAGAGTAGTAAATAGTTCTTCAGTTTCTCTTAATAAAATGATCATGGGCAAACACTTTCTGTTATTAACACAATTTTCTGGCATGTACAAGTACACGTACATTGTACAGAAGAATTTATTGTTTCTCCTTTCTTTCTTTGAACCTAAATACTACTTCTTGGAATGTTTTTATTGCCACAAATCACTATATCTTATCGGAAAAAGAAATTGCCAGAAATGACTATGAAACCATGTTTGGTTAGAATACCAGGAGACTTTTTTTTACCAGATGCCTCAGTAAATTAAAATGTGTGATTTTTTTTTGCTCATTGAAGTATTTTGAATAGTCTGGGTTATTTTACTTTGAAATGTGAAATGTATTCTTTAAGTTTAAGGGAGTCAGACTGGAAAATTTATTATTATAATTGTTTTTACTGTTGATAAAATTATTTTTAACAATACTAGTTTCATCCCTAGCTTTTAAAGAGAGGGGTTCATTAATTTCAGATTTCTTATGGCATGAAAGAATTTGAATGATCAGTTATTCATGTCTAATATTCTGTAACAAAAGCTAAGTGAAAACTTATGAAAGCTAAAGGAATTCTGGCTTTATCTAATCAGTATAAATGTCTTATATTAATTAACTCATTTTAATAAAGTAAGTATTCTAGATTTTAGTATAGATTCTCTTTAAGTGGAAAAAAATGACAAGAATATATCTCTGCCTTAGCAAAATGCTTTTTTATAAGCTTAAATTAAATGTACCTTGCTTAATCAAATCCAATGGCAAATCACTATTAATCCACTACTGTTATTAATGTGACTTGCTAATCTTAAATTACAAATACCGCTTCTGTTGTCAGATATTCTAAAGAGACAAAGATAGCAATTAATAATTGTCACTCTTGCAAGAGGCAGAACATATCTGATGTTTCTGGTAGGGACTTCAAACAGAGCTATACTTTCTGCAATTAATCCTGGTTTCTAACATTTCATGTTTTTCTTATACTGACAGAAGTTTTTTAATGAAAAAGAAGAGGTAAACAGAAGTATGTGCTTTGGCAGCAAACCAAGTGTCAGGCTAATATTCCAAAATACCCTGAATTTTCATGCAAATTAAGTGTTAATGTGAGTTGCCTGAATGTTTTCATCTGCTTAACCAAATAACGCAATGACTTCCTTTACCTTTTTTTTTAATCTTCTCTAGACAAATCTCTAATGTAAGTAAGGTATTTTGTAATTAGAACTGCTTTCAGAAAACAAAAACAAAAACAAAAACAGAAAAACAAATGAAAACAAAAACCCTATTCCCTCACTAGAATCTTTGGCAAATAGGGAGGAAAAAAGAATACACATTCTTACTTCTGTTCACAGATACAGGCTAGAGAATATTTCAGTTTTGGAGCTCATGGAACGCCAGTGTTATGGAAAAATAATCTGAATTATACCTAAAATTTTCATTAAAATAATTATAGAATTATGTTAGTTGTCATTTTAAAAGAAATAAATTTTGATGTTGCCAGAGTAAGACTGTCCAGTAATCAGCTTGCTCTGTTTTGAAAACATCACAGCAGTGGCAGTGCTGTAGCTGCTAAGGGAGGCTTCCTAGCTTCTTCAGAAATTATATTTTTTTGGATATCCATCTCTTCATTTAGAATTGAAGGTGACCCCTACATCCTACTAGCAGATTAAGAGGAAAATTTTTTAGAACTCCAATTGTAGCTTCATAGAAGCTTAGAATCCAGATGTGTGATGTGTTGTTGTGATTGTTGGGTTTTGTCTGGGTTTCTTTTTCCTTGTTGTTCAGGATTTTTGGTTGGTTGGTTGGTTTTTGGGGTGTTTTTGTTTGTTTGTTTGTTTGTTTTCTTTCTGATGAAATATTTTATACTTCAGTCCCATTTGCCCATTTTCCTCTGAAGCAGTCATTGCCAGGAGATATGATATCACTTTTCCACATAATTCAGGACTTTGAGAACTTCCTGGCTCAATTTGATTATGCGAATAGTATTTCATCTTACTGAAGATCTGCCAGCATGAGATGCACAACCATTTTTTATCCAGAGATGGCTTTAAAAATATTTTTGATATTTTCTCTCTATTTCTATCACTTCTACATGAAGAAAAAGGGATGGCAGAAAGGAAAATGAAGTAGAACTTTTAATTAGATTTGCATTCTGAACATGCAAGTGTTGCTAAAAGAGAGAAAAAAATGTCAGCTGCAAACTATGATTTTTCCAATATATCATAAACAGCAGTTAAATATTGTTTTTAATTCTTCAATATGCACTTGAAATGCATCAAGGTTTAATTCCAGATCATTTTATTAATGGACATATGCCTGAAAACAAATTAGATGAGTGCCTTTAATCTAAATTTGAAATTGATATTTTTTACAGTTGCCTGGAGGGTAAAATGATACTAATAAAAATTATAGGTATATCTGTATAGTTATATTATTGCTGATAATTACTAGCTTATGTCTCTGAGATATAGTAGGAGAGGACAGTCGTGATTTCTACCGAGTAAACATACATGTTACTAACATCAAATGGGATGAAAAAGTCTCATCTAATTATGCATTTGGTCTGTAATTAAACTGCAATAAAATCTGAATGAAATTCTATTGTCACATGGTGTGCTTGTATAAAGTGATATCAAATATTGCTGGCACTTACCGTGAATTCCACTAAAATTTCTGTAGTGTTCAGAGTCCAACAACAGGATGATATTGCTATTGTCTCAAGGCTGCTTATTTTATTTTTAGAAGTAGTATGAGAAATGAGAGAAAATGAAACTTACATTTTCATATGCTTACTCTGGACCTCATTCCAATTTTTAGATGAAAAGTCATCTAAAAGGAAAAATGTGTTATTAAAGGAATGCTTCAATATGATAAACTAAACTGACCTTAGCAATGGAATAATGTAAGTGTGATTAGAAACATTAAGTCTGAAGGAAATTTAGAATTCAGACAGAGACTGATTTAAATATTCCCAGAGTGTGTTTAGGTATATGATGGACAGAAATGGCAGGAAAAAAATTGGATATGTAGAAATAGATGTGTCGAAATCTTAGCTAAAGTGAGGAGGATTGTTCTGCTATGGAGCTTGAGGGAAGGGGTGAAATGGCCGTTTTCTGTTAAAAAAAAAAAACAAAACCCAAACAGTTAAATTGACCCCAGAATTACCCTTAAATGTTGGGTTAATATCTAAATATAAGCAGTGGTGAAACTTTCTGACTGGACAGAACACTTTTCTAAATGTAAATAAAATTTAAATAAATTCAATATTATGTAGCAACTTCCCAGTGAGTTGTTGCTTGTGAGAATTTCCATTTTTGTGGAAAAAGGAGTTTATTAAATTAATGGCTATAAAAGTTAATTGTAAAATGACTAGCAAAGTGATTATAGAACTTTTTCATTCCTTTTAGCATAGCTGTAAAAATGCACCTCTTCTAAAGAAATAAAGAGTACAGGTAGAAAGCAATGTTTTTTTCCACTTCCACCTTAAGGTTGCAAAACAAAATATTAGTATGGTTCACACTATTTTTTCTCTCTCTTACCTGCTCTCCTGTAGCATAAATGGAGCTGAAAGTGCGTTGATGAGAATAAACTAGCATTTAAGGTATAGGAGGGAGAAACTTTCAGAACTGCATTGAATTGTTTCTTCAGTAGTCTTGTAATTTAAGTCATGCCTCCTACTACATATAAAATTAAATCATATGAAGATCAAGATTTTAGGGGGTTCTTTTTCCTCTAATTGGCTAGCAAAAAAATATTTTTATGGTAAACCACTACAGAACTAAATTCCTGAGCTTAGCTCAGCTGATTACAGCATGGTGCTAAAAACATCAGGGTTGTGGGTTCAACCCCTGTACAGGGGTACAGGGTACTTTAGGGTCGGACTTGATGATTGTTTAGGGTCCCTTCCAACTGGCCACATTCTGTAGGTACATTGTTTAGGTCCTGACACAACGGTTTTGGTTGCATTTAGTGTAATTCCTATGGAATAATTTTACTGTTTTCATTTACTGGAAGGTTAACTGTCTACTCTGAGAACCAGTATAAACATACATATATCTACATGTTTTCTTATGAATTCTCTTTAAAAATACATCATAACAATTAAAAACAAAACAAAACAAAAAAAAGCTAAAAAAAAAAGATAAGGATTATGATAAAGATGAGATATTATGAAAAACTTACTATGGAGTCTGCATTTGTTAATGCTGGGTTGATGAATCTTTATCTATGTTTGGATTATTTTTTTCTCAGTGACTTCATAGAGTCAGAAAAGTTCATGGTGATCATGAACCTCATTTCTTGCATAATCAAAGACCCTATTATTGTGACATTTTTCATACTGCTTTTGAATTATCTAACAAAATCTTGATCTAAAAATTTCTAGTCATAAAGAATTTAGCTTAGCCTTAGTTAATTGTTCTAAAGAAATATGGCCTTCTATTGTCTATAAAAACTTACTCTTATTTGCAGTATATGTAGTTTTACTCCAGCTTGATGCTTTATCATAACCTTAGTATGCCAGACTAGGAGCTCCCTGTTGGGAAATTTCTGTTCCCTAGAGAGGCATTAAAAGACTGCATGAAATTCCTCCTGATACACTGAGTTGACTGAGTTCCTTGAAAAAGGACTTGAACAGTAAACAAATATATATGTTCAATTTTTAATGCTTCTTATAAATGTGTTTGAATATTACTCAGTATTTTGCTGAGGTTTTCTTGCAATTTTTTTGCAGTCTTGGACAGATACACTGGATGCAATAATCATGCCACTGGTGAAGAAAGTAACTTCATGAGATGGGTTGACCATGGCTGGACATCAGATGCTCACAAATCTACCCCTCTCCTCCTCTGCTGGGGAGGGGAGAGAAAATACAGCCAAAGGCTCCTGGGGCACATCTGCCTCTCCACAGTCTTCAGGACTGGCTGCAGGGAAATCCCTGCTGCTGCTCTGGGACCACATTCTGCCCTTCCTTCTTAACTGCTCTTGGTCTCTGCAAGATGTGTCTCCCACAGGTTCTCACTACCCTCCCTGACTGCTAATGCGTCAGGAGTTTTTTAACCCCTTCTAAAATCTGTTATCCCAGAGGCACTACCACTATTGCCGATGGGCTTGGCCTTGGCCAGTGGTAGTCTATAAATACTAATTTTACCTTAACACTCATTACATCTCATGAACTTAATACAAGCTGGACAGGATCCCTTATGGGTAAGAAATCACTGGTTTTAATTTAGAAGTCAATTTCTGTCTTTCAGCTGCAATGAAGTTGTTCTGAAGAAACGTATTCTGTTGCAGGCTAGCAAATACTTATTTGTTTATGTTTGTATTTACTAAGTGTTGAAAACATTCAGAGGGGTTTTTAGTGCTGGGCATCTTGTCCATCATTTCACCCTTCACTCACTCTAAAGTCCTGCAAACCATCTTGCATTGTTTCTTATCCTATACAGAAGCACCTGAAGTGTGCAGCCACATGTTCCCTGCTGTGCTTAGGGGTTTGTAGCCCATAGTGCACCAAAAGAATGAATAAGTTATTTTATGTAGATTTTTTTTCACTAAGAACTGTGTTCTTTGAACTGTAGCATGTATTCAGTACACCAGATATAAAAGATAATTTAGTTGTTGTGGTTGATGATGATTCTACAGCATTGCACACACATAATTTTTTTAAGGAGTGGTAGAATCCCCAAGCAGAAACATTTGAATACGCTCCTGCTTAGAGCAACACCAGGAGCCATCATAGTCCAGTAATTTATAGTGAAAGTTAAAAGCTAAATAACACATCTAATTACCTTTTTTTTTTTTCTTAATAAATTCACGCCAAACAAATAAATATCTAACCCAGTTCTGAAGTAGTTACATGTACCCAGCAATAGTACTCATGTCTCTGCTCCAGATAAGTTACTACTTTTCTTTTTTATCCTGCATAATTAGGTTGGACATGAAAATAGTAATTTATTAGTGTTCTATTTTTGGGTTTGTTTTGTGTGTGGTTTTTTTTGTTTTTTTTTTTTTTTTAATTGATTATGTTCAGTGAAAACTTTACTTTTGATGACTTGACTCTTCAAAGGAAGCGTTTACCACAAGTAGAAATGCCATGGGCTGTGTAGGAACATTAGATGAGCTGATACTCTTTTCCAGTAAACCACTTTTCTCTTTGTCTCATCCAGTGCTCTATAACCACTGATTTCTTGTTTGATTGGATGTTAGCCACCTCAGCAGCTGTGTTATCCTTGAATTGAGGAAAACATCCACAGTAAGCTCAAAGGAAAAACAGGTGTCTGTTCTAATGAAGATCAATTTGCCTCAGAATTAAGACTATGATAAACAACATCAAGTTCACCTTCCTCCAGTCAAGACCTTTGGAAATATAATAGACCTTTCATCTGACAGGAAGGGGCTTGAGAAAAACAAAAGATTTGCTTTGCAGACAGAAAGCTTTGTCTCTCTACAAAGCTGAAACCAGCATTAAACATTACACAAGCCTTGTACATCATGACAGCTTTATTTTAAACATGAAGGTTTACGAGAAAAAAAATTAGGCAAGCTTTTGTTTTGCGAAGGTAATATATTTGCTACTGCATCTCTGGAAATCAAAATTAAAAACCCATGAACAAACAAACAAACAAATTTACTTTTTTTTTTTTCTTCTATCTTATAAAAAAAATCAAGGTTTGTTTCCTAGGACAAAAGTAAAGAGGGCTTTATATAATTCAGCTTCAGAAATTTCTGATAGATTTAAATCTCTTTGTAAAACTTCTTATAAAGGCAAGTAGATGTAGAATTTCCCTTTACAAGGTTTTGTAAAATACAAGCTGGTCAGAGTGTGTAATATATTAATACTGGTTGCCTTTATAGGCTTTATATTTTCACTGCCTTTTTTAACATTTCCATGTATTGAAGAGAAAATTACTTGTCTAAAATGTAACTCTTCTCACTTTTCACTCAATATGACCTCTAACTGAGTTTTAGTTTCCTGACTCTTAAACCCACAAACTAAATGGAAAATGTACCTAATCTACTTAAAGGAAAATATAAAAAGCTGATTCATTTGGTAATATTATACTTCTCAAAATCCCCTAAATGCCCAGTGCTTCTTATAACCCTCTTAGCAAAATACTAGCAATCACTGAAAATGATTTTAAGAATTCCCCCATAGTTAGTAGAAACTTACAGTGACATTAAATCAGTCTTGTTATTCCAAGTGTCACTAAAGTCTGCAGGGTTTTCTGGCATTTGGAATCAAGTCTTAGAGGGATTTTGTTTGCGCTAAAAGGAAAGTCTCAGAGAAGTGTCTGATATTAGAAATTCATTCAGTTGCAAGGTTGTCAGGCACTAAGAGCCATAATTATGGCACTAAGGCCATAATTCCATGGAAGTATCTATTTGTATTTGTGAGTGTTTGTGAGTGGTTCTACACAGCCTGGTAGGTTTGAGTCTTGTCTTAGTGGTACTTTTATGAGTTCTTGCTCTAGAGCTGACAAAGAGTGTTATCAATTTAAAATTACTTAAGATATTGCAAAGTGTATTCGTGAAAGTCCTACAAATACAGTTATACTACCTTTCCTGTTCCAGCAAATCCCTTTTGCTACCAAAAAGTGTATTCTCTGGGATTACTAAAAAAGTCAATCTCTGTCTCTTTTTTTCTAAATATAAAATGTAGTCATTTAGTATTTGCTACAGTGTTAGGTATTGGTGTTGGGAAATTCTTGGCTTTGTCATTTTTGAGAAAGTAATTCAAAAATCTTATTTTCATCGCATATGTGTACAGAATTTTAAAATGCAAAACACTGGAAGCATATTTTAAAGTTAAAAGCTCAAAAGCATAGTTTAATTAAAATTTTGTCCTCAGATATAGTTCTTATCAGAGCTTGCCTTTTTCAATTTTCCAGTCTGATGACTGAGGAGCAGATGGGAAAATCTTGTGACACTGACTTAAAAATATTTTTGGTTTTTAGTATCTTTCAACAGCTTGTGTGTTTTGTTCTCTTTTAATGTCTTGGAGATCTTCCCCTATAAATGCCAGGAAAATCTGTGAAAAATACTTTGTGTTAGATTTTGTTACTTGTACCAAAATTGTGTGACTTGTGCCAGTACTCTTACCAGCATTAAGAGTCCAAACAATTGCTCAGCTTCTTGCAGAAACTTTTGAATAATGTGGAAGAGTGGTTGAGTAAATAATAATAAAACCCAAATACACTCTGGGTTATTTATTTTTTCAGTGATGATTCTGAGTAATTCTGTGACAATATGAACATAGATTTTCTTGGTATCCTTCAGATTTCATAATTTACACCCAATGAAGTTCTATGGAGGGAAGAGGAAAAGAAACTAAATTATTTCTTTTAACTTCTCCATTAAGCTTTTCTTGCAATGCATGTTCCATGTCACTACATGACAAAGTGCTGTGGGATCTATGATGAAGACACTTTAAAGTAGTGTTTGTTTGGTGTTGGGTTTTTTCCCCCTAATTTTCAGGAAATAGACCAATTTTCTTTTCTTGAAGATTTCACTTTTGTGACTGGAATCAATCACTGCATGATGAGGGGGGGTCAAAATTCTGTCAGTCTGTGTAGTGACTGACCACCACTCTATTCCCAAGTCACTGAGAAACAAACAATGTAGATGGTGAATCTAACAGTTTGTTTCTTTGTTTATTTGTCTGTTTGCTTGCTTGCTTGCTTGCTTGGGGATTTTTTACCTTTTTTTTCTTCACCACAGACTGTAGTATGAGAACACAGATGCTCAAAATAATCCCAAAATCATTCCCAGGACTGCTGTGATTTTTTCTAAATCATTCTAGTATCTCTGGACTTCTGTTTCAGTGGTTTCACACGTCAAAAACAATGTGAAAGCCATTTAAGGCTATGTTTTAGGCAATTCTGTGATAAGGGCAGTGTTTGTGTATCTATTTCTAAATGCTTTTGGGAAACTGCAAGGTGCACTGTGTATTTATCTCCAGATCCTGCTGCAGCACGTGATAATGAGTGAAAATGTGAGCCCAAACCAGGAGTGCATTGCTGAAAAATCTTCCCTGATGTAAAGTTTCAAAACTTTGGAACTATGTTTCTGATTTTAGTTTTATGAATAACTTGCATACCCTCAATTTATGAGTGCTAAGATTTTTTACAGACAGAAATCCAGGGTTTAATAAACTGTGAGAACTGCTGAAATTTTGATTTGGATTTTACCAAAGCCTTAAGGATCATTCAAACTTCAGATAGGATATGACTCACTTTCTTCACAATGCATTCATGACTGACTTTAATTAAAACACCAAAGAGACATAGCATCTAGAATGTCAACAACAAAAGAGAAATATCCATAGAAGGTGCCACTTAGTTACTGTCAGTAACTTTGGGTTTATGCAACTTCACAGCTTTGAAATTACTCTAAACATGGCAACAAGAAGTTTCTATTAATAGTACTTTTGTACATATAGTTGCATATAGATAACAAGAATTTGATGAAAAATCAAAATTTTTGCTTGTTTTCCCAATCTTTTAAAACACAACTCTCTTTATAGATTGTTTTATGTGTATATTCTTTTACATATAAAAGTTTAAGAAAAATGTATATAATTATTCTTAGAGAAAACTTGTAATCATTTTATATTTTGTCACTTAATATCCCCATGTATAATAATATGTTGAAGAATGTATTTTTTCTTTTATTATTTTTTCTGCCCTACCTATCTTGGAGTAGTTTAAAATGTGAAATGTTTCACATTTTAAAAAGCAACATGATAACCTGAAAAATGCAATAGAAGGAATGCTAGGTCTTGATTTTGAAAAAAAACCCGTAAAATTAAGGTTATTACCTTATACATTTATGGGGGTTTGACAGACAAGAATTTATCTTTGTCTGGTATATAACTTGTCCTAACATCAGGAAAGCTTGTGATATCATTCAGAGCATGAAATTCAGTGTTCTTCCAAAGACTTTCAGATTTGTTTGGATTTATAATAAGTAGAAAATTCTGCATCTACTGTAATTTATGACATGCAGACATGAGTAAACAAATGTGTCATATTATGAAAACTTAACTAGTAATGAAATAATTATTGCAGCTTAGCTAAGAATTAACATACAAACCCCCTCTGTCCTTTAACAACTTGATATTCTCTTTTGTTTTCCCAGAAACATCACCAAATCTGGTTTTGTTTTGGTATCATTGTTATTTTTTCATGTCCCATTTTCTTTAATTTCACATCTCACAGCCTGTGTAGCACAGTGAATGTCATGGATTCCTTAGTCTTTCCTTTTTAGTTATTGCTTTGTTAAATAGTCTGTGATCTGTAATTGATTTCTACAAAAAATAATTGCTCAAGGTTTTGTTTATTTGTTTCATAACACTGCAATATAGATTTCTAGGATAATTTTTCAGCTTGCTATTTCAGCAATGCATTTTCATTATATGCCAATGTTTATGCATAAGGCATCCTGTTTACTTGTTGTTGGATGACAAGCAGCTTGTCAAGTATGCATGACTGACTTTCTTCTAAGAATATTTAAAATTCTTTATATGAAGATCTTTATATTGACTAGATCTTCTCAACTAACTCTGTGAAGCAAAAAAAAACAAAACATCTTACTGAATATTTATAGTTTAGATGGATTAAGTAATTCTTAATGGAATTTTGTTTTCCTCTTTTTTACTTTTTTTCTGCTCTTTAAGTAGTTAAGTCCTTCTTATATAGTAATGGTGTATTACTAATATTAAGCCAATATTTAACTCTTGGAGAAGAGGATTTAGACCTTGGAGAGATGATGAATCAGAGATTAAAAACCCTGAAGCATGTAACTCAAGGTGTTTCCCAGGACATAGTCAAATTATTTTGATGCAAAAAGTGTTGTGCTCGTGTGACATTTGAATGTAATGTATTCAAACATGTATCAGGTTATTGTAGATATTTCTTTGTTGTTTTCCTTGCCTTGGTTTGTGCTGCGTTAGGGATAGGATCATGAAACATCTAAAAATACCATTACTAACTGACGATCTTTATGAAATGATGTCTGGCACTCAGAATATGCAGTTTTAAAAAAACATTCTGCAGTCTTACTAAACTCAGTTCCTCAGCAGTCGTGGAGCACAAAGAAAGCTTGATTTAGGTGACTAAACTAACTCTGCTTTATGAGATTCTTTTTTATACTCCTCTGCTGGTACCTTTAAGTACCATTTTTTGTCTGGTCATATATGTCTATTTGTGTCAAATGTACTCGCACCAAGACAAAAATTTAACTGACGAAATTGACTAAACCAGTTGTATTTTAATTATGTTCATTGTATCAAGTGCAAATAATTAAAAGAGAGGAAGCTCAGACTATATTGCCAGTCTTCAGGATTGTCTTGCTTCAGCAAGCCTTTGGAAAGGAAGGGATCCTGGTTTTGTTTTTGTGTTGCAGTGAAGAGTCATATTTTAAAAACCCTTTTGAATCTTATGCCCAGTTCTAAGACCCTTACAGAGTTACCAGAGTTTTAGAATGTAAGATCTCAAATTTTGCTAGTGAGGACCTGCTTACAAAACAGGTTATGATGTATAGTAAATGTTGGAACACTAATGCACGGAAGGATTTTTATTTATCATCAAATTAATTCCTTTACTGTTGTGGGTAATTTTTTCCTAATTATTTAAACCCTATTTCACTATTTCTTTAGTACATTACATCACTTAAGTGTTCCTTTTCTCTAAAAGATTCTCATATGTTCTTCCAAGGTAAATTTTTAAAGTTTCAAAACATTTCATGTAAACCAAAAGATTTTCTATGTGCATAATTTTTGTTTCCTGTTTTGGTTTAAATCTTTACATGATATTTTAACACAAGGTAGTCATTTATACATATCTCTAGTTAATCAACAGTGTGGATCCAGATAAAGTTTTACCTTTGATGACTGACACTTAGTTTGGTGAAAGATATGTTAACATTGCTGATGCAACAAGGACAACCAATTAACGGTGAGGTGACCTTTTTCTTTCATTATGTGATTGTCATTCAGTAGTGCATCTAATGAGTATCCAGAACTCCTGAGAGCCTCTCCTAGAAAAGTATTGTCATCCCTGATGAACATGAAGGTGGCTGAAGTAGAGTTTTTGATAAATGTTTACCTTTATCAGCCTTGCTCTCTGGGACCCATTAGGAAAGGTTTCACATTGTGAATCATCTAGGTAGTTTCAGATGTAGAAACGCAGTGAAATAAAAATGACACTGAGCTCCAAACTTAAATATAATGCCATACTTTTGCATATAAAAGTAATAAGATACAAGATATAGAGGTTATTTAGGCATGCTAATGTATTGTAACTACAGCCATTTTATTTGGGGATTCCAGAGACCTCTTATTTTATGAACTATGTTTTCATACACTTGGCATAATCCATGCGAAGAATAGACAGTTTGGTGTTTTGCTGCAAAAATATCTGTCTGCAAGGTTTGTTGGGTTACAGCATGATAGAAGAGTATAGTCTGTAAAGAATTTAAAGGAGGATTTTTGCCAAGTTTTGTTTATATGAAAACTGAATAGATTCTCTCTAGATCGAAGAGACCTGCATTTAGGAGGAGGTTGATGGTAAAATCTTATGAAAGTTGCAGCAACAAAAGTTACATGATTTTCACAATGGGGAAGATATGGGTTGATTACAAATTAGTTAATATTTTGTATAAAGATTTTTCATGAAACACAAGAATATCTCCAAGATAAGTGAATAGAAGATGAAGCCCATCTGTAATGGAGTTGGTAAAGCCAGTGTCTAAAAAGTAAGATGGTAGGACTCAGTGGACAGGTCGCAAATGAATAAAGTGCCCATGCAGCCTCTCACCTTTACAGAAGAGTTTTGAGAAAGAAGAATAAGAAAGAAACTGAAAGGAGAATGATAAAAGACAAGTGATACATATCTTTTCTTAGAGGCCTGACATTAATGAGCCTGTAATGGGCTTATTACACTAAGTTATCTTTTGCTGAAATATGTAAAGTTAAGCAGTTATGCTAATAGGAAAAGGACTAGCAGGATTAAAAAGAGAAGAGTCAAAAGTAAAATATAGAACTCTGCATTGCTAGTCAGTTATATGCAGTTTGGCTATTAAACATGTATAATTTATGATTATAGGACCTTGATATTTTCAGCTGTGTAGTTTGAAAACTAAATTATCTCCTACAGGATGATGTATTTCTTCCACAAACATTAGTCCCCAAAATACTGGCTATATATGAATTCACACATTCACATAAACTTATGTGAAATATTTCTATTTTTTTGTACTGAATATAAAAGGTTAAGATGCTGTTTTCTTTTGAACAGAGGTTGCCTGTTGATTGCCTGTTAATATACTTGGGAAATTTTTATGCTGGGCATTTGTTTTGGCTCTTGAGACAAGCATGGCATCATAAATCAAACAAATCACTTCACTGATGTACATTATAAGATACATTTTACTGAATATTAAAGTACTCCGTAAAGGGCAATGCAGGTGGTTGAAGGAAAAGAGTTTTGGTTTTTGTTAAATATTTTTTTGGTTTGACTAGCTTTACAAAAGATATGGTCTAGCTTTATTCCTGCATAGTTGCTATCTGGAAAAAAACCACACCAAACTCATTAGCTGAAGTTTGACTGTAGCAGTTTAAGATGTGGTTTGATTTGGTTAGGTTTCATCTTCGAAGAGTTTCACTCAAAATGATTTGCAGAGTATTTAATGTTGGGGTAGTATTTTTACAGGCCACTCTTCCTGGATCACTGGATGCCTTGCCACAAATTTAGGACCCTCTCTGTAGGCAATGGAATCCTGGTCATGGTCTACAAAACTGCTACAAAACTGCCTCCTATAATAACCCTCTGGATTACAAGGGCCACAGTTTGGGTGCACTGATGATGTTATAGAACTTCTAGGTCTGTTCCATGAAATCACAGAACAGCTGAGATTGGCACTGATCTCTGGGCATCTTCTAGTCAAACCCCACTGCTCATATCAGGGTCAGCTAGAGCAGGTTCTTCAGGGCTTCAAATAACAGGTTTCCAACATCTCCAAGGATAGAGACACCACAGGCTAAGCTCTCTCCAGCTCTCACCTGGTCGAGTGTTTAACCACTCTCACAGTTAAGTCACTTCTCATACTTAAATGGAATTCAGTTTATGTCTAATGCTTCTTGTCGCACCACTGGTGCTATGAGGAGAGTATGACTCTATGTTCTACACCCTCCCATCATGTGTTCCTACCCTACTACTTAGAATTCCTGCTTTTGCAACTTGGGCTGGCACCAATGTATACAGAAGGAAGAATGATAACACTTTTAGTGGCTCTTGCTGCAGAGCTATACTTTAACCTGGAAGATCTGCTGTTTTGGGAAAATCTAGAAGAAAGAGCAACTGGAAAAACCTAAGATATTTTTCATTTTGGGAAGTTTGAGAGGCAAATTCTTAATTTCATTTGTAACAAATTTGAAAAACTGAAAGAAAGAACTTAATACCTGCATGTAGCTTATAGTCCTTACTGGTACTTTATGTGCCCTGCCCAAACTAATCCCATTTATACATTTTCCCCGCTTTGATGCATAATTCTGCCTGTAAATTTATTAGACGAGTAAGATGTATAATTTAAGCACAGCTGAAAATTGTACAAGCATTTCCAATAAAATTGTTTGAGGAAACTCTTATTGGAAAAATGCACTCATGCACTAAATAGAAAATGTAGAATGAGATTTGTAAATGGAATAAGAGACAACTGAATTGTTTTTATAACTGTTATTTACTTCTGGCTTTTCCTTTTCTGATCAGTAGGACTGCAATATCTACCATTTTGTTTCTAATAGATTCATTCATTAATTTTGGCTTCTTTCTTAAGACCACAATAAGATGCTGTATTTGCAAAGCAGCTATGTTAATTCAGATCTTAGCCACATTTTGTATTTGAATACTGATCAGCATGGTGTTATATTTTTATTTTATTGCTCTCCTTTACATTTAATTTTATTGGATATCATTGGAAGCCATATATATAATATGCTCAACTCCCAAAACTATTGTGAACTCCTAGCACTTAGGAGGTTTTGATTTGGCCCTGAATATATGCGTGTTTATAGAATAGAATTTCTAATAGAGCACATTCATTTACATATATAAATGAATATTTATCAGGTTTCGTTTTTTTTTTTTTAACTTTGAATATGCTCACTGGAATAACTTTGGGTCAGTATTAATAACTGTACCATATGTCTCTATATTTCTGAACCAGGTGGCTGGCAGTCATGTCTCCAGATGAGCAGTGGTTCAGTGACAGCAACAAAAAACCCTCTTGTTCTGTGCACACTTTGCCATGAACAATCCCTGTTTTCTGCTTTAACTTTTTCGTTACTTCTGGATGCTGTTTTAGTGTCAAAAATTCTGTTTGATGATAATTCAGTTTTGGATAACTAGAATTCCTTTCATATGTAATTGAAAGTAAGATGTTACTGAAAAAAGAACACCTATATTAGCATTAGCTTCTCTGCAGTATTGGTTAAGTTACTAGTATTGTACATCTCTTGCAAGAGTACTTGGCTTGGCAGATGCTGTATCATGTATTCTCTAAATTTGTATGTTTCTCTATAGTCAGAATAAACCTATTTCTATAAACCCTACTATTTCCTATTCATTTTGTAGAAAGAAAACTTTTTAACATCAATTTATAAGTCTGTATTTCACATATATGATTTTTTTCAGTCCAACTTATATTTTCTTTCCTGAGACTCATAGAAATTATTATTATTACTCTATTAAATAGAGTTGGTCTAATATTTTCAAAGGCTTTTCTTCTGACTTATATTTACTATATAATTTTCTGACTTTATATGTACTAATACTTCCCTCAAAATATTCCACTATGAATAGTGGAATAGTTTTCAGTGGGTTTGAGTTTGTTTATTTGTTTATAAAAAAAACCTTTTGAGTTACTTCAAGATATTACTGTGTGCCTTTTGGGTCTTTCTTTTTTTTTTAATATCTAATTAGTATTGTGTATAGTGTGAATTTTTAACGCATATGTTTTCCTAAGTGTCCTTAAAAAAAATCTTAAATCCTTTCATTGGAAGTTTCAAACTCTAAGTTAAAGTATATGGAGTTGCTTATATCCCTCAAAGCTTGAGAAGTTCAAGTGACACATAGACACTTTACCTAAGTTGGGCTGTTGCAATTCTTTTGCACAGACATACATACAGAGAGAGATTTTTTTAAGAACATGGAGAATTCTGGGGTTAATGCAACTTCATCCAGAAAAAGATCATAGTTTTGTTTTGCTCAAAAATCTTGATCTTAAATATAATCTCTTGTTTCAGAGGAGAGTTTTTTTCTTTTATTGATAACCTTGAATTAGTATTGGTATAGGTATAGGCTGTTTTTTTGAAAGACTCCCATACCGTTTATGTTTTGACTTTCTCTTGATTTTGACCAGTTTCCTATTTTTTTCTGTACTTTAACTAAAAAAAAATAATAAAAAAAACCCCACCATGATTGGCTTATTAATACATTGTGCTTCTTGTGTTACCTGGTTATCTTTGTGTGTGCTGTATACTTTGGCAATATATGTGTAGCGGCTTTTATTATCTGATACACTCACATGAGCCCATATCTATTATTTCCAAGGATATTTTCTACATGAAATGTCATGTTCAGAACTAAGTGGTGAGTGACTGTTGGACAAATCTGACCTGTTCTGTTTAGACAAAAATAGTAAGGTGCTATTCAAAAAAATGTTAGCTGAGCAGGTCAGGAGGATCACCTTATGTAACTTTTGTCACAGAAGAAATAAAAGTCTGAAGTCCTTTGTGTCTTTCACAAGTTCAGGAAGCTGTAGGACAGAGAAAGTCTCAGGGATTTCATGCATGTTTAAACATGAAACAGACAACTGAATTATGCACACATTCTCTTAGCATATTGCAGTAATAGATGCTTGATTTTGAGACACATCATCTACAGTTATTTTGCCCTGTCCTCTGGTAATCTGCTCATATATTAGGTAAGTAACTTTATATTCCTCACAATCTGACAGAATATAAGAAGGGGCTAAACATAGGCATAGCCAGACGATAACGATTCTTATTAATTTATCAGGGTATTCAGGACTGTTTGCTATCTCTCTTTTCTGAGACATATTATCAAATACACAGGCTGAGCAAAGGACATAACTGAAAGCTAACATATCATCTGAATTTATGAATTACATATATAGTGAGATTTCTGAGAGTGCTCCTGTCTATTGTGTGCATTGTATCAATTGTTAGCTCCAACAGGAAATAAGAGCTTTACATTCTCCACCAAAATTCTTCCTCTGGCCTCCTAAAAGAACTTGTGAGAAACCCAAATTCAAAGTATCTGAGAAACTCTGAATTTATGAATTATCTCTCACTTGTCTTTTACAAGCTTTGAGATATTTCTCCTAAAGGTTTCTCTTGTTATGCATAACAAAAATCTTAACTAGACTTTAAATGCCAACCTAGAGCACTATGTCACAGAGAATAGGACAGATTGATTATAGTACTAAAACATTCAGTAAATTCTGTTGTATCACTTATCTATATTTTAGTTTCTGTTTACTTCAGATTTTTTTTTATTGCTTGGATGGTAAATTTTCACCTCATAAAAAGATGTATCTAAGCATAATATGAAGGGATATTTCCTCTAAAAATTCTATTTACAGAAATAATTTTGTAATACATTTAGAAGTACACTTTTATAGCTAAATACAATTTTGTCAGCACAGAGAGTTCTCAAAAGGAAAACTAAAACTATCTGTATCCTGTCACTGGGAGTAGGCAGGCTGAGCTATAATATTTTAACTAAATATTTTTGCTGAATTTTCTGATACAAAATAAATGCATTTCTGCCTCAATTGCATGCCATCTTATGGAATGGATTTTTTTATGCATTATGTCCCCATCTTTCAATAAAAATAGTTTTCAAACCCTGCAATTTAGAAAACATTTATTAAAGAGAAGATGCTGGTGCTTCATGGCTTCTGTATGGCAGTATTTATGGTATGCTTGCATGACACATTTAACTTCAGCAATCTTGTTTTACTGGAAAGGCAGCTGCTGATAGATGAGAAGAGCTTAGGGGCAGCTTAATTCATAACTTTCTGTGATTACTTTGTGACTCCACAATCCAAGTCCTTCTGTACAATACAGCAGAATTTTTTCTTGTCTACAAAAGCCATCTCAAATTTTATTTTTATTTTTAAAAATAAACTAAAATTTGGCATTTTTCCAAGAAATAACCAGGTTTTTGAAGGTCTCTTTCCAATGCAAACCATTCATAATTCAGAATCTTAATTCTATCATTCTAAATGGACTGTGTGCAAGTGCTTTTCCACTAGACCACTGAAACATTTCATCAGATAGATGAGAAACAAAAAATAATATACAACTGTTCTTCTCTATTCTAGTTTGAAAAAAGGCTCATTCAAATTTTGTCTTGCACTTTTGCATATGGAAATGTCAGTACTCTACTGGGACTATTGAGACTGTGTGTATGAATTCTCCCAGAACAGTCACCACACGTAAGGAATGTAAATTCTGTGGTTCTGTCCCTGGAATATCCATTTACTCTCTGGAAAGTTTTTTTTCTCAAGAATTACGCAGTGTGTGGACCAACCCATGACAGGACCAGGTAAGAAATGTGATCCTGAAAAAGTTTAGCTATTTTGTACAAAATAGGATGATTTTGTAAAGTGAACCACTGTGTAAGAAGTGGAAGAAGAAGAAATGATATTTTGAAATATTTACATGGATTTCCTTTGTGTCTGCAGATTTTTTTAAGCGACACAGCCATAGCTTGGATTTCATCGTGTGACCCTGACACTTAGTGTTAAGCCCTTCACATAGCTACTAGATTTGGCAAGCTCAAAAGGTAAGTGAAATATTTAATGTTAACACAAATCACTATAAGAAAACAGAAACCTCTTTATTTAGTAGACATTGTTATTAATATTATGTGCTAAAATAAATGACATCTGTAGTGTGAGGGGCTGTTTGCAATCTCTTTCAAAATTTATTGCTTTGTTAAATTTCTTATGATAGTTTCTAAGTTATAAGTTTAAAATAAAACACCTTCATGAAGGAAATAAGGAAGTGGAATTGCAAACTAATTGTTCTCTATATAACTTGGTATCATTAAAACAAGAATTCAAGTTTTCAAATCTAGGTGAGACATGAGGACAAATAAGAAATGGTATAAGAACTGTGATGTACATATTAGACAAATGTAATTATCTTTTGATGTTTTTATTTGTTTGGGCATTTTAGTTCTGTTCTTTTTTTTTTTTT
>VXBN01015182.1:99064-114966 GCA_013397395.1 Sinosuthora webbiana
TTCCTAAAGCAGAAAACAAAGAACTGGCCAAACTTAACTGAAATAATCAATTTTAATGGAAAGAGTTAATTAAGCACACAGCAAACAAAGCTGTCTTGTCAAGTCTTGGTCATTTACGCGATGCTGAATGTCATTTGTGAAATAAACTTCAGTAAAAGCAGTACCATCAAGTGTACCTATTTTGCTATTTTACTTGACAGATTAGAGAAAGCATATCTATTTAATCAGGACTTTACATTAAACATAATATGCAAAATGCTCACTTAAAACATTAATTTTAATCAAGGGGAATTAAATGAATGCTATATATATCAGCATTTCTTTTATCTCTGAGAGAGACATTTTTCATCCTTTACATATTTGTGGGTCAGATGTTGCCTCAAGGAGAAAGAAAGTTATGAATAATTTAAAAATCACCATTTTTGCTTTTGATGAGAGCAGTAAGAAGAGCTTTCAGGGCTAGTTACATGCAACATATTCCAGGGAGCATTGCTTATTAAAAGAAGACTTTTCTCTTGTATTGGGGTCCCCAGTACAAGAAGGATGTGGGCCTTTTAGGGAGGGTGCAGAGGAGGTGCACAAAAATAATACAGGTCAGGAACACCTGGACTGTGAAGACAGGCTAAGAGAGTTGCAGCTGTTCAGTCTGGAGAAGAAAATATTTAAGGGGCACCTTGTCACAGCCTTTCAATATATAAAGGGACAGTTATAAGAAAGATGGAGAAAGGCTTTTAACCAACTCTTGCAATGACAGAACAAGGGGCAATGACTTTTCATTGAAAGAGTGTAGGTTTCTATTGGGCATCCTGAAAATTTTTTTATAACAAGGGTAGTGGGACACAGAAGCAGATTGCCCAGAGGAGTTGTAGATGCCCCATCCCTGGAACTGTTCAAGGTCAAATTGGAGGAGGCTTTATGCAATGTGATCTAGTGGAAGATGTCTCTGCCCATGGCAGGTGGGTTTACTAGAAGGTCTCATAAGGTCCCTTCCAACACAAACCACTCTATAATTCTATTATAGAATTATAGAACTGCATCTGGAAACACAGTTTCTATTTGGAATTTTAGGGAATATGACTGAACAAGTTTTTGTCTGAATCTCATAAGCAGAGTAAAAATCATCATAATGAAGTACTAAAGCCTAGAATAATAAAATGACTAAATGTGCATTAATTTAGTGGGGAAAAGTCTCTAGAGAAAAAAAGTTATCCCTACTGTATCAAACTATTGGGAAATTGTAATGACAGATCTAATGCGATTGACACTAGTTTTTCCATCCAGGTTACTGTAAATTAACTATTGTACTATATCTTTTTGAAGTACATGTTAAAAACTCCTGTAAAAACTGAGCCCAGAAGCTAATAAGACTTTTACATCATTACATTTATGGTCCAGAAAAATAGAACAAGTTAGTATGTGGAAAGTAATTCACTGGATTAAGAAAAGGCAAGGATCATTTAGGAACCAAGCATGCATTTAGGGTTAATGGATATCATCAGTGATACAGGCACCTCTAGTGCCTGAAGCCACCAATACAGGTAATTTTTTAATGAGGTGATGGTGAAAAATTTCTGCTCTGTATTACTTTTCAGAAATATTTCCTTTCTATTATTAGTAGCTCATTTTTCAGATAACATTGTTAGAAAATGCATTCTTAATATTGCTAATTTTTTCTTCAATACTTTAATTAAATAAGTCACTATTAGCAATATGCTAACATACAGTTTTATCTAGTTCATTGAACTTCACTGATATTTGACTTACTATTTTTTTATGAATAAAAAGTTTTTATAATTCAATAGAGAAAACAATTTTCTTTAAATAATTGTCACTATAAGAATATTTTAGCAATATATGCTTGGTACTTATTTGTCAAGAACGTGGCATATACTTATTCAGATGATTGAATTTTGCAGCTCAGTCCTTGTGCCTGACGAAACTAATTCCAATTTATGCTCCCTCTGGTCATAAGAAGAAACATGTCAAGTCTTTATTCTCTATACCTTCAAACTATACAGTGTTACTAATGTCTGACTACACATGGTCTGCTTTATCTATCTGATCGTATTACATTGCACTGCATTTTGCAGAAAATAAAATGAATGATGTTTCTAATGGAACTATAAATTCATCTTTTTTTGTTGAACTCAGAAGTTAGATCCTTAACAAAGAGGATTTGACATATGAAATCACTCTCTGGTTTCTATTTTGATGAGCTTATATATAATTGTTAATAAAATTATTGACACCTATATGCATCTAATATTGTATGCATAAGAGAGGAAGATATAGAAAGTAACAATGTGCAAGATATTTTACTTGGTTAACTATAAACTCTCTAATGCATTTCGGGAGGTGAAAATAGTGTTTCTTGATGTATTTCAGGAATAAATCTTTTATATCTGATTAAAATGCAGATGAGCATCACAAACTATTGTAAATTTTAAGGGTTGATCTCCTGATGCAATTTTCTTCCATCTGCTTCAGGTGTAAAGTTTACAGAGAATTTGCTACAATTACTGAATGCAATTTGGGTGCAGATGCAATCCCCAACCTAAAAAATGAAAATGACTGCAAATGAAATAAAAATGCAAACAAATGAAAACTCCTTTATAATGCTTTTGATGATATCTGCTGTTAAAAAAAAAAAAAAAAAAAAAAAAAAAAGGTGCAACATTAAATTAAAATCATTATTAGTGCTGAGAAATTATGGAAATGCTATGGAAAATTTGTATGCGAACACATGGAAAATCTAAATTATTCCAGGATCAGGATCTAATCCCATATTTCAAATTTTAAACTACTGGTAACACTAATTCGGTAATTTTTTGTTTTTAGATTGTTTACCTAACATGTAAGGAGATATAAAACAAGCCAGAAGTCAATATAATTGTCTTAAAGACTTTTATTTCCATTTTTGGAGATTATCTTTAGATTTTATTGACTGTTTACTAGGGCCTTTTATTGAGGAATTGCATTACAAGGATTATTTAGGGAAGGGAAATTATCCCAAAATCTCTTTCCTCCGAACATGGTTCTTTGGCTGTTAGAACCTTAGAGTAATTTGTAGAGACTTTATCACATTAAAAATAACCAATAAATGTGAACTTTGCCACACCTACACTTAAAAATTAGTAGAGAGACACAAATTTCTTGGAGTAATGGTCACCAGACAAAAGAAACTAGGAAGTGAATAATTATGTTCTTCAAACATGTCAGAGAGAAAGGGAAATGTTACCAAAAAAGGTAAATTTCTATTTAACAGATGTCATATAAAGAGAACATATTGGTAGTTTAAAAATATTTTATTTCTTTTATATTTGGTAGAAAGAATGAAAAATTTGCCCTTTCAATAAAATATTATACACAGCTTCTGCAAAACAAATATTCTGCTTTGAAAGCTGGCAAGGAATGCAGGATCAGCAATGATTTGACATTGAGAAATTAAGCTGAGTTATTTAGTGGCAGGAAACTGCATTCACTGAGCAGAGAAAAATATGTATAATACTTTGCTTGCAAAGAACAGTAATACTCTAAAATGGTTGTCTGTCAACATGAAGTTTCTTTATAACTTTTTTAATGGAATTAAGTAATTGAATATTCAGTTCACTCTCAGATGATTTTTTGATAGGCTGTGTGTCAACATATGGTAAAGTAATTTTTTGAAAGTGTTATTTTTTAAAGGATACTTCAATAAGTACAAATCTGCAAGATTTTTTTTTTTCTATGATACCTGGAGTTATATTGCCATGCTTTTGTCCTGAGCAAAAACTCTCCTTTCTAGAGTACTACACCCTTGAACACTAGAATGGCATACCTTGGACTGCTGGAGTGAAGAGATAAGTAACATGGAACAACTGACAGTAGATAAAGACAATAACAGAAACATTATTAAGGGTGAAAGAAATTAATGGCTAAGTGATCATAAAGACTTGGGGTTTAGAGTGTATTTCTTAGTGGGTATGTGTTTTTTTATTACAGGTAGTAAAAGCTAATACCTGTTTCAAGAGGAGAGAACAGCATCTATGCAGAAGAAAAAAACCACAATGATCTAGAAAGTAGATTGTGATTTTTCTCCTTAAAAAAAATGAAGGGAATAACAGTTCTATTAATTTCTATGAGTATGTAGAAAGAACCTGGCCTTCCTGGCCTTTAACTATTACATATGAATGAAAATTGGCAGTGGTTGCACAATTAGGTTAATTGCTGATACTGTGACAGAAGTTGCAAAGAAAGGGTGAAATGTAATGGGTCAATTGTAACTGAATAATTTCTGATATATTAGAAAGGCTTTGACCTAAACCAAGCTAAGTTTACCAAACTCTGAATATGGTAGAATAAGTGCCAGAATAATTGTCTAATAGCAATTTTTTCAGCTTCCTAGTCTGAGCAAGAAATATTCTCTCTTCAGTTTGCATCTTCATAACTGTGATAAATTTGGTGTCCTGATCTGACTTTTAATATCTTTGTCATTTTTTTTTATTTTTAATATTCTGTGGTTCTTACTGTTGGCTGTGTGCTCTCAGATTCTATAAAACTTTCTGTTTCCTATATAATTGTGTGGAAATGTACAAATAAGGAAGAAATTAAGAAGTTAAAGCTCCTTTTAGGAAAAAGACAACTTGTAATCATAAGGTGTTTCTTGCCTACTGAGGAGATGAGAGCTTTCCTGGTGGTACATTGGAGAGGTTTCAAAATATACAAGAATAAAATATTCTTTTTTCTTTCTTAACAAAGAAAATACCCCTTAAAAAGGATAAAATATTTTTGAAAGCTCACTTGTTTGTTTTTCCTATTGTATTTATCAGTGCCAGCAACTGCAGATTAAATACCTCCAAAAGCAATAACATAATAATTATTTTTAAATGCTTATTTTTCCTTCTTGATGTCATATACAATTTCCATTAATATCAAGTATAAAATCAAGCTTTTCCTATATAGATATTTATACAGAGAGAGTCAGAGAGAGAGAGAGAGATAAGACCCCCAAAAATTACCTGATTGCATAGTGGTAATATAACAGGAAATCTCAACAACTCACAGGACATACCAGGCCCTTTTCCTTGCTTCCTTTTCTATTCTCAGCTGAGTATTACTTCTAGCTCTGGTGCTCCATAATGTGCTCATCTGATCCCTTCACAAATTAATTCTGCCTAGTAAGCCTAGATCATACCATAGGGGGAAAGAGAAATAAAAATTTACTGCATACTCAGATCTCAGGGGGGTCACTTTAATGACAGAATTGAGAAGGCAACACCGCGTGCTAAGAGTGGGGGAGGAAGAGGAATAGGAAAAATGTGAGAATTGGTCCTTTTGCAAAAACCATTAGGACCAAACAGATTTAACACTAGAATGCACCACCAATTCATTTTTTGTGAGGGTTCATTGTTTGGCTGGTTTTGGTTTGGTTCTTTTGTAGTTTTTTGTCAATTTTTTTCTCAACTCTTTGCAAACATATATGTTTTTTTCCATGCTAGATTAAGCAGCCTTTAGGTTTCCTGAAATTCCAGCCATTCTAATATACTAAGAATAGCCTACATTTTCAGAGTTTTATATCATGGCTATTGTTTGTCAGGATTGTTTTTACAAAAAAAAATTAATGTATTTAATTTCTTTCCTAGTAGTTATTACATCTATTCATGTCCTACTGGTTCAAAATAGCAAATAATATATTTACTTAGTCACTAAATATATACATTACTAGAATTTCATGCCTTAGACAATACTACTGTTCTGCTGTCTTGAATACTTACTGAAAATCTAAAAAAGGTACTTTTCTAATTTTGTTACTTTTATCAGTTGCTTTCATGATTATTTCTATTTTCTCAAGATATATCAATGAAAATGGAATATGGGAAGTGGAGGAGATATTAATTGTGAAATATACTGTGCAAGTAAATAAGAAATTCAGATGTTAACATGTCTGTAGACATATGTTTCTCTGATTAATTAAAAACAAAGATCACCACCACACCATCATCAGTATCACCCCTTGTCTACAATGATTTCAAAGTTTTTAAAGGGTTGGCACTGCAGGAGTTCTCATTATTTTAATTAAAATAGAAATAACTTGTTCAATAAAGTATTACTATACCATATTCTCTAATATGATCTTTAAATTTGATTTTTTTTATATATTTTGCTTTCTCATTTTAATTTGCATTTAATTTTGTGAAGTTTTTCCTCAGTTGTTCTAATTTCTGAAATCTATTTATTCCTAGCTGTGAAAAAGACAAAAAGATTTTATGAAAAGAAATAGATCATAACGATCTGCATATATTTTCAGTAAAAGATAAAACAATCAACTATTCTCACTTAAATAATGAATTTTAATTAATAAATCCTACTTTAGCAATGTTATAGCACTAGTTAGAACTCTAGCAGGAAAGCAGCATTAGGTTTTTCAGACATTTTTTATTAATATATGCATAGGATTTGCAGTCTACTTTTCTTGCTGGGAGAAATTTTCTTTTGAAATCATTGAGCATCATTTAGAAATGTCATCTTGTATTTTAAACAATAAGGCTTAGGAAAGTGACATGAAAATGGGGCTTCCAAGCAACCTGACATCTGAAGTTGCAGAAATTTCATTTTGATTAGAGTATGGAATAAAACTTGCAAATCAGGAAGAAATACAAAGAAACCAAACCACCACCGAAGCAGAGCAAAATAGTGTGTGAAAAGTTTAGCTCCACAACCCAGAATACCCGTATGCTGACCAAAGTCTAACAACTGGCTGGGCTTGGTGCATTGGGATTGACAAGTTGTCTTAAAACTAAAGGTGGCAATTTTCAGATGTATTATACTGGTTACTAATTAGTAAATGTTGAAGAGCTGGCTAGTACCCATCAAACTATAAAGAAGAACATACATTTAATAACCAGTGAATCGTTCTAAGATTACAAGAAGGTTTTGTGTGCCAGCTTTTGTACCTTTTTGTAGCAGTTTTAAAGAGAAGACCTACTTTGAGTGGGTTTTTTTTTGAAATAAGAATAATCTTACATTTTCTCACAGTAAAAGAACATCTCTCCAAAGATACTTAAGGAGGTGATATGATAAGTTTCCCATCTAAGGCGAGTATTAGCTGTATGTCTGTTGGGAATATCCCACTTTTATATATTCTAAGGAAATGACTACTAGTATGCTCCCAAATCCTTCCTCTTGGTTTTGTTTGGTTATTTTGTGCAGGTCTTTTCATTTTCTGAATATTTTTAATCCACGTATTAGTTTTGGTTCAATTAATCTCAGTTAGAGATAAGGCTACTTTTTTTTCCCCCTTATTGGCCTATAAAGTGTTTGAAAACTGTTTTATCTCCTCACCTGCCATAGAGCATGTTAGTTGACCTTTGTTACATTGCAATTTCCACATCCAAGCATATAAGGAAAAGAGTTTCAGTTTACTCCTGAACACATAAGGAAGATGAGCTACAAAATTCTGTGCCCTTCTTACTGTGGTTGGCTCAGTGCCAGCACAGGGGCACCTATTGGATCTTTGGAATGTTTCTCAAAACCTGCTGCTGTTTCTATTGGGCAGCAAGCCAAATTGTCCCTCCTTGATCATCCTAAACTCAGGAATGAGCTCAGAGTTGCTCGGTGCTTTTTGGGGTGTCTTAGCCAGTGCTTGAGGTTTCTCTGCACCATGCCCAGCTTCTGTTTTGTTTTTGTATCCTTCGTTATTTTCTCTTTTATTAAAACCTTTGCTTTACTAAACACACCTGAAGAGCCATCTCTCAAATATTATTAAGCCATTTCTGAGGAGTTGCAGGTCAACTCTCAGAACTTTATACATTACATGCTGGCCTCACTTAAGACTGTATCAGACCTCCATTGCTTTGAGTTGTCTGGAAATAGGATATTTCTTATTACATTATACAAGTATTTTATTAAAATATTGAACAGAGCTAGAACCACCACAAGTTCTGCTTGAAGCATCATTTGCTTCTAAAGAGTTCTTATCAATGAGGGTTTTGCCAGCAAACTACACCCAATAATACTAGTAATATGTCCAGAGAACTTGCTTCATTCCTGGAAGTGTTCAAGGCCAGGCTGGATGGGTCTTTGAACAACCTGCTCTAGTGGGGGACATCTCTGCCCATGGCAGGGGCTTTGGAGCTACATGAAAGTTCATGTATTGGAACCCAGACCATTCTATGATTATATAAATATCCCTATGTTTAATTTAATTATGTTTTTTTTCTACCACCTTCTTACCAATGGGTTTTCTGTGAATGATATTTTTCCTGTTGAGTTAGAGCCCTGGAACCTATGGTGCAACAGTCTTCATGTGGCTTCTTGGAGAAGGAGGAAAATTATCTTACTCAGTTCTTAGGCTAGTCATAGTGTCTTAAAACCAAATGGATAAGTTCTGGTGTACATTTAAAATGTGTTCCAGCATTTTAGAATATAAGTTATAGCATTTAGAATATAAGCATGGCCTTTACTAGTTCTCTATTGCTAATTACCAATGAGGTACAGAAACTTTGGGATCGGAAATCTCAAGTATTTGTGTCTTTTTTTTTTTTTTAACCTTTATTTTTACACTTCTAATTCAGTCTTGTCCCATGGAAATTGATAGGTTAACCCAGTTAATAAAGTCATTAATTGGTAAATTGGTTAATGGTTGTTTACCCAGTTAATTAATGGTTTCTTCTTCTGAAATAATCTGAGTTCTTAGTTAGAAAACATACAAAAAGCCTCAAGGTTTTTCCTTGATGAATAAACTGACTTTGTAAAGAAAAGAAAGTACCTATTTGATGAAGGGAAAAATTACTATGTTTTCAGATCTTGAACAAGAGGGGAAAAAATTACGCATTTCTCAATTGTAATGCCTCCTTCTCTAAAGCTTACTCTAATTTTCAATGGAAATGTTTATATTCCATTGTTTTAAGATGAAACAGTGTTTAAAGATGAAACAGTGTTTATTGTTTCTGTTTCCATGTAGTTGTATATATGCACAAAAAGAATAATGCTGGTATCAAATATCTTGAAGAAATCTGATTTTTTTCAGGCACTACATGAGACTTGTTTAAGAAAAATCTCATTTTCAAATAATCTTTAAGAGTGCATTATAAAAAGTTTGTCTTTCTGAAGTTGTAAGATATTACAAAAATATGGAATTACGATGACTAATCATTTATCATTCAAAGAGTTTTAAATAATGAACATTTCATGCTCCATTACCTTACAATTTAGAGCACTCTTTCTTTCTTCTCCTTTCTTCACATGAAAGAAGACCATTTACTAAGACTTCAGCTGCAGCCAGCTTTAACAGAGAACACAATTTAATATTTTAACAGACCAAATACAGTGCTCAAAATTGAGAGGTCACTTAAAAATATCCAAAACTTTTAAACTTGTATGAGCTTAGAAACCAGCAAAAGCAAAATAGTTGGATTATACACTGAAAGGGAGAAGCTTATTTCAGATTCCTACATTTTCACAAATAAGGTCAATTCCATATAATTCAAAAATCTCATTCACTATAATTTGATGTATGTTCATATAAGATCTACATAAAAGAGCAGTCAGTGGGAAAGAAAAGCTAAGTTTATAATGTTTCTGTAATCAACTGACTCTCATAATTTTTGTTAAAGGACTATTACTGTCTACTAGACACAGAAGATATAGTTTCATAACTTCTTTAATGTAATGAAAAGCAGGTTTAGTGCTTTGAACAATATTGAGTCTTAAATATGTATTTGTTTTGCAATATGAATTAATATTACACCCTTACATATGACTGAGAATGGTCTGCCAAATAATATAAAAAAAACCTCTGATAGCTTTTCTTTCTATTTTATGTTGAATGGTCGAAATTAACGCAGTTTAGATTTTGTATATCATGCTCCAGATGTGGTTGAATCAGAGTTTAGTTGAGGGAAAAATTTATGCATTTGAGAGAGGCACTCAATCTGTTGATTTCCAAGAGGCAGTCTGGTTGGCCCTTTTTCTATAATGGTGACTTGTAGGCGCTTCCTTGTTTACCTGTAAATGCTGCAGGTGACCCCTCCTGATCTCTGTTTGATGTTTCATTCCCTTTCATTCACATCATTTCAGACCCTCTGCTCTGCAATCCTGTCTGTCTCTCACACAGGGCTGTTTGCAACTGTCTCCCTCTCCCAACATCACTAGTTTAAAGTCCTCCTTACCTTAAAACATTAAACAGTCTCTAAAGACTTTATGACATTATATTGAGTTGTATGAAAAGATGGAAAAGAGCCATAAAAACCAGGCGTGGGTTCACAGGTTACTGAAATTTGTTACTGAGACTGATTGTGAGTTCTGGAGATATCACAACAGAGGCTCTGACTGTAAATTGAAAACATCTTCATAAAGACTTCCATTCCTTCCATGACTATTGACTTACCTTAAAGCATCATCTGTTATCAAAAAGATTTTAAAACTTGATGTAAAATAATATAAAATTAAACTCAACCAATGCAAAAAAGGATACATCAGCTCCACAAATTCAGGATCTATAGAAACTTACCCATAAAACAATATTTTCTCATCTCTATATAATACACATATTTATTTGAAGATTCTTTCCCACTTTTTATTTCCCTAAATGTCTTATTTATTTCCAGATGTTATCAAGTAGTGCAGAATAGTCCATTGAGAACCCAAGTACATATATACAGCACTTGAAAATATCTGAAATACTCTCTTTAGCACTTAAGTACAAATTTTTGAAGCTTGACAGCAGGGAATTAACAAGAAAAAATACTCAATTTGTGCTCATTAAAACTCGATAGTGTTTGAAGAACAGTCACAAATAATTAAGTAAGAGAAGTCATATAATTGAAGAATGGTGATGTACAGATCAATGTCTTTGTTCTTTACCACAACATCTCAGACTGTCTAAAATCAGAGGTTGAGAAATCCAAGGACTTTGATACAATTATCTAAAAAATAAGATCATTGATTTGAACTTTTCCAATTCCATTGTTTATAAGATTGGTTAAAAAATGTTTTATCAATTTGAAAAATTACTTCTAAGACAAAAAACCCCAGTGCGATAGGTTTAATTTCAGTCATCTGCTTGAAGCTCCACATCCCCTTCAAAGCACAAAAACAGAGAATGCTTTAACTTTTATATTAGCAAGTACTAAAATGTCCTTTCCCAAGAAATAAATTACCTTTTATTTGCTTGATATTTAAATAAAAGAAATGCTTGTAAAATATTTTTGTCTTTTAGATTTTGGGTTTATTCCTTGAAATTCTAGTTGACTGCCAAAACAGAAATACCAGTTTTGCACAGCATGAATAAAACCTATGAAATTTCCAGCATTCTCTTTCCTTTACACAGTCTAAATAATAGCATCATCCCTTCATATAATTCACTTTCTTTTCCAATATATTTATGTAATTTTCTACAATTTAAACAAATATGTATGAAGTGATGATATGTATGTTTTTATATTCTGATAAGGCTTGTGTTTAATAAGATATGTTATAGCAAGATGTTTATAATTACTGTCATATTCTTTTATTCCTAACTATATAATGAACATCATGGATTGCAGTTCATGGCAGGATATGCACTTTTCACATGGGTATTTTACAATATTTTAAAATTAATTCACTCAAAATTTCTCACATGCTTTAACCATAATTTAGTACATTTATTACTATCCTAATTATCTGTTCTGGGGCTAAGCATTACTTTACAATAAGCTTGACACAGACATACACAATGCCAATCTATTCCTAAAAATGTAAATTTGTTGTACAAAATCTTTTTTTACAGTCTCTGTGAGTGTTAGTACATGTGAGGAAGGGAAAATATTGTAAAAGTATAGAGTGTCAACATCAAATATAATTGCCAGATTTGATGAAAGCCATTCAACCCACACTGACAGCATACTTAGATATAAGGATATATTATTATAGTACTAAATGATGTTCCCAAAATTACCAGATGTGCCAAGGGTTTCCTCTGTAGTTAAGGTTACAATGTGAAATCTTTACTTGATAGATTCATATTCTGTCTTTATTTCAGAGTATCTTGAAGTATAAACACAATATCAACACAAACCCAAAAATATTTGTGCAGGCTTAGTAAAAAAGAACATAGTGTTATCATTGACTTCAGAATTATTTTTAAAATAAAAATTAAAATGGAAATACCTACTTATATCCATGTGATAGTAAAAGAATATAGCAAAGACATATTTTCACAATGGAACCACAGCAAATTTTCATTCATATATACATGATTAATTAGATATTTTTGATGAAAATTTGTTCAAAGGTGTAATGTGGTATATTCTTTTCTTTTTTACTCAGCCATATTACAAAGACAATATATGCTTTTAAATTTGGGTATAGTCAGCTAACTCATACAAATGGAGTAGTGAGAGCAACAAAAATATGATTCAAGCTATTTTTTTTTCCTGTGCATCAAACCCCATTCTAGATCAGCTGGAAGTCTACTACTACAGTAGAGTGTACAAATTAAATGTTTAATGAAGAACTCCTAACAATACCAGAATTAGTCACAAAATACTGATACTGTTCCTACTCACCTATCAAATGGCATTAATGGTATGATATAGGTGTAGATACAGCACCACGCAAAGAGACACCACTGTGACTTACCTTTTCCAACTTACTGAACATTGGCAAAAGAAATGGTATTTGGTGGTGTGATTTCTTAAAATAGAGGTATTCTACCATCCAGTTGTTTTTCCAGGTTAAATTCTGCAGTCAGTCATGGTCAGGGTCCCTAGACTTTCAGGAATGGTTACTGAAGGACAGTAAAAGTCCTTAGGGCTTTCCATCTGGAACCTGGAAGCTATGTATGTATTTTAAATCTTTTCCCACAGAGAGAGTTTGTCAGATCACAAAGTCTAGAGTTATTTTCAAGATGAGGCACAACTTCAATGCAAAAATATTAGTACTAGTTGATGGACATGGGGAATTTTATAATTCCTTAACTTTGTACGCAGAATTAGAGCAAGGTAAGCCATGACCACATTAGAAAACAGTAATCAAAAAGTGCAAGTATGCCACTAGATATTGGGGTTTAATTTCATTTAATTTTTTTTTCTCCTAAAGAAACAAAACTGAAAAGGAATTAAAGTTGAGGTATCATGGACTTCATGCAGTAGAGGGACTATCTCAAAAAGATTAAGCACAGCACAACTTAGGAACAACGCTTTAGTCATATTACTGCTCTTTTTTTTTTTTTTTTTTTTTTTTTTCTTTTTGTCAAAATAATCTCGCTCTCTAATTAGCTCCCTGTAGATAATGCAATTAGTGACAGCACATAATTTTTGAAGTGAAATCTCTGGTAGAAGCCTATGAGTTTCTCTAAGAACTGCAGAAGTGCAGGAGCTCCTTAATTCATTCCTCAGTCCAAAGAGAATTGTGCAATTTCTCATGAACTGGAAATTTTACACTTGCTTTTTTTCTTTTCCTCCTTTTAACATGCCATTGAGACTGAAAATGCCTAAACAATCCAAAATGCCAGTTAGTGTGTATTTTTATGTCCTTTCATGTAACAGGGAAGGGATCAGCACACAAAAACAACCTTATAAAAGTGCTTCTGACAGAGAAACAAAATACTTTGAAAAATTAATGTGTAAATAGTTAACTAGGAGAAATTCATAAACTGAAGATAATAGGAAAAACATGATGACAAGATTCATCTGATTATATACAGACTTATAATTAATGAAAGCACCTTATTAATGAAAAGCCTTATGTCAATGAAATAAATGAAAAATTATGGTCCACGAATCAAAATGAGTATAACTTCTTTCTAAGCTACAAGTGTGTTTAAGTAAATGTCAAAAAAAAACCCAAAAGACCAAAAAAAGCACCTGGTATTTGCAAGAAATTGTGTCTTCAGAGGTAAATTAATGAGTATATGAAGAACTACCCAGATAGCAAGTTAACACACTGCTTTGTTTTCTGTGCTAATTGTACTCCAATCTGCAAGCTCTGGATTATATTCCTGCTAAGAAAAATGTTAGGTAGATCAAGTAAAGAAGAAGAAAAGCAGAATGAGTACAATTTACTTTCAGAAACAGGTTTTCAGGGAAATCCAAATGACGCTCAAATTTATTTAATAATACACTTTCACATATCCTTTCAGCCTCGTATTGTATATTAACATCATACATTTAAGTAGCATTGAAGTGAAGAACTGAGAGATATCTGTTTCTTATTATAGATTTTCAGTGTATTTAATTGCATTTTTTTGTGTGTTTTATCCTCATGCTCTCTAGTATGTTCGTCTTCACATAATTATCTGAATTCCTGAAGAAATTATAAGTCTAATGATAGTTTGGTTTTAGAAGATCCTTTTTTTTCATAACTGTAGTAGCAGGAAAATCCTTCAATAGGGTTAGCATCTCTTGCCTCACAATAAAAATAACATTAAAATTTACATTGATTTCAGTCAGCTGAGAAAAAAAATATGTAAATTAGTTCAGCCTCCACCAGACAGAATTTCTGGAACCATGTACAATTCTAAACTTGTCCTCAAGGTTACATATTGCAATGAAAAGGTAATGACTATATTTTGAGAGTAAGCTTGCAAAAATGAAATGAAATGAATACCCTCATGGATTCAAAGAAATACTTCAATAAAATGAAAATGAAAAGGAATCACAGACCCTCTTAGAAAATTCATCCAGAGAGATTAGAAACATCTAAACTGATTGAAACCTGTAAAGTAAAATGCACATTTTCACCCAGATTTTGTGAATACATATTGTATGTAGACCATTATGTATACCAATATAGATGTGTATACCAATATTGAGTGTTTGATTGTGGGAAGTGCAAATTTAGAGATAAAAAGCATTAATATCTATTAATGTCTTATGCCTTATGCAAAACTTACATCAACGGTCCAGAGAATCAAATGCTTAATCACTTACCCAGTTCTCTGTGGCAAGTAGAAAAGGTCTATGTGATTAGGAGTTTCAATTTACCTTTCATATGAATCTTCTTGGTTGATGCTTCAGGAAAAAGAGAACAAGTCAAAATGGTGGTAGGCTACAAGCTGAGAAGGATAGTGGACTCATATTTAAAGAAAAAATCCATGTCTTTACTATTGTATATAAACTGAAAACACAAGTCTTCTAGAAACAGGGATCTTATCACAAAGTCAGCATCAAGATCAGCATCATTTTCTTCTTTCAGAGACAACATTAAAAAATTGGGAACTTAATTGTTGAAACACCATTCAGGCATCCTAGTTTAATCGAAGATTTTCAGGGTTCATAATAATGATTGAGGATGTGCAACAATCACAGTAAAACTTTTTTTTTTTTTTTCCAAAGTGATAAATGTTGTGACATGTGGCCCAAAAGGTAAACCATGTCTCTTATTTCTGCCAAGCAGATTGAATTTCTGTTGCAATCCCCTGCAGATCATCCTTGCCAAAATGAGTCAAACCCTCTAGGTTACTTCTGATATATGAAAACAATTGACTGCTTGTTTTTTTCTTGAGCCCCAAAGATAAAATTCCACACAACAGCCCAAGATGACTGGTTATATCACAGACACAATAAAAACTTGATAGAAAAGAGTGCCTAAATCTATCCCCATTGAGGCCAGAACTTTCCAGACTGTAGTCCTTTTTCAGCTGTGGTACCTGTATTGGGAGAATACATTTGTCATTTAACCAGGTGTTAAAACAGTTTTTTTGAGAAAGAGAATACTCCAAATAAATATGCTTATAGACTATGAAAAAAAATTACCTCTTGTCAGAGAAAGAATGGTTAAAATAGTCTTGCACATAAGCATGATGATTACTAAGTACTTTTCTGCATTTACTGTTTCACACATGATTTTATCCAGTCTCATTGGCCCAAAGAACGCACAGATTTCTGGATGTCTCTCATGAAAAGAGGGTGGAAAGGCTAGTCATTGCCCCATATAAAAAA
>VXBN01015182.1:114990-146014 GCA_013397395.1 Sinosuthora webbiana
AAAAAAAAAAAATTACAAAGACCCTTTTTTATTAATTATGAATCTCCCTCAGCCTCTCCTTATCAATAATCTCTATTTATTTATTTATTTATTGAATTTAGTGTTAGAGCAAAAAATATTTCTCCCCTTCAAATTTAAACACTTTCATTTCCACTGTTTTCCATCCCCCCCTCAACACAGCATGGTATATTTCTTTCACAGTAGATTCTGCAGACACTCAGATTTTATGCTTGTGTGTATGAACATGAACATGATGAGATGTCTTTTTTTCTTTTGTTCTATTTAACCCATTACTATTAAATGCAAACTAACATAATATATTAAGAGAGATTTAATGACAACAGTACAGCTCCCTGGTTAAAAATGATTTAGTATTATTTACAAATTTAGTGTGTTAGTAATTTATTTTTTTATGCATCACTCTGTGTATGAGATATGTCAGGAAGATTGGTCTCTTAATAAAAACAAAGAGAAAAAATATTGACTTTATTAATAATTTAGATAATTAAATGTGTATTAACAGATATTTCATTGAGAGAATACATTATGATACTCTCCACTTAGTGTCTTTCCCTCTTCTAGCCTAGCTGCACTAAATGAATAATATTTACAGAAGAAAAGCTACCCAATAATGGTTTCCATCTAGGCAGACAGAGGTTGTGTGTTTCACAATTGCACTTAGTTGACCCATATCTTATTATATAGCAGTATCTCAGTCACCACAAGATACTAATAGAAAGCAGTGCTAAAATGGCAATAAATATCTTATATTTGATAAATAAAAAGAGAAAGAAGATGACCCAGAAATCCTAGTGTCACCAAATTTTTCATAAGCTAGTAATACTTATTTTCCACAAGGGAAGCTAACATTAGCCTGGACTGCAGAATACTTTTAGGAGTCCTGCCAGAAGGCTGAGAAATGGGATCCTTGCACTGTACTAAGCACTGGTAAATAGATATCTGAAGTACTGTGGCCAGTACTGAATTCCTCAGTTCAAGAGAGACATGGATGGAAGCTATGGACAAAGTGAAGCAAAAGAGTCACAAAGATGATTAAGGGACTGGACCACCTATCTATGAGATGAGCCTTAGGAAGCTGGAATGATTTGGTCTGGAGAAGAGAATGCTCAAGAGAGATCTTGGTCTGAAGTGTCTGAATCCCAGAATCACAGAATAAGCTGATAGGACCAACAAGGATCATTAAGTCAGCTCCCAGCTCTGCACAGCACCATCCCCAAGAGTCACACCATGTGCCAGAGAGCATTGTCCAAACATTTCTTGAACTCTGTGAATGATGTGACCACTTCCCTGGGGAGCCTATTCCAGTGCCCGACTACCCCCGAGTGAAGAACATTTTTCTAATATCCAACCTAAACCTCTCCTGACACAACTTCAGGCCATTCCTTCCAGTCTGGTCACCAGAGAAAAGAGATCAGTGCCTGCTCCTTCTCTTCCACTCTTGAGGAAATTGCAGAATGCAATGAGATCTCCCCTCAGTCTCCTTTTCTCCAGGCTGAACAGATTAAGTGACCTCAGGCACTCCTCAAACAGCTTCCCCTCTAGGCCCTTCACCATCTTTGTTCCCCTTCTCTGGATGCTGTAGAATACTTTAATGTCTTTCTTATATTGTGGCACCGGAAACTGCCCCCAGCACTGGAGGTGAGGCTGCCCCAGCTCAGAGCAGAGGGGACAATCCCCTCCCTCACCCGACTGGTGATGCTGTGCCTGATGCCCCCAGGACAGGGTTGGCCCTCCTGGCTATGATGGTTCTGCTGACTCATGTTCAACTTTCCGCTGAATATCTATCTAAAAGTGTAAAGAAGACAGAGTGACAAGGCAGGAGGGAAAAGACAAAAAACCAGCTTGAGGTTCACCCGGAATTTCAGGAAATTTTTACTGTGAAGGTAACTGAACACTGGCAGAAGCTGATCAGAGTGGAGCCTTATCTTCTTGTCAGAAGCTGCCTTGACATGGTTTTGGCCAACTGGCTCTGGATGGCCATGGTTGAGCCAGGGAGGTTAAACTAAATGACTTCCAGAGGTGTCTTCCAACCTCAGCCAGTCTGCAATATGATGATTTTGTGAGTCAGTGTTTTCAGGAATTTTCACCGCTATTTTTTTCTGCTACAGAATTGATTTCTTTGGAGAAAAATAAGTATTCAATATCCATATTCTCCTTTAGCAGTCTTTAAAGATATGAGGAAATACCCAGTGGTCATGACCAATGCTCTCTTCTAAGTACTTTTATTGTGGTTTTGTTACAACTCTTGCTGCAGTATAATAGAACTGAACAATTTATCCATGGTCTTCTTACTGTTGTATAGAATTTTCCCATTAATTAAATTTGGAAAAACACCAGCTCTAGCATTTCTCTTTATTTGAAAGGTATCTTGGAAATTAAGAAGATAGTGTAAAACTGCAAGCAGTCAATGACAGGCTACTGATACAATCTGTACCTGAAAAAGCATTTATATTTTAACTTAAATTTGCATTAGTTAGAATAATCTCCCAGTTTATTTTGGTAAGAAAAAAAAAAAAAAACAAAAACCAACAAGCACTCCCTGTTTGATATTTATACCTCTTTAATGCTAGACATAGCAAAAATCTTCCATACTCTGTTGTGATACTTTTGTTATTTTTTTTTTATTTCATTGGATTTATTCTGAAACCAAACATTAAAAGGATTTTCCAATAATAAGATGGAATCAGAACAGTTCTGTGTTTTCAGAGAAAAAAAATTGCTAAATTCTTTACTGTCTTTTATGCTCTAGCCAGAGCTCATAATATGAACAGAGAATAATTTGCTGGACCTATGAAAAAAAAAAAGACTGAAAACATCAATGTACACCATCCTCTCGTGTACTGAGACATTGATCTACTTAGTTGCCTACACACTAAGAAACTGCTTTACAAGATTGTAACCTGAAATAGTGTTTACTGGGAGGATTTTTCCATAACCTTTTGACATTTCACATTTTTATAAGCTGCAGAATAAATTTTTGCTTACCATTCCCCTTTATTTCCAATGCATTATTAATGCCAGAATATTGCAATCTGCTCTGTCCCTGTAGCAGAAGTAAAAAAAAACCCTTGCTTCACAAGTAAATGAATCAATATCTATTGTCTGAAAATAAAATGCAATGTCTATGAACATTTAAAATTCTTACATGATGTGATGTATTTTTTTAACTCATTCTTCCCACTATGAATGATTGTTGATTGTTCCTTTACTAAAATAAAGACAATATTTTAGTGAATAAGAAATTATATGAAAGAAGTTAACTACAGATGGGTTTGCAAGAAAATGCACTAACCTAAAGTGGAATATTCCCAAAGGATTTGTTTATGTATGTGCTTGCCTTGCTTGATGCCTTAATAGCAACTTCAATGGAAATCTTCCAAAGGATTAATTGCTTGGTTTTGCACAAGTTCTTTATTTATCATCATTAACAGGCTTGTTTGAAAGAGTTTTTTCACAGTGTAATGTATCATTTACTGAAATTCTCTTTCTGGCCAGCTGACAAAAGGAGTATATTAGATGTTATGCTGTCTAATTACATGGCTTGATTTTAGCAATCATTTCCAATTTGTTGGTCTCAAGACACAGGAAGATAGAGGAGTAGAATATTGCAGCTCAAAGCTTACAACTCTTCCCATCAGAGATATATCTTAGATAGAATAAAGCTGTTGGGAGAATGTATTTAGGACAAAACTTATGCCAAAAATAATTAACTCATTGGAGAGATTTTATAGATTGCCTGGAGTGGGGGAGGAAATCATTTAAAAAATGAACATACCACAGAATCTTTGCTTTGAATAATGGTAGAACTATATCATAAATTCTAATCTATTCCAAACTGATACTGAGGGCAATTGAACTTTTCAAAAGTAGATCATTATATTTAGATTATTTTGAGAAGTAATTTATTACCAATTTTTACATAAAGATTTCCCTGTAAGTAGTAACAACAATACAATAACTGTAAGATAATTAGATCCAGAATTAGGATCCAAAACTCTATCATTACACTGAATTTTTCCTATAAATGCTACTACTTTCCTTTATATATGGTGGAAATATTGACTTCATACATTAATCAAACATCGGTCATTTTAATAAACTTCTCGTGTTGCAATTTATCTAAATTGCTACTCCCTTTAAACCTTTTTGAGAATGTTGCAACAGTAAAAATAAGGCAAATTTTTTGGTTAATGTGCTTTTCTGTACACATAATTCTTTCTCACTGTGAGATTTTTAGTGTGAGGACATTAACAAATGAAATAATTCACAAATGCAGTTAAAACATAATTTGCATTATTGTCACTTCAGATTTATTAATCTGAAAAAATATATGGATACCTATTTTCATAAAAATTTACAAAGAATGTAGTGAAAAAATTAAGAGAGTTAATTTTTGTCAAAAAAGGGGCAGAAGACTAAGATTCCTCTTTATTGTATTTTTTTTTGCTTCTAGCCTTCAGAAACAAGTACTTCAGATAAACTAATATCAAATTAGGTCATATTCTCAATGTTGTAAGCACTTCTGTTCACACAGGCCATGTCTGCACACTTTTTGTTGGCCCTACTTGTTTCCAAAAGCCTGTTTTTAATTAATCCCTCAAATTTACTTCCAAATGGGTTTATTGGATTTTTTCATTTTCCTGTCTTGTCTTGAATCGCGGCTGCTCTGGATAAAACAACCGGGTGGAGTTTTGATAAAGTAAGCTTTGAGGAGACAAAAAGACTATTTAAACTAAAGGACAGAAATCCTATTATAGGAAGAAATGGCTGTTCATTTGAAAGAAAATTGCAAATTCCTTAGCAAAGTGGAATCTCAAAAATCTCTCCAAAATCAACACTCAAGGCAACATTTTCCGTGAGATTGCTAAGGCAGCAATTGTATGATAATATTAAAAGGATAGGTATAGTTGGTTAAAACAATCTCATTCTCTCCTCTTTACAAAATTTTTGTATAGTAAAAAGATTGGAAAACATTCTAGATATGCAGTGATACCTACACAGACTCCATATATAGCAGCACAGAATGATTTGGGTTGAAAACAAGCTTCAGAATTATTGAGGCCAACCCACCTGCCATGGGCAGGGATACCTTCCACTAGAATATATCTCCCAATAGACATTGTCAACAATTTTTATTAGGCTGTAATTCACTTTTAATTTGAGCTAAATTAAGATTACATACATGTAAGAGCACCTATCATATCAAAATATGCATAAGCTGATATATTTATAAAATGCATGAAAACATAGGAAGAAAAGTACTCCATCTATTTACATTTGATTTAAATCTGTAAAGTCTTATTCTTTAAAAAAAAACTTATTAATGATAAATTCTTTTCTGACACACACCTCACCATGGATTCTGTCTTATCATATATCCCACATATCAGATGATATCAGATACCCTTTTCTTCTACGGGGGGAAGTCCATTTGCACAGCTTACATACTTTTTGGAGTCCTCTAAAGAAACACAGAAATATATTTCACACTTTTCTGCCAACCTGGTGGATTTTTTTTTTTCTCCCTTAAGCATATCTTCCTCTATACTTTTGGAAGGAAGAACCAAATTTAGTTTTGTTTCATGCTTTTAGGTATACATTTTAAAAATATTTCTTTGTCAGAGCAGATATCAGCCTCTGATCTTGATTTTAGTTTAACAATTTCCGGACTCGACAACTGGTCCTTTATAAGCAACTCATGCAGTACTTTTCAATATAACTTTTCTACATTCACTGTATTTTATATCAGCCCATACATTAAGTATATACATTTGAAAAAGTTTTTAAATGGGCTTCATACAAGTATGTTCCTAATAAACAGCACATAATAAAATTAATAAAATTAATAATAAAATTAATACTTGGGACATTGGCTATCCTGATCCATATCTCTGTGTTTAAAAATAATAAAATAGAAAACTCACTAAGTTCCTGGGAAAAAATAGTTAAAAATAGGTGTTTTAGATGCTATCTAGTGATTGTCAGTGTTGCAGGTGATAGTTTTTACTTTCCATTCCTTTCATGGTATGACTATAGTCTGTTAATATCTGATTTTTACAAAAACAAGACAAACAAAGAGAATCTAAAACCAAGGGATCTTATCCTTTGGATATTTTAGAATGTCAAATTACATACCTAGTCAAAATTTAAGAAAACAGATTATCCTAAACATTAAATTCAGTATTAAACTTTTTAATAACTATTCCTTCAGGTTAAAAAAAAAAAAAAAAATCTTTAAGATTTTAAAGACACAAGTATATAAAGTTATAAAGTGGACTTTAAACACATATTTCCCTAGTCTTTTGAGTACACATAAAAGTTCCTGCTAGAAAAGGGACTGTTTATTTGTATTCCTTAGGTCAGTAGTGATGTTTCATTTAAAGATTTTTCTACTTGAACATATGGAAAAATAATTCGACTTTCTATTTTTAAACTTTGTTATTTCTACTTTCTGGAATGAGTGAATTCAAATTCTGTTGTAAAATTACTCTGTCAAAAATGAATGGGCAAAACATAATGCATATTGTCTATCTAGGTCTTGCAGACTTCTGTGGAATATATGATATTTAAAATTTCTGTGAGTTACTCAGACCTGTTTGACACCAGTACTGTGCCACTGAGGATTTTAGAATGCCACAGACTAGCCTGAATATTGCACAGTTTCAAGTGTATTATCACAGTCCAAACACTTAAATCATATGCATCCCTAAAATGCTACTACTCCTTTTTTATAACATTGCAGTGCATTCTTTGCAGGGATAATCTCATTCCAAACAGAAAAGTGCAGGTGAGATGGACTGTGCATACTGAGCTCTCTGCACTATATCAGGTATTCTCCAAACTTTGCATAATCTTTCATTTTTCTGTCTCTGATATTTTTTAGTTAATATTTGAAATCATTCACCACAAATGGTGGCAACACCACACACAGAATATTACATCCTTTTTTTTTTCATGGAATGATAAATAACCTTGTCAACCTTGTATGTTGAGAGGGGTAAATTACAAGATAGGCTGTCTTCTTCTCTAGAAATTTAGAGAGAAATATCTTTGTGAAATGACATATGTAATAAACATGTAAATAAAATATCTTTGTGTTGCTGAGATAAATCTCTGAGTGTTGTTCCCACAGAAGACTTAGTGAAAGAGTGAAGGGCAATTTAACAAACTGAAGATATAATTTTATTTAAATTTTAACGTGTACTTTCATTCCAAAGACTGTTTAAAATATCATACTTCTTTCAGAAATTCAGATACCAAAACATTCTGATTTAGTCTCCTTTTTTTCTAAAGTACATAGGGACATTACAGCATGCAGCAATAAAGTCTTTCTCAGGTAGTTGCATCATAGTAAATCCCGTGGGTAGAGACCAGACATGCTTAAGCACCCAGCACTGCCTCCTCTGTACCTTAGTATTTTGTGAACTCATCTGTTTTTCACAGGACTTCAGAAACCAGATCTGGACATAGGCATAAAAAAATCATTCAGGTGATGGCAATGAAATGAATTTGCAAGGTTTTTCTTAGGAAAATAAAAAGATTTTTCCAGACAATCTTTTTTCCTTCTTTTCCCAATTTGTAATTTAATCCCCTCAGCCTTATTGTGACCATTCAGAAAAGAAAGATGAATGCATTGTTTTCTTAAATACATAATGGGAGCCCAACATGAGGTGAGCTGAAAAATGGTCAGAACAAATCTCAAAAAGAAAACCAGCGGTATTTGAAGTTTATACATTTGACCTTTCTTTTACTCCTTAGGAAAAAAAAAAAGAAAAAAAAAAAAAGAGAGAGATGTTTTCTTCACCACTATCATATAATCAGAAACGGTAGAGCTCTAGGCCTTAATTTACAGACCATTCACAAGTGAGAAAAGCTAACTAGATTAGATGAATGGGGAAAAAAAAAAGCAGCTCCTTCATGAGAGTGTCATGAAGTTCAACAAGCCCAACTACAAGGTGGTTCCCCTCCTTCTGGGCAATACCAGACATACACACAGAATAGGAGAACTCACTGAGAGCAGCCCTGTAGAAAAGGACTTGGGTGTTCTGGTAGATGAAAAGCTGAAAAAAAGCCAACAGTGTGTGCTCACAGCCCAGGAAGCCAGCCATATCCAGGGCTGGACCAAAAGAGTGGCCAGCAAGTTGAGGGAAGGGATTCTGCCCGTCTACTCTGCCCTTGTGAGATCCTGTTTTGGGCACTGAATCCTCAGCACAAGAAAGACATGGGCTGTTAAAACAGGTCAAGAAGAAGGCTATGAAGGTGTTCAGAGGGATGGAGCACCACTCCTATGAAAACAGGATGTGTGAATTTGGGCTGTTCAACCTGGAATAGAAAAGGCTTAAAGGTCACCTGCTTGTTGGCCTCGTTGTCGAGTACCTGAAGGAAAACTACAAGAAAGGTGGAGAGAGACCTTTTCAAGGGTATGTAGTGACAGGACAAGGGGGAATGGCTTCAAACTGAAAGAGAGTAGGCTTATATTTGATATTAGGAAGAAATTCTTTACTGTGAGGTTGATGAGGCAGTTGAGGAAGTTGCCCAGAGAAGCAGTGGCTGCACCAAGACAAGGTTGGATGGGGCTCTGAGCAACCTGGTCTGGTGGGTGGCATACCTGCCAACAGCAGAGGGATTGGAACTAGATGATCTTTAAGTTCCCTAACAGCCCAAATCACTCACTGCTTCTATGATGTGAAGAAAAAACTTTCATTGGATATCTATATGCCTGTATGAATGTTTTTATTTGAACTAGATTTCATAAAACTATCTTTGAATTTCATTCCTCAACCATTTTTCTGCCATCATTACAGTTGGACTTTCAAGGGTCTCTGCCCAATTTCATGATATAAGATACATAAGTGATGGGAGAACTAATGTTTCAGGTAAACAATATTTTTTAAAGTATAAAGTACCAGCATATGAACTAATGTAGGAAAGGTAAATTTTGCTTACATAGAAGTAAACAATATTTTTTTTTTCATCTAGAAGAACCACAGATATTTCTAAGTCATGCAGAAATTTCAGGTTCCCCACTGTAAGTAAACACAATTGGCCCCAGGAGAAAAAAGAAACTAAACCAAACCAAACCAAATCTGCTCCCTTGCAGAAAAAAAAAGAAAAAACAAAACAAAACAAAACAAAACAAAACAAAACAAAAAAAAACACAAAAAAACCCACAAACAAACAAACAAACAAACAAAAGAAAACAACACTTGACATTAAAAAAAAATTTTTTTTCTTTATAGTGATTCATACCTACAGGGTAATTACTATTGCTCACTGCAAGGAGGAGTTTTTTTGTATTTTAAACATATTTAAACTGCCTTGTGCATTTTAAATAAATTCTATTTCATCTGCTTGTATCACTAAAAGGAAAAACTACTATATAAATTGTTTTTAAAATACTTTCTTCCAAGGCAGGAATTTTTTTTGAAGTTATCCAAATTTAGTGGTTTTGACACATCAAGCTGTGGAAAATTCCATTTACTAATTGTATGTTATATGAGCTTTTTCTCAGACAGTGTTTCTAAATCAAATAATTTCTAAGCATTGCTTGAATATATCCCTCACCTAGCCTTTTTTTCAGACTTTACATAAGCATCCTTTGTCTCAAAAGTGAATGAGCATTGGTTGCCACAAGTGTATAAGTCAGGCCAATTGTAGGGCATCTTAATTATTTGTGTAAGAAAGTAAATTTGCCAATATTTCATAAACTTATTTCTCCATTTAGATTTTAAAAGACTTCAATGAATTTCATGTTTAACAAATGTGCCATTTGACTTTTTCTGTATTTTGCTATATATCATTTACTTCTATGTAAATATTTTCCTGATATGAAAAATTTCTAGCTGCTATTGTGCTTGGTGTCAATGCATTCCTAGAGCAGTCTTCTTTTGCAGTGGATCCATTTTCATGTCCACTGATTTGGTTGCTCTTCATGAAGTGTGGGCTTCGTACAGGTGAGCAGATTCCCTTTGACTGAAAACAGAGAGTAAGATCTAATCAGGGGTTTCTTTAATGGGAAAAAAATGGATCAATGATTGGGCACAATCTTCCAGAATGTACAAGCACATATGTGCTAACAAAGTTTTGAACACATCATATCTCAGCCCACACTTTGGAGTTCCTCTAATGTCATATAAAACATGTCTCATATATTTTTATATTTGCTGTTGCACACAATTTCCTTAGTGACTCAACTTGTTCTGTCTTTATCAATCCCATCTTCCTCTTGTCTCAGTATTCTTTTTTGTCTTTACATGTCCTGTGTTCAGTTGCCCCTTCTTGAAAGGATCATTTGTCCCTGATCTCCTCTTTTGATGTTTTTGAAAGGACACTCCACTGTCATGTCACACAGAACTCCAGGTAAATGGAACAGCTCATCAATCTTTATCAAAAGAGGAAAAAATCCAGAGGCATTAATATACAGCTACATTCCTTTCATCCTATTTAATCTCCTCAACATTCAGATTATTCCTTGTTTTGAAAGCACGCATAATGGAGTGCTATTCTATGTGCCCTGACGCCTTGCAGAATATGTGGATATCTGACCATATAGCTCCAGAGAAAACTGGGTCCTAACACTTCTGGTCTGAATAGAAAATTTCACCATATCTTCACAGAGGTTGTGCAAGACATATCTGGCACCCATAATTAAGAAGATACTGAGAATGCTGGTGTCTGCTCTGTTACGTGAACCCACTTTGCACTCAGGCAACAAAAATCATGTTTTACAGGCATGTAGCATGCAAATGAATGTCACAGTATGTTCTATCATCATCTGTTCTATCATCAGTGTTGCTGGAATACAATGTCTCCCCTAAACAAGTTGATATTGGGGATGAAAATGTTTCTGTCTTGCTGAGAAAGGTGTCATCATCTCCTTTGATTCTGGGGCAGAGTAACAGAACTCAGCTGTTTTGCATTCTTTCTGGAAGCCTTTCAAACTGTTCTTTATGCAATCATGAATATCCTGGAGTAGGCACACCAGTGAAATTTGGAGCTTGTCAACACCACCCCCACACCAGGAAAGCGCAGAAAAGAAAAGAGATGAGCAATGAGATATATGCTTTCCATATTTGGATGGTGTCATCAACATCTCTCATGTACATTATCAAGGAGAAAACTTGTAAGGTGTCGTCTCCAACTGACCATTCACTAATTGATAGCTAGTGAGGGATTAAAAGCTCCACCTAGTAATTTTTTTTTTTTCTGCATTTAAAAGAGCCTTAAAAGACTCATATCTAAAATAAAGTTGAGAAAAATTGTATGAAACAACTATATCAGAAAGCTTCAGCCATGCCCTTCTGCATTTGAAGGTTCAAGATCTGGTACAGGCTTTCTCTTTCCAAAGATAAGGAAAGTAAACCAATCTGCTGATGAAATTGTTGCCAGGGATCACTCTCTGGTCCTAGAAAAGCCAAATCTAACAAGGCAAAGACTCAGAAAATTACTATCTATATCTTTCTCTTCACATAAAGGTACAATCAGGAAGTTCAGGCAAAAACATCCAGGGGGACCTCATATTACTGCCATAACCACAGTAACAAAGTCACTGTTCTGTGCCCTGGGGCACAGAAATTCATGCCCTCACAATGAATGCTTTGTGAATGTTTGCTTTTTCAGTGGTGGATCTCAGAGGCAGGGGTAGGTTCAGGTAGCAGGATCAGTGATGTAACAACTTGTGTGCCTGTTCTGGTGATGGTAACCTTTCCAGTTACTCATTCCAGCTTCACATTTCCATCCTTGCCCTCTCTTCTGCTCTAGTTCAGTCTCCTCTGTTTCCTCATGACTAACCATCTGGGAAATGGGTGTGTGAGGGAACAGGTGCCTTCATGCACATGGATAAGGGAGGAAGTAGGTTGAGGTGAGATAAACTGCAGTAAGAAATCCCTTTCATTGATTTACAATGTGTTTTATAAACGTAATAGAAAGAAGGAAGCAAAAATACATATACATTTTTCTTTCAGTTTTCTCTATATAAAGGTAATGTAAAGGGCAGGAATGCAATTGATGTAACTGACAATAGCTCAGGAGCAACATTCTATTCAGGGTTAAGAAAAGGTACAACAACTATGGTGGAAAAAGAGACAAATGCTGTTAGTCTTGCCAAAATACTTTAATGTAATGATAAAATCTGACTGATTACTTCATAAGAGACTTCTGTCAGTATACAAAGACCTAAAGTAGTTGCAGAATGAAGAGCTAATACCTAACTCTAGTACCACTTGAGTGTTTTAGAAACAACTAAGGAGCATAATGAGGAAATGAATGAAAAAATATGCGTATCTAGAGGACATTTCTGGTGATATTGTTTCTCTAATTTGTTTGGTTTTAATTTCTTAAATTGCTCTTTCTGGCTTTCATTTGAACTGTAGACTTCTCCTGTTGCCTAGATCAATGGATTACAACCTCCATGATGCAAAAGGCCACACTGGCAAGTTTTCAGGGACCAGAGGTCTACAACTAATTTTCTTAATAATTTACTTGAAAATACTTAAAGTTTGCATACTTTGAAATACTTTAAAGTTTGTCTTCTTCTTTACTCCCTACTAAGAATAAATAAGGTATGATTAAATCAACAGTAGCTTAACTTCTTATTGTTTCTGGGGTTTTGTTTGTTTGTTTGTTTTTTGTTTGTTTGGTTTTGTTTTTGTTGTTTGGTTGGTTTGTTTGTTTGGTTATTTGTTTTTTTGTTTTTGTTTTAATTTTATTTAATTTAATTTTGAATTTCTTCAAGATTCGGCATACCTCTGAGTTTCACCTTGAGTCTTAACCATCATATTTCAAATCTCTAAGCATCTGTATCTTGATCTGATTGACTCAAAAGGAAATTATTTAATATTTCAGAAAATCCATCATGACTACACTTTATCAAGTATTATTAGTATTAGTATCAGTATTAGTATTATAAGTCTTCAGTTTTAACACTGTATTTAAAACACATACTTCCAATATGTATTCCTCTTTTATTTCACTATCACACTGAAAGTTTTCTTTTCTCTTAGATTAAATCCAGTCCATTCAGTGAAAATAATGTGAATAATTTAAGTGCACTAAATTAATCTCCCTTAAGCTAATGTCTTCTACTCAAGGATATTTGAAAAGAAAGAATTTGCTGTTCTTATGACACCTTTTTATTACTGATGTATTTTGTACTTAAATATTAAAAGTTTGCAAATAAAGTAATCCCTTAACTTCAGCTTGTGGCACTTTTATTGGAAGGTTGAAAAGAATTATGTTGCAAAGACTTCCCATTTATTAATGAGGTAATTTTCTTTTTCTCTTCAGAAAGAAGTCTTCTTAGAGAAAGGAGACTCTACAGCTGTCAATTTTGTATTTGTTTTTTCAATAAAAATAAAATAAAATTTAAAAAAAACCCACTATTAAATTTTAAAAATTAAGTTTTAAGGGATACCAAAGACTTCACTGGGTGGCCAAGAACATGATTTTAATTTGCAAAAATAATTTGAAAATTTTTGTGTATGTGTGTAGTAGGATTGCCTACTACTTTTCTTGTGCCATGGCTTGAAAATGGACAAAATATTTTGGCTTTTTTTCCTCCACCAAAAATTTGGCTTTTTTTCTTCTGATGTGAGTTAATTTTTGTGTTAAGAAATGCTCACATCACAATAGCTTTGGAATACTATACAATAGAAATAAAAATAGAATATAATTAAAAAAAATCCCTGAGAATATTAACAGAATAATAATAGAGGGGCATATGTGATCAGCTATCTTTAAACAAGATCTAAACGTCAAGCTGTAAACAGCTGAAGGGATAGTATACAAAATTTTAGAAATGTATCTGATCTATTCACAGCTTGATAAGGAGAAATAAGGGTATCATGTTCTTAAGAAAGTGTCTGTGGTAAAAATCCTCTTTGGTTCAAGACCGTTAAAGTTTCTGTTCTTTTCCATCATCTACATTGCAATGGGCAGCAGAGTACATGTTACAGTTTGATGAAGTCATCTTTTGAATGAAATACAGCCAAGCTCCTTGTATAAATGTATTTGAATAAGGTTTATGATCAGAAAAGAATTCATAGAGAAAGCAGATTTATAAATACCTGACAAAAATACCTACTATCTAAATTGGTACAGGATTTAAACACATTCTTGTATATTTTCTTCTGTTTATTTCATTACATTTGGATTACCTGAAGAGACCTAATAAAACCTTGGAACATAATATCTCTGTGAGGGAGGGTGGGGAAGTAAGGAAATTAGGGTAGAAACTCATTCTATTTGAACACTGCAAAAGGCAGGCTGAACCTTTCTCGTTTTCTTTTTTTAGTCACCCTACACTGGTATGAATCATAGTGGTTACATTGCTAACAGAACAGCTGTACTGGATTATGTCAATTGATATGGGTCAATGACATTTTATTTTATTGTTGCTGTCGTGCATTATAGAATGTTAAATGTCTTAAGGCAAACTAAAGTGCCTGAAATGAAATAAACACCTACTTTTCTTTCAGCTCTATTTCATGCTTACTATTGTTTACTTCTACCTCTTTTAGCACTTTTGATCACTTATCTTTCCTACAGATCCACTTCTTTGACAGAGTTTCTGACTTTCTTTTTTTTTTCTAATTCTGACCTTTCCTTCACTATTATCTTCTAGAACTTCACAATTTCTATTGGTAAAATTGTGCATTTTCCTCTGTTTTTCAAAAGCTTTCATTTCACTGTACTAGTGTTACACCAATAACTGGCTATGCCAGTCAGTGACAGTGATTTGTAATCCCAAATCATCTCTCTTTCTCTTTTTCTGCTCAAAATATACTTATAACTATGTTCTGATTTCTCTACTTTAGAACTTTTCACCATTCAAATTGAAAGAAAAATCTCATGTTTTATTCAAAACCAACATAATAGAAAAGATAGAATATTCTTCTACTCCTCATTATTAAAAAAAAAAAAAAAGAGATATTTTGACCAACAAAATCTATTTTTTCACTGCAGTTATCCTAATGGAGCTTCCTTTATTTCTGTGGGGTTAAGTTTATAAAAATAAAATAAAATGATAGCAGAGCAGCCTATAATACTATTACTGTGGAAGGCCAAAACAATATCTAACTCAGATCAATAAATGTGCTTTAAAGAGTTAGTAAAATTTAGGAAGACATGTTTGTGGCATTCAAGAAATTCTTATTCCTGTGCTCTGACCCAGCAACCACATAAGGCAATATATAATGTCTTCATTATGTATAGATTATTACATCAAACTCAAATGCAGTATGTTTATATGGCCTGACATGCCATGATTTACATACCACCTCTTTGAGTGTAACTAGCTTGGGTTTCAACCACATTGTAACCATGTTGTTTATGTATATTGTACATGACCATAAATCTAACACTAGCACTTTTACCATTTTCTACATTATTTGAAAACTAAGGCCTCATTCGGCCTGGGTACATTTGAGAAATTGTTTTTTCTCAAGGTATTTTCATTTTTGTGAATGAAAAAGACTCAATATAAGGAATAGGTTCTTCCGGATTCTGTTTTTTGATAACCTTGACATCTTCCCTACAATGTTGTATTTCTGACCCTGTTCGGCAAAGCCTCTCTTTTAGACCCTGGCATACTTGTAACAGTGAATAACTTATAGAATATCCTGAGTTAGAAGGGGCTCACACGGATAATTGAGTCCAGCTCCTGGCCCTGCAGGACACCCCGAGGATCACACCCTGTGCCTGAGAGAATTGTCCAAACACTTCTTGAACTCTGTCAGATTGGTGCAGTGACCACTTCCCTAGGGAGCCTGCTCCAGTGCCCAACCACCATCTGGGGGAAGAACTTTTTTCTGATTCTGAACCTTATCCTGATAACCAACCTAAACCGCTCCTGGCATGGATTCCTGCCATTCCCTCAGGTCCTATCACTGGAGATGTATCAAACCTGTCATAAAGATGTTGCTGCTGTGCTTAAAGGGTTAAAGCAGATATTCTAAAATAAGTATTCCTAAAAGGAAGTACTTATTTAGTGTAAAAGGAATATGAGATACATGGGACTTGGAAACTTATAGAGTGTACATCACCTGTGTGGAGAAGCTAGTTCTAGGTGATTCTTTTTTTTTAATAGATGTCATGATCTCAATTAAAAATGCTTACTTTTAATTTTCATATACTATGTCAGCTGTGCAGGCTATGTGAAATAATTTTGACAATATCTCAATAGAGCCAGTATTTATATAAATGCATAGAAAGGATAAAGTAATGATTTTTTCCAAGATTTCTGACCTACAGATTTCTCATGTCTAGCTCTGATTTTACTTGGTTACAGTTTCCTACTGACAAGGGACAATTTTTACTTCCTTGAAATCCCATTCTGTTTTTCTCTCTTCTGACTTTTTCTTCCCTTTTGGCCAAAATATAGTCACTAAAACCGAGCAGGCTGGAGCCTCAGCAGTTCCATGTCTTCCTTCTATTACACCTACAGCTAAAGCCAGCCTCTCATCCATCTGTTATTCCTCAAGGTCACTTCTGTTACCTTAATGATATGGCTCTCCTGAAGAGATTGCTCTCATATTACATATTAAATATTTATTTCCTGTATAAGTGGCTTTTCTTTTACCTCCAGATTTCAAGCTACAGATCTTTTGTATGATGTCAGCAAATATATCAATGGTTAGTCCCTTTCTGGGGACACATTCTATTCCACTTCTCTAATTCAACCTTCATGGGCAGTTACCTGTAAGTATCACACATTTTAAATTGCTCTTCCTGCAATTTGGAAAGAATTTGAAATACTAGTACTACTTAATATGCTGCCAATTTTGATGCTCAATAATAACAACCCCCCTACATTTTCAAGAATTGTGTGCATTTTGCAAAAGATATGTTTTATGTCTTTTGGATTGAGTAGCTGCTCAGATGATTGAGGTTATATCTTAGTTTGATGCTTGTAATGGAGCATCACTCCAGTGCTGTTACTCTGCTAATGTTCTCCTGCTGCTGTTTGAAAGAAAATTTGATTTGGAATCAGGGCTGCTTACACCTTAGTTCACAGGAGACTAGCAAACCCACTTACCTAAGACTGCTCATTTAAAACACTTTGTGCTATTCAAAGTAAAGTAATACTTCTGATGTAGTTATTACAAAAGTGAAAAAAAACCAAGTACCCCATAAGAAATATATTGAAAGACCCATTGTTTCAGATTTCTTACTGGGAATAAGAAGTAATTCAAAGAGTGTCCGGATCTCAGATGAAATGCCTCATCCATCTTTACCTAATACAATACTTAAATGATGAAGGAGTAGAATTCTGTGTGTGGACAAGCACTAGATACAGATCAAGATTAAATGACTATCCTGTAGTTTACCTGATGCAAAGACTTAGAACCTAATGTTCAAAACCATTACCTTATTCTAAGTGCCATTCTTTGAATTGTGGATGTGTGAGAATAAATTTCCAAAACCTATATGGAGCATTGTATGTTTTCTCCTGGGTGCAAAAGTATTAAGGGTTTTTTTTTTACAAAGTAGGATACTGTCTGTCAAAACTGATGTTACTAAAGGGTTTTACCCCTCATTTTTCATAGAAGACAATTCAGTATTCCTCTTTATCATTTCTGTCTGTGTATACCTACATTGTTAATTATATCTGCAGAGCTCTGGGAAAAATTCTTGTTAATTAACTTCCTTTCCCTATGCTGACTAGCTGCCCATGCAAAATATAGAGTACTGAAGAAATTAAACCCTGATTGGATAATCACCCTCATGTGATTATCCTTGTTTCAAAGTTTGTAAGTATCTTGGATTTTAGATAAAATAAAACTGAGAGTTAAATCTATGCTGTTTGACATAATTTGATAATTTATTCCACATCTTGAAACTATCCAATAGGTTAACTGAGAATTTTTGTCTCTGATCATCTTAAAATGGTGAGGTGTAAAATAATACTTTTCTTTATATTCCAACATACCATATATATTAAGAAAAGGTATTTTAAACTGAAGGGAAATAGTGCTTTTGCTATTAATCATTCCACAATATCTCATTGACCAGAAGAGTTTTTGAATTAAATTAAATCTGAAATTATTCTTTTTCCTCAAAGTACTTGCAAGGTGATCTACTTCAGCTCAATAAAATGTCCTTTCAGAAGATGGAAGTGAGGTCATCACTACATACATATTGGTTGGTTTTCTTATATTGTATTTTGTTTACTCCTCTGGACTAAATGAGAGGTTCAACATCATTAGCTGTGCTCTTAGAAAACATTGTCTGGTTCTGCATTATCAAAACCAAACTGAAAATCCAGTCTTTATGTCCATATCTGACATTTGAATCAATGTACACTAACTGGGTATGACTACTTCAAGACCTCACTCCCAGCATGAACTAAAACACTAATGTAGACTTTGCTTGGCAGGCAAAGCAATTATGATGATCTCTTGTCTAGCTTTCTTTCTGACTGTTTGGAAAGGGAAGCAGAGTATGGAGATTTCAGATTAAAAGGTTTTCAGAAGGTTTTAATATTTTGAAAGGTCTTACTTTAATGAGTACATCACAAACACCTTAGAATGCACACAGGACTCATTAGCCTAGTGGAAAATAGAAGTAGTCAGAAAGGTAAGAAGAAGGATGAAATAAGAGAGAACTGGCTCAGAAATTTCTGTGATGCAAGGAGCACTGCAATTTTGCCTTAGTTCTAAGGACCATTTTATCTGTTTCTGAGACTCTTGTCAAAAATTATTCAGCTGGTTTTATATCATCTTTATTTTGCAATCAGTTTTGTATTAAGGAGATGATTTCCCCTGCACCTTATGAAAGCTCTCAATGGAACACCAGAAAGGCAATGGTGCAGTGCTGCCAACAAGGGAGGAAATGCAAGTCTAGATGGAGCCATATGGTGATGGATCAACATGGTCTGATATATAGATCTAGCCCTCTGAATAGTTCTGAATAATAAAAGAACTATGAATCTCTGATTTCATAGAACAGGGGATTACTTAGCATATGGGGAAAAACTAAATTTATAAACCAGAATATTGCATGTCTCATTTTCCCTTAATCTAAGAGAATGATTGAATTATAAAACCTGAGTGTTTTTAAATTTAGAAACACTATAGTGGTATGTTCTTTCTGTTGCAAACTAGCTAGAATAAAGTTTTCATACTTCAATAATTTTCAGTAAACAGGTTCTCTGCATTATTTGGACATGAATGAGAGACAAAGTGTAATCACTGATAAATTCAAATCTCAAGCACTGACATTCTTGGTAATTATATAGTTTGGAAGATGAAATACCTTTGCTTATGTTGCTGTTTTCGTTGTCTCTGCATTAGAAGATCCAATTATTGTTTTGTATGCATTAACATGGACATTTTACATTAAGCAGTGAGTTTTAAAAGTACTCATCATAGTGAGGACTGCAAGTTTCTCATCTTTGGCTCATAGGCTTTTCTCTGCAGTTCAGAGTACCTAATTATCTGCAAACAGTGTCACTTGTAATTATCTTAAGCTAATCCATTTTAAATTTAATATTCTCTATCTGCTATTTGGAATTTCCAAATTCCCAAGTATTTTTATAAACATTTAAAAAACACTGTTAATAGAAGATTAATCTACATGTCTAAAACTATATTCCCTCTAATATCTGGTTTATAAAATATATATCACTGAGTTGTTCAAAGAATGTGATAAGTAATTTTGAATTATCTCTTGCAGAGAATCCAGTTCTGGTCCAGGTTGAAGAACTGTAATAAAATGGTTATTAGGTACTTTATCCAGCACAAAAAACATTGGTTATTTTGTTACTCTTTGGGGAAAAAAATGGCACTCTTGATATTCCTCTTTTATAGTAAGATCTATCTTGTACATTGGTTGTATATTGGCCATTCCACCAAAACTCATTGGTACTTTCCTTCCCATATTTTCTCTTTTTCTATGTGCAAATTTAGATGTCCCAGCTGACATTCTCTGAAAGTCACCGATAATGTTGCAGAAAGCAGGCTGAGCAGTGCCTTAGTACCTCCTAAAATAACTAGAAAGAAGGTTTTCTTATGTCACAGAAGGAGGAGGCTTGTGAAAAAATTTTAATTAGAAGAATCATAATAAAATATTTTTTTTAAAATGAAAAATTCTTTGGAAATATTCTGAAAACTTGATAATATAGAAATAATACTAGTACAGAATAGTCTATATGGGGTAGTTCTTCAGTTAAATATCATCACTGAATCACTGTACCCTGAAACGGAAGTAAAAATCACATTGAAACACACAGTTCTATATTTGTTTTTTTTTATGATTACAATACCTAGTAACATAATGCAAGGGAAGAAGACCATTTGTACCGTTTTGAATTGCAATCACTCTTCAATTCAATGAAATTGAATGCAAATTAAATATATGGATTAAAACTTTTAAAGGACAACTAAAAAAGAAAGAACAAATCATGTGAAAGGTTGGTGAAAATTGAGAATTTCATGTAAGAAAAAATATATCTATAAAAATTTCATATAATATTAAAGTTTCTTATTTTTTCTATTATCTAGATAATTTACATACAGTTTTCTGAATAATATGTATTTTTTAAAAATAAATATTTTTCTACTAAGAATCTATTATTCTTTGTTTGTAATAAACCCTTTTCCTTCTTTTTCTATCCATTTTGGATATCTTGAATATTTTTGCAGGTTGCCAATATACATTATTGCATAAAATTTTGATTGATCTGTGAGTCCATTTTAATTCAGTACTTTTCTCCATTTCTCAAAAGTGGTGTTTGATGTGTTGTATTCCATCTGCATTTCCATATTTATACTGACTATGTTATTTCAGTAAGGCTACAGAAACAATAATTGTTGTCAAGCAAAATATATATGGACTGAAAACATAAATTCAGTCATACATTATAAACTGGAAAGTGGCCTAAGTGTTTAAGTCATAGTCCCTTAGATTTTGTGATAGTGTTAGCAAATACGGGCTGTATGGTTGCCTTGTCACTGTTTCAGCAAAGTAACACTCTAATAGTAGAAAAACTGCAAGGACAGAATTGAATTAACTTTTTTCTTTGACGTTATGATGTATTTACATTATAGTTTAGCTATCTCATAGTCTTCCAACAGGCTAGTTGGGCTTTTTTGCTACAAGCTGTGCAGCTTGGTGGGCCAGGGAGATATAGTTTATACACAGAACAAAGAATTTAGCACTAATTTCAATGAAATCTAAACAAAAGAAAAAAAAGCAAACCAAAAAGCCAACACCAAAAAAAAAAATTCAGATCAATTATGAGAGTAAAGGAAGTAAAGAAATTATTACAGAAATGCATTAATAATAAAGGGATTTTTATGCACAGTTAACCGCTTATTTCCCCCCTATTTCTTTTTTTTATGCACAGTTGACCCCTTATTTTTTATAGTTACACTTATATGTTTGCTGCCCTTCTTATTCCTAAGGTCAATAACTTCCACATGAAATCATACAACAGCTCATTTAAACAGGTGTTCCTCTAGTTCCAAAGCTCTATATTCCATGTAGGAATGTTATCCTGCATCACAAAACCTTTACCTTATGTAAGTTTGCCTGAAATTTTCACTTGATTCTGCAGCTTACAAGCAAGAACAGTTAACACGATAATATTTTAGCTAGTCCGTGATTACCTTTTATTAAGAATAAGGTTTTGTGTCTTTTAATAAAAATAAGGTTTTATTTTGGATTTGGGTTTATAATTTTAGGACAGTGACTGATAAACAATCCATGCTGAAAAGGTATATGAAGAAGATTGTTGAATTTTGATCATTTCATAAAGGAAAGAAAAAATAGATCTATTTTTGATCCAAAAATAACTTCAATGTGTCTTTTTTTCTCCCAGTTAAAATTCCTGGAACACTTATTTTTCTTAGCATACCCTTTGATTTTGACTCATCTATTCATTCAAAGAATTCCTCCTTTTCCTATGTTTTCCTTTACCTTTCTCAATTCTTCCCTTTTTTTTTTTTTTAAATTAAATTTGATACTAAAGCAGAACAAATCAAAACAAGAAGCAGCATATTAATAGTCTGTCCTTTCTCTTAAATAGTAGCTTTGTGCCAAGGTAATTACAATTTTATTTCTTTTAAGACATGTAGTTGAGAAAAAATATGAAACCTATTATGACATGAGACATAATAATACAAGATCCATAGTTGTGTAACCACAATTTACTTGTTTCAGGACAGTGTACCCATCTATTTTCTCTTATAATTAGATTGTAAATTTCAACAGGGAAGGCTTTGTCATAAATCTATCAAATACCTAGCAGCATACAGTCCAATTCTGCCTGGATTGTCTTAGAAGATCTACCATAAAATAAAAGAATAATAAGTATTGAGGAATTATTTATAAATAGTGTGTTCTATTTGTCTCTCAGCATTTCCCTAACACAAATCAGCAAGAGACATAACAGTAGATAATGATTTTCTTCGCTGTTCTTTCTCCATGAATTATATGAATACTCAGATGATGAATGTCTATCTTCCTGTTTGTGACAGAGAGGACACACTGTAATATACACATTTTTACTAAGGATTAAGAAGTATGGGATTCTACACGCTGCTTCAGCAGATGACTTTTGCACACGGGAACATGGTCCTATGAAGTAATTTTTGCTGTTATGATGCAGTTTAAGTATTTGCATTTTTCCTAGTGGTTCTTACCTTGAGTTTTCAGACATGAGGAAATGTGAGCAACTGCAGTATTCATATTCTGAACTAAGATAGAGAACTTTTGTCTTTCGTGTGACTTGGAGACAGATCAGTTTAAATCCCCATAGATAAATGTCTGCATATCTATAACTTGGATACTTAATTAATTCTATCCAAGAGGGAAATGTGTTTGTCCCTGTGTCTTGTCCTGTTTACCAAAGAAACATATCTAATTATTTCAGTCTGCCCTAAAGTGAGCTAATCTGTGTTAGTAGCTGGCAGGGGCTTTGTGAGTTCTTCAGTCAAAAGCAAAATTTAAAAAAGGAGGAAATAATGACTTCATTTACAGCATTGAGAAAGAAAAATGTGTTCTTCCCAATGTGATTCTGTCAATCTTCCATAAGTTTGTTTTTATCTTTTTTTAATAGTTTCCTATCTCCTAAATTCCCACCAATTAAAATTGAAAGTACTCGCACTTTGCTTCTTTTGTTCTTGTGTATTTCAGATCTGTCTTTAATTAAAATAACTTCTTTCCCACTCAAAGTCTACCTGAAAAACGGGTAAGATGACAGTGTTTAATTCTGCTGCTTCTATAAGGTAACATAAGCTATTCTGTAACTTTCATTAGTTTGATGGGATATTAATATACATTAAAATTAAATCAAGTTAAACAGTACTTGTAAAATAGTGAACATCCTAATAATCAAGCTAGAAACTACTAAAGTCACTTTCATCTGATGAGGATCTCAACAGACAGGTGCAGCAGATTTTCTATTTCAGTTAAAGCTTTGTGTTTCAGTGTTGTGGTGACAGGCTTGGTGCCAATATCTGCTTTAGCTATACTTTGTAGAGGTACAAAATAAGATTTATGTTTGAAGATCTAGTGGGTAGGGACCCTACTATTCTCAAATTTAGAACCACCACTCCCAGAAACTATTATTTTGTTAACATAAGTCACTCTGAAATTACTGATACCAATTTTTTGTTTCTATTTCTATTCATGTGTTGTCTAACAAAAAATGTATAAATAATCTTGGAACTGACCTTAGGAAAAACACAAAACCTTATATCTCCTTCACCTCCACTTGATTCTATCTCCACATTACAATCATAAATATGGCTAGTATAATAATTTTGGTGGGTTTTTTTGCGTCCTTTCAGCCTCCTTATTTGCTTTGCTGGCTAGATAACATTGCTGAGAGGTGAATAGCATCCTTGTGTGGTAAGACACCTAATAAAGAGTACTTGGGGTTCAGTTTGTCCAGTTTGGGGCTTTTCTTTATCCCCTAGAGAAACATGCTAGTATTACCTGTGGAATGTCATTTTTCCAGGGTTTTTTTAAGCAAGTACACAACTGAATTCCCTAAAAGGCAGACTAAAAAAAAGAAACAAAAAAAAAAAAAAAAACAAACAAAAACAAAAACAAAAACAAAAAAAACAAACCTGTGGAGGCAAGTGCTTCTCAGACAGGGAGCAGGGGCTCATAATAGAGACCAAGAGAGGAGCAAGAATGCATTAAGCTGGAACGTTGGTCAATCATTTCATAATGTGGAGCCATGCTTCAGGCAACAGAATACATTAGTGTCTTTTTCTGAATCACTCCCATTAATTTAAATATCTGAAATCCTTATAATTTTCACTTAAAGAAAAGAAAAACCTACTGAAAATCTTATCTATTGTGAACAGAAATAAGTATATCTAGCAATTAATTCAAATGCATCATAAATTCTTTTCCTAGTAAACTAAACTGCTATTATACTGAGGTCATTTAAAAGCCAAAATAAGATTAATCTAAGCTTTTCACCATCTGTTCTACTCAGTCTGAATGCAGAGGAGCCCCATCATCCAGTAGCCTTAAGGAGTAAGGTATAAATGACGTAAATACAGCTGTATGTTAGACAACTTTGGAATGCAACTAAAAGACTCTTGTGTTACATGAGTTAGTCACAGGAAAACACATTTACACCAAAAGAAAGGAGTGATTGAAAGACAGCTCAATATGATCACAAAAGATTTCTATTCACTTTCCCGATATTTTGATTAGAAATGAGAATACCTCTCCATCCCAATAATTTTCCTTTTAACAGGGAAATATCTGAAAGTTTGTTTAAAAAGTTTAACTGCAGTATTTTTTGCTGTATTACTGTCTGTTTGGTTGTTTCTTTGGCTGACTAATTACCATGCAGCTGCATTTTTGACTCCTTCATGAATCATCTGTATCCCATCTTGAATCTCAGACTTCTAGTCAACAGTTCTCCAATGCTGGGCTGATGGCAACACTTAAGACTGTAAACCCCTGGCAGTTCACTTTGATGACACTCTCAGTTCTGAAATTGTTAACATTGTAGCATTTGTTCCTTTTCTGAGTAGAGAGGTGTTAATTACTAATGTTAATAATGCAACATTTTACACAAAGCATATAATTTGAGATAGTAACCTTATTGAGAAAGTGTAGATGACAAAGCAATAAATGTTTTCAGGCAGGAAAGTCTGTCTGTGACATAACTTACATGTGAGACCCTAATTTGGCCAGTCTCAAGTCCTCAATGTCTTTTTTCAGTTGGTATTGTGATGACACTTACCTGTAAGTTAAAATTGTGTCTTTGCCTCTTGAGAAAGACACAAATAGCAGACACTATTCTATTACTCCAAATGTGCATAAAACTCCTTCCTAATTCCATGCATACCTTGATATTTTTGAAGATGTACAGTTCATTGTACTCATTTTCAGTAACTATCATCCAGGAAATTAATTTTCATCAGGAAATACACCATACAGCCCTATATTCAGAATAGTCATATTTTATAATTGAAATCCTCATTTTTCCAGAGGACTATGTCTGTGACAAAATTCGCAAACCTGAAATTTTACTGTTATCAGTTTTTCTAAGTCCTCTTATTTACATACATGGATTTTAATAAAAAGAATAGACAGACATTGAATGCCATCACTGAAGATATTTTTTTAATATCCCTGCTATTTCCAGTCAAACAACAACCACCATAGAAGATATACACTGCCTTTGAGGTTTTTGAATACCCTCCTATATATATTATGTACATCAGTAACTTCAGGATATGCTGAGGACAGTCTGCTTCTGAAGCCCATAAATTACAGTCAGAATCATTCAGACTAAAATCATTATTTCCCTGGACAACTTCTGAAGTCAAGTATATACTATTATTAATTCTGATATTAAAAACTGATTCCTGAGAAATTCTTAACTTTACAGTGACTTTGACAAACTGCATAATTCATGCTTTAAGCAACTTCATTTAATCCTAACTTCACCATTTCTTTTAGATTAACATTTTAATGACATGTGCCTAACAAAGCTGCTTAAGTTTTGCATATTTTCTTAATATGCTTATATATTTATGTTTGATTATACAGTTTTGGTTTTCCTCTGGTGTATTCAAAAATGTGAAGGACACAGTATCTGTAATTAGAAGGAATATTAACAACTGGTTTAAGGGCAACACAGTAAAAAAGGAAGAAAATCAGAATCAACAGTCAAAAAAAAAAGAGCAGGAAAAGGTTTTTGTATTGTTACATACACTTTTTACCTGTATATACTGTACTATTAATAATGTTGATGACCTTTTACAGCCTGAGAAAGATTCCAGCAAACCTATGATATTTAGATCTAAATATTGGATGCATTCTAATTTCTAAACAGAATAAAACTAGTTGTGTGATGTTAGCACATACAAAACCAGTAGCTTGTTGTGCAAAATAGAGAGTTCATGCCTTTTTATTGTCAGAGGCATGACCAATGAATCAGGTTTTGGTTTTGCTATTGTTCTTTTGACTTAGGTTTTAATGTCATGTAGTTATTTGGGATTTTGGGGGGTTTTATTTCTTTTTTTTCTCTTCAACCAGTGTTATCACAGAGTTGTGCAATTTTCTAGATTGACTAAAAGCTAGGAAATAGTTCTGGTATTGAGTTAATTCTGTGATTAGATGTTCAGAGTCAGCTAGGTGCTGGAAAAAAACTTTTTAGATGAAAAACAACCACTGTTGGCTTTTGCACTGTATTTTTAAAGATCTTGAAGACAGTGATTGACAGACCTACTTTGCTATTTCCAACTTTTCAAAGCTGGTTTTTTTTTTTTCCTATCCAATTTGAACTTTCTTTCAATTATTTTGGGACCTAATAAATATTCAAACAAATAACTGCATACCTCTTCACAAAGAATGAGGAAGTAGAAATTTGAAAAAATTCAAGCTTTTCTGCTTCCTTAGCAAAGTTTATACGGTACAAATATGTTTTCATTTTATCAGAGACATCATCATTCCTTTAGGGGTGAAGAAACTCTAGCAAGGTTTTGACAGCTTCATCACAAGGAAGAACCTCTAGAGTCTGAAACCTCTGTCCAGTATGTCTGTGATAGAATAAATTAACATATGATTTTCTTTCTCTTTGAAGTTATGGCAGTATTTTGACTAGATATGATTGAAAAGAACATAAGTGTTACAAAATAAGATGTCTATATTCTCCAGAGTATGATCTAGAAGTATAGGTGCAGCAATTAGTCTGGAGGATTTTTCTCCTTCTGTCTAGGACATTTTCAAATTCAATTTATAAAAACAGTAAGCAAGTAAGATAAAACTTTTTCCTAAATAAGATTTTAGTTAAAGTAGTTATAATATTCAATAAATTTTTTATTGCTTTTGTTTTTGAGTAGTGCAGTTATCTTCATGGAAGATTAATAAATGTATTCAACAATGTGCTTTGTTTCTGGTATAATTTAGTTTCATATTATGAAACAGCTGCTAATAAGCTTCCAGGTTTATCCATGACATTTATGCATCTTAAACTGGAGATCTGTAGTAACTGAAGTTCTGTATTCGATAAAGATGTGTGGAATTCTCTTTTTCAGAGAAATATCTCAGTTCAGCTGAATCAGATTTTGGAATGGGAATAGTAGTTGCATTAAGTTATTGCCTGAAGGTCCTCTTTATGTCCTCACCTTCAGAGCTTAATCCATCCTTAGTTAGTAGATACAACTCCAAACTCCATGAATTTGTGGAAGCACTTTAATTTAAATATTAACTTCCCCAAAAATGAAGAAAGGCAGTATTATGAGTGACCATTGCCTGATTCCAAAAAAGAAAAGGACTCTAAAAGTGATTACTGAAATTTATGTTAATTTGAAAACTTTTACTGGGAATTTTTATATAAGAAAATGGCTTACTTTGCATCCAAGTTTGACATTTATCAGGTTTAATATCTTTAGTATCAGTTTTACATATTTTCTTTTTTCAGTTCAACTTGCAGGAAAAAACACTGAATTTTAACCCTGAAAATGCAAAACTGTAATTCAAAATCAATTCCATGTGTACAAAAGATATCTTAAAGACAATATTCATTTTCCTTATCTTCTCCTTTTTTGCTTTGAAAAGATTTAAAAGGACTCTACTCTCAGAGTAATTACAGAAAAACCATGTTTGAAGTTCTCAGACAACAGAAATTCATAAAACTGAATTCTGTCCCTTGGGACTGTCTTTAATGGCTTGAAGGGGGTTATTTCTTATTCAAAGATAATTTAAAAAGACATTTTTCAAAGTACCTAGGAGTCTGAGTGCTGAAGATACCATTTTGATTGTCCACAAAATGTATGGGTTTTTATCTTTTCTTCTCCTTTTTAGCCCAATTTCATTAAGAAGAGTTTGTGCAATCACTTATCCATCTGTCACTCCCTTTCCTCTAGTAACCCTTTACCTGTTGGTCAATTTAAACTTAATTTGACACTGAACAACAAAGTTCAAAACAAATATATGGTTCTGAGTTTTTAAAATTAACAGATGAGTAGAAAGAAAAATATATACCATATTGAAAGAAAAGCTTCTTCAGGAGCTCAGAAGTTATTCTTTCTGAATTCTAGGATGACTTGGGTTGACTTGAACCCTGGCAATTCCTGTTCACTCCTGCCAAGCTGATTGGTGGGAAAAGGGCATAGAAAGAACCAGAAATATACACAAGGTAGGCGAGTGGTAAAGTGAAGATGCCGCAAAGCAGACGTGTCGTAGGTAGAAACAACACAAATCCCTGGGGAAATAGTTCAATTTGTTTTATTGTTCACTAAAAAAGAAGTGACAAATCAAAGTCATTTTTTAACTTCCATTCTTGTAAATGCTATTGAGAAAATACTGAAAAAAAATTAAATTTAACTCATTGGAACTTGATAGGAAGGAAGTGCTGGTAAATTCGAGACTGATATGATTATATAAGGTGTCTGCGTATGATACACTGTGATCCAGGGCCATAATCAAACTTTTATGCATGTTAGAGAGAGGTCACTTACCAGCTGAAATTAGCATTTCTGTTTCAACACTGCATTTACAACTTTGAATCAAACTAGATTTTTGTGATTTTAAGAGTTGCCTTAAATACTTACATGCACACAGATTTCCTATTGGAAAGATGTTTGTACTACACTTTATATCTCTGAGAACATGTCTGGTTCTGGAAGCAAAATGAATGAATAATTAACACAGTCTTTAGAGTTCTAATTTTTGCAAAAAAATTTTAAGAATCCAGGCATTTTGCATCCTATACCCCCATGACTGTTTCTGTCATTCTTCAGAACATGAAGCGTTGTTGAAATCTTTGAAAAAAAATCTGGAACTGCTAGCTGCTAAAAAAGCACTTTGTCATAAAATAGGTGGAGGCGAACTAAAGGTCAAAATCTGCTTGATGTGTCCTGCACTTTGTTATGGTTTGATGTAGATACAAGCAAATACATTTGGGCAGAATCTAGTATATGATCAAAGTCAAATGCACATGGGCTGACAGTTTTTGAACCTCATAAAATCTCTTCTGAAGTTCATAAAATCTTAATAAACTTTTCTCCCCTTTTGGGAATTTGGTGTTTTCGTAGTGTTTATTTGTTCTTCTGAACCCACCTTTTTGATTCCAGTTTTGTTCTTCCCAAAAACATCAGTAAATCATTGCAACAAGTTAATATTTTTTGCCAATCTGTCTGACAAATGCATGAGTTTTGGCTTTGTTTGGATTTTTTTTAGGTTAGATGTAATTTGCTTAAAATCAGGTTTTCTGAAACAGACAAGAGCTTTAAATTTTGAACAAAAATATTACCGAGATAGGAGTAACCTCACTATTTTAGACCTAGAACCATAAAAATACTATGGCATGCAGATACATCTTGCTGCTATATTTGGAGGACCATCTAGGCCAACCTCTTGCCCAAAAAAGGGCTGAATTCAAAGCCAGAGCCACATTTTCCTTTGTTTTTTTGGGCTGAGCTTTGAGATTTGAAAGGGCAGGATTTCACTCCATCTCTGGAGAAGCTGGTCCAAGTTTAATCACTCACTGTGGAAAGAGGTTTTTCTTTAAAGAATCACATCATGAACTAGGTTGGAAAAGATTTTGAGATCATCAAGTTCAACATACAACCTAAGATCTCCTCATCAACTAAACCAGAGCACTGAGGGCCACATCCAGCCTTTTCTTTTTAATATTTAATTGAAATTTTTTTCTGTTACCTTGTGCCTATTACATTGACTTATGTATGTCAATGAGGAAACTGGCATCTAATAGTTGATTTTCAGGTTAAAACTGCTCATTCTAAATTCCTCCCATTTCTCTGACTGCCACTGAAATACAGGTTAGTTTTAAATAACTCTTTATGGTAACACAGCTTTAAATTAAGATGAATACTAATGCTTCACTGGGTTTGAAAAGATATCCACATTTATTTCTACATTTATATCTTTTTAAATATTTATGCCTTTTACAATTCAATCATCAATGTTATATTAGATAATGAGTAACACTTTTTATTTTCCTATGGATTCTTGTACTTATTTATTGATTTTCTCTCTTTTGAAGGTGAGTGTTCTGATTCTGTTTAAATATGATCTGTCAGTGTCTTGTATTTTGTGTGTGAGGGGTCAAATTAATGATTAAAAACTCTGAAGCTTAGAGAGGTTTGTCATAAGGTTTACAGAACCTTTAACAAGTCTACTAAATAAATAAAAATGTCAGTTTTCCATTTCTGGGTATTAGAAGACTGGAATGCTTAACAGGCATGAAAAATTTTGGAATGGATTTGCTTTAGTTGGGAGAACCTAAAAAGACCTGTCTTGATGATGAAGAAGAAATAGCCATCTGATTCTTATGTCTTCAATTAGAAAACTGGAATGTCACAGTCAGTGTTCCATAAATAAATTATCAGCGATGTGATGCCTTAAGCTTTAGCTTTCATATTTGCAGATTCTATGTTACTTAGGTATGTAGTTTTGAGCTTCATATTAAGTGCCAGTAAGCTTTTTTTACAGGGTAGGTAGACAAAACAAATTCCTTTTTGCTGAACACTAAGGATAAGTCTCAGGCCTGAAAACATAAACA
>VXBN01015183.1:6243-18103 GCA_013397395.1 Sinosuthora webbiana
TTTTAGATATTTATTATATAAGAAATATATAAAATAAAGTATTCCTCACTGAGATCTTCCTTGAGTATGGATGTTATTTAGAGTGGAAAACAAGTGGAGTTTATTGTTAATTCTGTTCTAAGAAGAATTTGTGTTGCAGGGAGATTAATTAACTTAAATGCAGGGTTTTATCTCCACTTATGAATTTTGTATTTAGTTTTTTAAAGGTTTGCTCACAGTTTAAACACTTATAGCCTCTATTAATATCAGTAGATACATAAATTACTCATGTAATTATTAATTGAACTCGATGATGCTGGAGGTCTTTTCCAGCCTTAATGACTCTGGGATTCTACTTCCCAATTTTCAGCTCACCCTATAAAATGTGTGTGACAATTTTACAGGTTTTTAGTTTTCCTCTCCTGCAGGATTTCCAGTAACCAGGTGACTGAAGCAGAGTGAGCACCCTGACAGCAGGAAAGGCAGCTCACCCTTCAGGAACCCCTACAAAGAACAAATCAAAATCCACATTGTGATTTGTTTGTATTGCAAAGTTTGTATTTTGTTATTGTAGGCACCACTCCTGGGGCTTAAAAATCAACCAGGCTTACATTTTAATCTGAGTATTAGATGGGCATGGAATTAAAACATCACAGCAGCTATGTGCAGTTCTTGAAGCAATTCATGTCCATAAAATCCCATTTCCCTGCTGAGGAATGGTTTGGTTTCTCTCATTGCTCAGTGAATTATCTCACAACAATCTCGTTTTCTTGCTTGTGATCAGCAATAACTCCTCCTTTGTTCTGCTCTGCATCACTGTGTGTTCCCAGCCCAGAACTTGGGAGAAAACCATCTCTTTCCCCAGGATTAGTCACGGTGTTTTGACAAACATGCCCTTGTTCCCTCAGCAGATGTATCAGCACCACCGTGTTTATTTCTCCAGGAGCACGGGGGAGTCCAACATTTGGATTAAAAAAAAAATAAAAATCTGGTGAAATAAGAGTTTTTTCCAAAGTTCACCGTGGGCAGTGTGGTGCTTTCCACGAGCACTGCAGTGCCTGGCCAGTGTTTGTCCTGTCAAAGCTCCAAGGGACAGGGAGGGCTGCGAGCTCAGCCTGCCTTTGATCCAGCTGCCCAAAGGGCTCCCAAACATTTCCAGCTCCAGGAACAGTTTGTGAAGAGCAGGAGAGGGGCACAGGCATTCCCAGCAGCTGGAATTCCACTTGGAGGGGCTACAGGGAGAAAACTCTTCCACTTTCATCCCTGGGAATAGGGAGGGAGTTTGTGTGCCCTGGCAGAGCTGCCTCACCACATCACCAACCCCATCCCAGAGAGGGAGGGACCACACTGTGCTCACCATTCCCTGCCTCCTGCTGGAAAAATGGATCAGAAATCCTGGCATGGGCACCAAGGTTTGGTGGTTTTCCTGTAGATTGAGAGTTTTTAGGAGAACACAGCAAATGAAAATGGGAAAAGTTTTATGTCTAAATGTCTATTTAATGTTTTAATGGTGGTTCTGGTTTGGGAAATGAGGATTTGGTACCTTCAAATGTTCATAGAATCATGGAATTCCAGGCTGGATGGGTTGGAAGGGACCTTAAATCTCTCATTCCCAAGCCCTGCCATGGGCAGGGACACCTCCCACTGTCCCAGGCTGCTCCAGCCTGGCCTGGGACACTTCCAGGGATCCAGGGGCAGCCACAGCTTCTCTGGGAATTCCATCCCAGCCCTCCCCACCCTCCCAGGGAGGGATTTAGGTTATAATATTTGGGTTTGGCTTAGGCTATAAAACCATGTCCAGGATGGGTTTGTTAATTTGGTTTTTTCCAAAACAAAAATGCCTTCAGAATTGTGGAATTATATTCTACAATGTGCTGAACTATTTGTATGGATGAAATGAATGAAACTATCCCAGATTAAATGATTTGCTGCCAGGTAAGAGCCTGGTGCTATAATTATTTATTAAGTATAGATCTCTTTAGATTGGTGATGTGTTTACCAACACCACAGTGCCACATCTACATAAATTATAAATAAATATATATAAATATAGTGTAACCCATGATTGAAGTGATGTTGTGCCTGAATCCCTGATATCACCCACCTTTCCCTCTGGAAGGATTTTTAATGGAGTGTTTAATTGTCCAGACAAATCTAGGAAGTTGAAGGGAAATTCTTACACAAAGGAAAAAGGGAGAACTTTCCCTTTTTGTTCTGTGTTAGCCATTGCAGAAAGCTCCAACCTGCATTGACATTTTGGTTTCCTTTTCTTCCCCCTGATCCCGCCTGCCCTCGATTCCAGAGGAGAACAATGGGAGGGGGGAGCGAGTGCTGAGGGTATTCACAGCACAATCATGGGAAACGCTCCCATCACCGCTGAGCCCTTTTCCTTCCCCTGCCAAATCCTCTGGCTCTACTCCAGCCTCGGGATCCACCAGCCCCTTCCCTGAGGGAATTGTTAACATGGAAAACTCCTGTATTCCAGCGGCACAAGGAGACACCCGAGATCCCCCTCCCTGGTGCGTTCAGAAGGGGCTGCTGGGGGAGTGACGCTGATTTGAACAGCTCCGAAGGTCAGAGATTTATTTTTAATTAATTATTTTTTCCCAGCCTTCTTAAATCTAACGATCAGCTTTCCATGTTTGTCGTGGTGGTTGCAGGGTTTGAGGGGCAGCAGAGTAAATTCGATTTAGGGATAAATTGTCATTTCTTCCCAGGACTCTGCAAAGGGAGGGGAGGGGTGTTAACATTTCACGTGTCCGGGCAGAGGAAATGCCTGGCAGTCCCAGGGGAAGAGTCACAGCACCTGGGCTGAACTCACCCAGGTTTTTTTGGCAGGAATGATCTCATTGCTCATCATGAAGGGAACAGAAAACGATTCTGGCACAGGGCAAGAGAAGCCTGGCTCAGGAGGGGCCATCACTGCAGTCACAGAAGGTTTCAGTGAGCTGGAGAAGGCAACAGAAATGGGTTGTGTGCTAAAAGAAATGTGAGGGGGTAGAAGGTCAATACCAAAAATCAAACCAAATGAATTCTTCCCTCTTTTGTTTTTGCTGTGTTTCCATCTTTCCATTTGCTGTGTTTCCAAAGCAAGGAAGGGGCAGCAGTTTAGGAGAGGCTGGTTCAGCTCAGCCTTGCTGATAAAGCAAATTTGGGTTTTCCCTCATCAATCTGTTTCATTAACTAAAAATGCAGAATTGAAGAAGTTGTTGGATGTTTTTGCATTTTTCTGCAGTTGGCTGCAGGAGACTTTTCTCAGACTGAGGGTTGGGGGTGTCCAGCCTGGAGAAGAGAAGGATCTAGGGAGATTTCACTGGGGCCTTCCAAGAGCCTGAAAGAGCTGGAGAGGGACCTTGTACAAGGACCTGGAGTGCCAGGACAACGGGGAATGGCTTTAAACTAAAGGAGGAGAGATTTAGATGAGATCTTGGGAAGGAATTCCTCCCTGAGAGGATGGGGAGGGCTGGGATGGAATTCCCAGAGAAGCTGTGGCTGCCCCTGGATCCCTGGAAGTGCCCAAGGCCAGGTTGGAGCCCCTGGGACAGTGGGAGGTGTCCCTGCCCATGGCAGGAGGACTTGAAGGTCTTTCCATCCCAAATTCCATGATTCCAACCCAAAGATAACCTGGATTGGAGGCAGCAGTGCCTGGGGGCTAAAGCACCTTCCCAGCTGTTATCAGAACAGGAATTGCAGACATTTTATCCCTGGGTTTTCTGCCTTGTCCCTCAGCTGGGAGGTGATGGGAACAACCAGCAGGAGCTTCCCCAGGCCCTGGGAGTGGGACACTGGGAGTGGGAACACTTTGGGAACAGGACACTTTGGGAATGGGACACTTTGGGACAGTTTGGGAACGGGACTCTTTGGGAACAGGACACTTTGGGACACTTTGGGAATGGGACTCTTTGGGAACGGGACCCTTTGGGAACGGGACACTTTGGGAGTGGCACTTTTATAACCATTATTGGCTTTGTGGTTTATCCTGAGACAACAGACCCGACCATAAATTGTCACCTCAGGGCCAGCACTTGGTGCCAGCTCAGGGAAATGCAGGGTGCCTGTGGCAGGTATTAAACACCCCCAATAAATCCTGGAGGAGGATCCCGGGGTAACAATGCCTGCCTGCCAAATCTGTTTGCAGAGCGCACAAAGCAACGAGGAAAAAACATTGCAGCAGCACAAAGGTTTTCTCCCAGCCCCACCACAGGCTGCTGCCTCAGCAAAGCCGATTGTTGGTGCTTTTCTTCCAGCCCCAAACTGGGACTGAGCCAGGCCCTGCATCCGTCGGGATTGGGATGCTGTGGCTGTAGGATAAACCCCCAGCCAAGGCCCCCAGGGAGCCGTTTCTCCTGTTTGGAACCCGTTTGTTCTTCCTCATTCCCTTGAAGATGTGTGTGAGGAGCAGTGATTCAGCCAGGCCCGTGGGATGGGCGTTTCTTTCCCGTTTCCTGGAAGCACTCGGTGTTTGGGGAAGGTTGCTGGGCCACGAGGAGCTGCTGGGCACCATCCACAGCCCCTCTCAGGCATTTTCTGCCGGGTGGGACTCCCTGAAAATCCCGTCAGCTTTGTAGGGAAAGCACTTTTCCTACGGGGCACGCAGGGTGTGAGGCTGGCTCGGGGAAATCCTCCCAGGGCAGGGAAGAAAGGCTGGGAATGTGCTGACAGCAGCACTGGCCTTTCAGGTGTCACTGTAAGAAGCTTATAAAAAGCTCCATTTGTGCTTGGTGAGCAGAAAGTGCAGGGAAATGGGCTGGGAATGCGTGGAGTAGGAGCTGAAATGATGTTGGGACAGCTCGGGCTGGAGGCAGGGATGCTCAGCAGGGAAGGAACAGGCTGCCTTAAAAGGAAGAGAAAACTTGAACATGTGAATTCTAGACAAAAAATAATTTATACAGAGCTGGTGAATTATGACCGATTCGCAGCGTGTTTGGGCCCCTGAAGACACAGATTTGGAAGCCCTGACTGTCAGAGCTGTGCTCTGAATTCTGTGGTGGTGCCATCCCCTCCTCCCCAGCACCCCCAGAGCAGGGCTCAGCTGATCCAGCCCTTATCTCCAGTGCATCTGCTGGCTCCAATTCCCTGCAATAATCAGATTTTAAGGAGTTACAAAAGCCCTCATGGGTTGTTTCTCCTCTTTTGGTGGGGATGTAAACTCAAGAGAAGCCAAGGAAAAGAGCCCAGGGGTTCCCAGGGCTTGGGCAGAGCCCCAGGGGTGAATTCCCAAAGGAATGAGGAGTCTGTTCCCCAGCAGCCTCGGTGTTCAGTTGGATCCAGGGAATTCAGCTGGAGATCCTGGAGCCAAGGCCTGCCCCAAAGCTTTTCTTGCTGGGGTGGAACACGAGAAGTGTGAGTTCCCAGTCTGCCAGGCAGCTCAAACAAGGCAGCAAACACTCCACTGCAGGCTGGGATGTTGACTTGGCATTGCTCTCTAAAGCAGGATTTTTATCTGTTCCCTGTGCTGAGGTCACTTTTCTCTCCCCATTTTCCACTCCCTATCGCTTTCCAGAGCCATGCCCTTGGCACGGGTTGGCAGATGTCAGATATTTCAACTTGGAGTTGTGTTTTCTATGAATGCTTTGTGGTTGTGGATCTCAAATTTCCAGAAAAAAAACCCACCAAAAAACAAACCAGTATTTACCTTCCAGATAAGGAAAAAAAAAGGGGGGAAAAATCATTACTTTTTTCTTCAGTTTCTTCTAATCTGACTTCATCTCCTGGTTCCCATGCAGGGAGTGCTGAAAGTGTTTCAAAATCCTGTGGATGTGCCGGGTTAACAGCTGGGCTGATGCTCCTGGAGGTCTTTTCCCAATTTAGGGATTCTGGGATGATTCTAAAAGGACAAAGAATTGGTGGTTCCAAAGGATTTCAGCTCCTCTGAGTGTAACCAAAGCAGATTCCACAGGAGATGTCCATGGCCAGGTCAGCCTGGTGGGATTTCCTTCCACATCCAAGGAGAAATTGGTTTCTATGTGCAATCACAGTCATTTAAATATTGATAGCATTGGGAATGTTGGGAAGCAGGGAGAGGTAAAATCCCTTGTGGCCATCCCATGTCTCTGGGATCCATCCCTCGTGCTGGTGGTCAGGGGTGGGTGGAATTCAGGTTTTGCCCAAATGGAAGAACTAAAAATAGAAATAAGCCAAGTTGTGAGGGAAAGGTTCTCACAATTTCCACTAAAACAATCTGAGAACTTGCTTTACTCATTTCCTTCTGCTCAGACCAGGTTATTGTCGATGGATCCTGTTCTTTTTCCTCCTTTTCAAGGAGCACGTGGAGCCCAGGCCCAGCTGGGACTCAGGTGGAAGCACAGCACCGTTTTTCCTGCCTCGGGGGAACAAGGTGAGTCCTGCAGGTCCCCTAAGAAATGACCAAATTTTCCAAGCCAAGGAAGCTGGGATGGAACTTTCCTTGAAACTCTGGGCTGGGAATAATTCCCCTTCCCATTTCCTGAGTGGGGATGAGCTGGTTGTGGTGCCAGGAAAGGCCAGGGGGATGTCTCAGATACTCACCTGTAGGATTTGTGTTTTATTCACTTGGCTTTTGTGGGGAACAGCAACGTGAACACGCTCTCAGGCCATGAATAACACTGAGGAAATTGTTTGCACTTGGAAACCACAAGGTGGGGAGCTCAGGGACATAGAAATGCAAAGAATTGTAATCTGTGAGTGAAACTCTGAAATCGAGTGTTGAGCAAGATGCTTCTAAAGGAAACAATATATTAAAGGAAACAATATATTTTCAGAATTAGATCACTAGTGGGGTTTTTTTTTCTGCTGTGCAAAATAATTTCTCATTCACTCTTTGAAGGAAATAAAAAAGAAAATTGCATTTCACCTCCCTCTCCAGCCCCTTACTTTAATGGATACCTAGGCAGAATTTCTTGTCCTCTGATTTGAATTATCAATTTGTGAAATGGTTTTTTTCCTCTCCTCTTCCAGCTTGTTTCCAATTCTTTGCCTATAAGGAAGTGATTGTGCTCCCCTTTCCCACCCTTTTCTCTTTTCCTCCAAATTAGAGCTTTTTGTAATTTTTTTCCCCCATGGTATCACTTTCTTGGGTTATGAAGCAAAGCCTCCTGCTCTGAGATAAACCTGGAAATTACTCAGGATTATTGGAATAATTGTGACTTTTCATTTTGGGTTTTATTTTAAACCATCTCAACCCAGTGAGAATATTTAACATAACCATGTCAAGCTACAGGGGTAGAATTGAATTGAATTTCCTCAGATCCAAGGCTTGGGAGAGCTGCTGAGAAGGAATTCCACAGAGGGGAGGAATTAACCTAAAAGTGAGGGATCAGGTGTACCAGCAAAGGAATTCAGGTTCAGGGAACAAGGGGACCACTGAGTTGTCTGCTTGGAAACTTCTCCAGGCTGCAGCAGAGAGAAGGAAAGAAATCCACCCCACCTCAGGCAGGTCTTGGAAAGCCTCCAGCAAAGTTCAGGCACTGGAGGGCAGAGGAAATGCCTGAGGAGGAACTGCTGGATGTGCAGAAACTGCTCAGCCCCGGGCGGGGGAGAAGCAGGAGCCTGCCAGGAGCTCTGCCCTTGGGGTGAAGGAGCTGAGAGAGAGAGCACAGAGCTCAGAGGGGACAGCAGGAGCCTGCAGTGAGGTGGTGGGACAGCCCTGGATTTGGGATCAGGATCATGTCTGTGTCAGCCCTGCCCCGTGGGGAGCAGTTCCCTGTCCCATCCATGCTGTGCTCCCGGAGGATGAGGAGCCCTGGTGACAAGGAGCTCTCCTTGGCCCTCAGCCAGAGGAGGGAGCAGAGCCCTTGTCCAGGGTGGGAACTTCCTTCACTCCCGGCCTGGGTGACACCAACCTCCAGCATTTCATTCAGGATCAAAGCTTCCTCCTGAAATTCCAGCCCTCAGCTATGAAATCCTTCGTGTCCATCCCGCTGGAAGGAACAGAAGAGTTTTAAGGAGTTTAAATCTTTTGAGAATGCATCTTTTCAAAGGTGAACTACCCAGGAAAGGCTTTGCTTCAGTGGCTCTCAGGCAGCTGCAGTTGTTCAGGATTTCCCCCAAATAACCTGGAAGATCCACCAGGATCCTGAGGAAAACAGGCACAAAGGGAGAGTTGTGCATGGAGCCAAGTTCAGGTGTTACCTAGAAATTCAATTCTAGTCCCCAGAGCCCAAAGCTCTGAATTCCCATGATCACAGAACCCCAGACTGGTTTGGGTGGGAGAGGACCTTAAAATCATTCCCCACACCTTCCACTGGACCAGCTGCTCCAAGCCCTGTCCAACCTGACCTGAAACATCAAAAAAAATCCTGCTGAAAGTCCTGGCTGGGCTGAGAAGCTGCACATCATCAATGGTGCCCCTGCATGCTCCTGCACGCTGTTTTTCACTCCATTCCCTGAGCTGGCTGCTGGAGAAGGAGCCTGGCACCAGCTGCCCTCGGGAAGAGCTCTGAATTTCGGGGAGGATGCAGAATATTCCACAGTGTGGGACAAGGAGCCATAAACCCACCCCGCACTCTGGTGTGACTCAGCAGAGGCAGGAGCTGTTTGCTTTGGCACAGGAGCTTCCTCAGGCCAGGATCTTCGCTCTCACGGAGATTTATGGGGCAGAAAAGCTCCCTCAGCCTCTTCCCAGCAATCTGAAGAAATCAGATTTGTCTTGGGATGGTGCATAAACGCCCAGTAACATTTGAGTGACACAGAGGGGTTTGTAATAACCCATCCCTCAGCACATGGAGTGATTCAGAACTGTTTGCGTGCCTGTGTGGGGCAGATCCTTCATCCTCTGAGGGGAAAAGTGTGAGATTTTTCCTCCAGAAATGGGGTAATGATGGTGGAGTCAATTTAATCACGTGAAATACAGCTCCTGCTTGGCTGCAGTTTTGAAGCACCTTCACAAAGAGAGCAATAACTCTGAGGAGCTGAGCCCTGAAGACTCATCCTTGTTTCCTGGGAGTTTTTAGTGTCCTCAGTGCTCCCTGCACCTGCAAGGAGGGGAGGATTTTATGGCCCCTCTAAAGTGCTGTACACAGCTTTCCCTCCGTTTACTGCTGTTAAACAAAGCTTTTGTGGGATCATATGGCACTTTAAGTGCTCTGATTTATGGGGAGGCAGCAACTCCATCTGTAATAAACATCCTAAAGCTGAGTTTAAGAGCAATCCACTGTGTTTATTTGGCACATAAACACTCCCCTGCATGTGCCTGAGCTCACAGGAACATCACGGGCACAGCAAGGTCACGGCCAAGGTGAAGGTGACAGGGGAGAAAGGCAAATATTGGGAATTAGCACACGGAAAACTGTTCTTTTCTCCTGGTAAATATTCCGGATACGTGGCTGTCATTTCTTACTCTCTGATAAAGAGCCTGATGTCACACAAAACTAGATAAATAGAACCCCAGGCTCGGTTTAGCTTTAGCCTTCCAAAGTTGTCCGTTTTATCTGTGGATAGAAATTGTTTCCCTGGAATTAGGAAACTCGAGGTGGCTCTGGGAGGTCAATTTATCTTTGAGCTCCCTCAAGTGGCAACCACACCTTGGGGTTTGTCACAGAAATCCTCGAGTTTGTCATGCAGATCCTTGAGTTTGTCATAGAGATCCTCGAGTTTGTCACAGAAATCCTTGAGTTTTTTACAAAAATCCTCGAGTTTGTAATAGAAATCTTCGAGTTCGCAATAGAAATCCTCGAGTTTGTCATAGAAATCCTCAAGTTTTTTACAAAAATCCTCGAATTTGTCATAGAAATACTCGAGTTTGTCACTGGAATCCTCGAGTTTGTCACTGAAACCCTCGAGTATTTTACAAAACCCCTCGAGTTTGTCACTGAAATCCTTGAGTTGGTCCCTGAAACTTCCCGATTTGTTGCACAACTCCTTCCCTAAGGCAGCCCCGTAATTCGAGCCCGTGTTTTTCACAGCGGCTGTGGCAAACCGAGATGCTCGGGTGTCAAGGAATCGAAACCACTTCAGAGCAGATGAACATGATCCATGTAATAACACAGTTCTCTTCTGACAGATCTCTGAGAAAGACACGGATCAAGGGAAACGAAGCGTTTTATGTCCCAAGAGGAGTTGGCAGCTGGTTCCCAACACGATACCTGCGTGTTGTGAGAAGTTGTTTTGATTTTCTCCTGTGGTTCCTTCTCAAATTCATACCAGAGTTGCTGGAAAGTGAACGTGTTGTTCAATATCTCAGGTAAAACTCGGCCCTTTGCTTTCTACACCTTGAAAAGGTAAATAAATCCTCTGGCTTCGAAGTGGTTTTGCCTCATTAAAAGCACATTTTATTCAAGAAGAACAGCTTTTAATCAGAGAGCAATTGATGTGCACACAGGATTCGGGTCATTTTTGGTGCAAGGAGATGAAATTTGATGGCAGACTGGAGCTTTTTACAGTAAAATAAAGTAGCTTTTTTTTCAAGGGTTTGTCTAATATGGCAAGAACCTTTTGGAGCAAACAGCTCAAGAAAAAAAAAATTACTTTGGAGAAGAGAAAACTTCCAGTTTTTGAAGGGGCTTCAGGGAAACTGGAGTGGAAATGTTCATCAGGGACTGCCAGGACATGAGGGAATGAATTTCCACTGTGTGAAAAACGAGCTCCACTCTCTTTTAAAAATTTTATAAGTTTAATAAAAATGAAAAATAGACAATTAGGAGGCATAAGAGCAAACGTTCCAGCTGGGGTGCCTCACCAGAAAGCACACCCCCTTCTCTTTTCAATGCCTGTGTTTTTAAGGATTGCTGTTTGACATATTTAATAGATATTAAAACTTTGTTGTTTGTTTGTTTGAAGTTTTCCTAATTATCTTATTTGATAGATTTGTTTGTGGGCGTTTTTATTGTGTTTGGTAACATGAGTTTTGGCTGGTTTTATTTTGATTAAAAAACTAGAAATCCAGCATATAAATATACTTATATTTATATTTATATTTGTATTTACACTTCTGAGAGGAATGACAGCTTTGTCTTTACAAAAAACTCTGGGTCTGCTGGTGGATAAAACCAGCACTGAGAGAAAAAAGAAACAATGGGGAGGATCCCACTGACTGATGGATGGAAAAGAAGATATTTGCCTTCACAAACGAACTGTGGGTTTGTTGATAAATGGAATTGGTATTGAAAGATGAAAGAAAGAATGGGAAAACCCCATAAATTCCGTAAAAATTAAAAGGGGGTTATACATTAAGGGGGAATTTTAGGTATTGGGCACTCCGGGCAGTCTGTACCTCCCAAGTACCTCAGTATGGAGAAAGAGAGAGGGAAATGCGGCCGGGAAATTGGGATAAATAGGAGGCTGCATCCCCTAAAATTGGAGAGACCCCAGGTGAAATGCCCCATGGCCTCTCCCTTTATTCTTTTATTAGTTATTATTATTTATAAAGTCAAAGGACTCCTCTGTCTCCTTTTCGGACATAAACCTGTGGCGTTTGCGGGTTAATTTTCCTAACACAATTACACTTACACTTACATTTACACTTACACTGACATTGCCATATTTTTAACATTTATTTCACGTTCCTATTTCCCCGGGCCCCCCCCTCAGGCCTCAGCCCGGGGTTGCCATGGCAACGGGCAGGTCACGTGTCGGGTGGGTCACGCGGGTGTCACGTGCCGGGCGGTCACGTGTCGGGGCTCACGTGAGGCGGGCGCGATGGCGGACGAGGAGCAGCGGGCGCTGCTCGGCGCTGAGGGCGGCGATGGCGGCGGCGGCGGCGGCTCCCCGGGCCCTCCCCGCGCCCTGCCCGCCGCCTGCGACCCCCGCCGCCTCCCGCACCGCCTGCTCGTGCTGGCCCTCATGTGCTTCCTGGGATTCGGTGCGGGCGGGGCCCGGGGGGCCGCGTGTGGGGGATGCTGCGGTGTGAGGGAGGGTTTGTGAGGGGGGATCGGGTGTGGGAGCGGGCCCGGGGGATCCGTGTGGG
>VXBN01015183.1:18299-31035 GCA_013397395.1 Sinosuthora webbiana
CCGGGGGATCCGTGTGAGGGGGGATCGGGTGTGGGCCGGGCCCGGGGGATCCATGTGAGGGGGGATCGGGTGTGGGAGCCGGCGCGGAGCCCTGAGCCGTCCCCTTCTCCCCGCAGGCAGCTACTTCTGCTACGACAACCCGGCCGCTCTGCAAACGCAGGTTCAGCGGGTGAGTCGCTGTCGGGGGAGGGGGTTTAAAAAACAGGAGGAGTGATTCTTTCCGTGGGTATGGGCTAACGGGACAGGGGGGGAAGCTTCCCACTAGGGCAGATGGGATTTTGAGGAGGAATTCCTGGCTGGGAGGCTGGAAAAGCCCTGGCACAGGGTGCCCAGAGCAGCTGTGGCTGCCCCTGCACCCCTGGCAGTGCCCAAGGCCATTTGGGATAGTGGAAATACTCCCTCTGTGTCCCTGCAGTCAGCTCAGCACTAATGGCTGTTCTAATCCCAGGACATGAAGGTGAACACGGCGCAGTTCATGGCTCTCTATGCCTGGTACTCCTGGCCCAACGTGGTGCTCTGCTTCTTCGGGGGTTTCCTCATAGACAGGGTGTTTGGGATCAGGTGAGTGCAGTGCTTGTGTCCCTCGTGGGTGAGGAGTGAGCAGCTAAAACTGCACCTGAAGTTTATAATACGTGCAACTTTATATCACAAAGTTTTTCAAGCTCATAACAAACTTTTTCTGTAGTTTTTCCCCACTCAGTTTAGCATTATTTAACGATATAAACGAGCTTCCTTTCCTTCAGAATTTAAATAAATTTATTTCAAACCCCACCACCTCGTGCTGTTTTCTGTGGGAATTGTTGAGCTGCACAATTCATTACAGAGACTTTCTAATTTCCCATCCACCTCCCCTCATCTCCCTGCTGCAGATCTAAAATCGTGTTTGTAGAGAGGAAAAAAATAAAGGATTTATGCACAAAGTGATTTTCTTTTCTTTTCTCTCCTTCCCAGGCTGGGCACTGTGATATTCAGCATCTTCGTGTGTGTGGGGCAGGTGAGTGTGAGGAATGAGCTGGGGCTGCAGTTTGTGTTTCCCTTTAGCTCACAACTGCAATGGGAGAATCTGGGGTTGTTTTGGGAAAGGGAAACCTGGGAATGGGACTGAAATCCTGGGAAAGATCCACATTTCTGCTGTGGAATTGCCTGAGGCCAGGCTGGAGGGGATGAACAGCAAAGGGAGAAAACCCAAACAGGGCAGGAACTGGATGAGGAGCATTTCTGGGAAGGGAAGAGCCCTTCTGTTCCTGTTTTCAGACACTTCTGCTTTGTTCCACGCCTGAAATGCCCAGTTCTCATTCCCCTGGCTGCTGTTTTGCAGGTGGTTTTTGCCCTGGGAGCACTCTTCAACACCTTCTGGCTGATGGAAGTGGGCAGGTTCATTTTTGGGTGAGTCTGGTGCCCTTTGAGGTAAGGCCACGTAAAAAACTACCAAAACTAACCCCAGGAAACTCTCCTGGAGAGAAGTGCTGCCACTTGGAGCCAAAAATTGGTGGATTATGTGACCCCTGAAGCTGAGGAATGCAAGATCTCCTCTTCTTTTCTTTAGTTAGGAAACAAAACCAGGATTTTGCAGGTGCTGCTGAATCAAAAAATGTGGATCCACCAATTATTCCTCAATCCATTTTTCAATCTGTGATTTCTGCTGCACTGTGTATACAAATATGCATTAAATCTGCCAGCACACAGCCAGATTTCTCTGCAGCCCTGCCCTCTGTGCTCTGCCTGCTGCATTTGGGCTGTTTTATTTTCCAGGATTGGTGGGGAGTCCCTGGCAGTGGCCCAGAACACGTATGCAGTGAGCTGGTTCAAGGGCAAGGAGCTCAACCTGGTGTTTGGATTGCAGCTCAGCATGGCCAGGATTGTGAGTCTGCACCACTGGGGATGGCAAAAGGAGCTGTGCTCCTCTTGTTTGGGGTGTTATTGGGTTGTTTTGGGTGTTTATGGGTGTTTTTTGGGTTTTTTAGGGCTCCTTTTGGGTGTTTTTAACCGCTGCAGGTGTTTCCCTGGTGGAGCTGTGCTCAGGATGTTCACCAGTATTTAACTGGTGGTAGCTTTGGGATTGGATCCTTCTCTGGGGGAAAAATAAGGGATAAAGGTGCTTTTTCCTGTTTCCTGTCAGCTGGGAATCCTGTCTGACCAAATATATCAAATTCTGTCCCTTTTGTCATCTCATTCCTGTGGGTTTATTCACTTCTCATAAGTGAAATCCCTTCCAGACTTGGATAAAAATTCAAATTGTGATGTTACATCCTGGTTGCAATGATTGATTATATCCTGGTTGCAATGATTAATTATATCCTGGTTGCAATGATTAATTATATCCTTGTTATCTCCTTGTTGCAATAATTAATTTATTACCAACCCAGCCAGGGAATCGTTTGTATCGTTGCTTTAAGCTCCCTGGGTTAACATTTGAATGATAAACTCTCCTGCCTGCTGGTCCTGGGGAATCCCTGGAGCTGGGAAATGCTGGGATCTTCACCATGGCTCTCTTGTGCCCAGGGGAGCACAGTGAACATGAATATTATGGGATGGATCTACTCCAGAGTTCAGGATCTCCTGGGCCACGCTGGGCCCAGCACCCTCGGCCTGGCTCTGCTCATAGGTCAGTGTCACCTGCCTGTGTGTTCATCATTTATTAATCACCTAAAAGCATTTATTAATCACCTAAAAGCATTTATCAATCACTTAAAAGCATTTATTAATAACTTAAAAGCACTTTTCAATCATTTAAAAGCACTTTTCAATCACTTAAGGGCATTTATTAATCACTTAGGGGCATTTATTAATCACTTAGGGGCATTTATTAACCACTTCAAAGCAGCACAAATCTGTCTGAGCTTAGGCAGAGCAATCCCAGCACATTTTGTATCAGATTCTCCTTTTCTCTCAGGTTACTGCAGCTTCTGAAATGCCTCTGGCGTTTTTGGGGTTGCCAGATTTCAGTTTGTGTCTTGTGGAGGTGAAATATTTCACATCCTCTGAGCAAAGGACAGGCTTGATTTTTTTTTTTTTTCCTGAGGAGTGTCAAAGCTTGCCTGTGGTTATCTTGATTGTAAAAGTGAAATTTTAAACCATTTTGGGGTGTGTTCCTTTCCCTCAGAGCCGTGGGCACAAAGATTTTGGTGTTGGGAATAAGGCCAGGCTTTGTTCCTGTTCCTGCAAGGGGCAGATGAGCAGCTTGGCTGTGCTGAGGGGGACTGGAAGTGATGTTTTTTAAATAAAATAAACTCATTTCCATGTTTGCTGCTCCAGGGCTGCACTTTTACCCCTGAACCTTGGAGTTGTGCAGCTCTTGAGCCTTAAAGCTGATGGTAAAATGATAATAAAAAAACTGTCCAACAAAAACTGCACCAACTGGGCTGAAAACCCAAATTCCTGCTGCAGCTGCCCCTGCCCACGTGGTGTCGTTGCCTTTTCAGGTGGAGTCACTTGTCTGTTCTCACTGAGCTGTGCTTTAGTCCTGGCTTACCTGGACAGGAGGGCAGAGAAGCTGCTCTGTAAGGAGCAGGGGAAAACAGGTGAGTGCTGGGCCAAACCCTCCCAGGTTTGCACTTCTGCTCATCCAGTGCCTGCTGCTCAACACCTTCACAGGCAGAAATGGGATTTTTAGCCCATCTTCACAGGCAGAAATGGGATTTTTAGCCCATCTTCCCAGTTAGAAATGGCATTTTTAGCCCATCTTCACAGGCAGAAATGGGATTTTTAGCCCATCTTCCCAGTTAGAAATGGGATTTTTAGCCCATCTTCACAGGCAGAAATGGGATTTTTAGCCCATCTTCCCAGGCAGAAATGGCATTTTTAGCTCATTTTGACATGAAGTTTTGGGTTTAAACAGCAGCTCAAGTGTCACCTGCTCTATAAAAAAATAATTAATCAGTGTAAAGAAATGGACACTAATTAGTGCCATTGGCACTGGTTCTGTGTTTTCCTTGGATTTCCTGTGGGTTTTCTGGGATTTCCTTTAGCAGGGATGCAAAACCAATGGAGCTCTTCCCTGTCAGTGTGTGCTGGGTTGAGTTTTCCACGTGGGGGAAGAAACAAACCAACAAATAAACTAAAAACAACCTAAATTGGAGCCCCAGAGTGGTTAGGGATGGGAGGAACCTTTATCCTCCGGGCAGGGGAGGGATTTGGGGTCACCTGGGTGTTCCCCAGTGGGGAGAATCCCAGATTTATTGATCCTGGCTGTCCCTGCAGGAGAAGTGATCAAGCTGACGGATGTGAAGGATTTCTCCCTGTCCCTGTGGCTCATCTTTGTCATCTGTGTGTGTTACTACGCTGCAGTTTTCCCTTTCATTGGCCTGGGCAAGTGAGTGCCTCTCCCTTCCCCAGCAGTTCCCAAAATTCAACCAAAAATCCATCAAAACTTCACAGTTATCAGCTGAGCTTCGCGGGGGTTCCCGCTCTGAGCTCTCAGAGCAGCAGGGATGTTTGATTTCCTGGTTAAAAGTGGACACAGGTGTAAAATGTGGGCTGGAATTGGGATTCTTTCCATATTTACAAGCCAATATCTCATTATTTGGGTTAAATGTTGTTCATGGATTTTTTAATCTTTCCCCCAAAGTATAATTTGAGTGATCCTTCAATTAAAATCTGTGGACTCTGATAACAAGCTCCTGAATTAATTATTAATGACAATCTGGGATATTAATGTCAAACCTCTGTTTAGTTTTTTTATTAAAAAGATTTTCATATCTTTGTCTAACTTAATTCTGATTTCCCATCCTTCAAGTCTGCATTTTCCTTAACAGTTTCTTTTTTTTTTTTTTTTCCTTCCCTCAGGGTTTTCTTTATTGAGAAATTCAGATTTTCCCCTCAAGAAGCCAGTGCAATTAACAGGTATCTTGGTTTAATTAATGAATGAATTCTCTTGGTTTAATTCCCTGGTTTAATAAGGAACACTGCCAGGTTTTAGGATAAATTTTTGGGCTCTGGGCAGGTGGGAAGAGATTCGGGATCTCCTGTGAGCTGCATTGGAATGGAGAAATAACTTCACATGACCCAAGGAATAACTGGGAAACGTGGATGTGTTTTTGTTTTTTTTTTTATTAAAAAAAATAACAAAAAACGTTTCCAGATGTTCACACTGAAAAGAAAAAAACTCTGAAGGGCTTTATTTTAGTGTTTAGTGATTCTTTTCTGAGTGATAAAAGCAGTTTATTTAATAACAACACTGAAGGAACCTAATTTTGGTGGTTTGAGGATGAATTTGTGATCTGCAAAGCCACAAAAACCCCACAAAAAAAACATTTGCTGGGCTCTGGGTCTGTCCCTGTTCCCTTGGATGCTGAGCACTTCCAAACCTTTTGGGAATTGTAAATTATTGGGATTTTTTTGAGGGGAATGTTGATTCCTTCTGGCCCCAGAGTTACCCAAGATCTCTGGGGGTGCCAAACCTTTAATTTCCCTGTCGTGCAGCATCGTGTACATCATCTCAGCCCCCATGTCCCCGGTGTTTGGGCTGCTGGTGGACAAGGTGGGCAAGAACATCATCTGGGTGCTGTGTGCTGTGCTCAGCACTCTGGCCTCACACATCCTGCTGGCCTTCACCTTCTGGAACCCCTGGATTGCCATGGTGAGCTGCTCTGCTGCCCCTCAGACACAAATACATACCAAATAGCAAATATTTCTGTCATAAATATCAGATATTTCTGTCATAAATGTAAAACAAGCCATGGGGTTGGTGCTGAGTTATTCTGTGTCTTGGGAGCTGGAAAAGTTTCCTCACTCCATGGCTAAATTCCTGTGCCAGGTGCTCATTTTACTCCTAAACATGGTTCATATAATTTATTTCTGAAGTTTATTATCACTACTCAAACTGCTCATTTGACTCCTAAGCATTGTTCTTATAATTTATTTCTGAAGTTTATTATCACTACTCAAACTGATCATTTTTTCTCCTAAAAATAGTTCTTTTAATTAATTTCTGAGGTTTATTATTATTACTTTACTATTACTCAAACTGCCTCTGATGTGCTGGATTGAGCCTCAGTAAAAATCTGCATTTTTGAGGGCAAACCTAAAAATTGTTCTTTTAATTTATTTCTGAAGTTTATTACTATTATTCAAACTGCTCATTTTTCTCCTAAAAATTATTGTTTTAATTTATTTCTGAAATCTATTACTATTATTCAAAATATGCTTGCTTTTCTCCTAAACATTCTTCCTTGAATTTATTTCTGAAGTTTATTACTATTGCTCAAACTGCTCACCTCTCTCCTAAAAATAGTTCTTTGAATTTATTTCTGAAGTTTATTATTATTCCTCAAAGTGCCTCAGATGTGCTGGATTGAGCCTCAGTAAAAATCTGCTTTATTGAGAGCAGATTTCCTGAACTGTTTGTCTGGAGCTGAGGATTGTGCTGCTCATCAGTGGGGACAGGGATCAAAAGTTTCCAATTTAATTATAATTTTCCAGCAGTTTCCCAGCGAGGTGCAGCTCTGGCTGTTCACTCAGGCTCTTTGATTGAAATGAGCAGAGTTGATTTCAGGGAGGAAGAACTTCTCCATTCCCAGGAGAAGTTCTAAATGTGGGTGTTTATTTAAGATTTGATGGCACAAAGTGTTTGCTGGGCTGGTTTTGGGAGGGAGGGCAGGGCAGTGCATTGATTTATTGGGGTTTTAGCTGTGCTGTGACCCTGTCTGTCTGTCCCCGTGTCCCCAGAGCCTGCTGGGGGTGGCCTATTCCCTGCTGGCCTGTGCCCTGTGGCCCATGGTGGCCTTTGTTGTCCCTGAGCACCAGCTGGGAACTGCCTATGGCTTGTGAGTATTCCCTGGGAGGGGTTTGTGCAAATCCAACAGCTCCAGCACGGGCAGGGAGAGCTGGGATTGCTCAGCCTGGGCAGGAGAAACTCTGGGGTCACCTGGGGAGGGACTGGGGACAAGGACAGGGAATGTCAGGGCATGGGAGGGATGGGATTTGGGGATGGAATTCCAATGAAAGGAACCTCCAGGAGAGCCGGACAAGGACCTGGGGTAGGGGATGGAGGGACAGGGCACAGGGAATGGCTTCCCACTGCCAGAGGAGGGGATTTAGGGGATTTTGGGAGGGTGGGCAGTGCCCAGAGCAGATCCCTGGCAGGGAATGTCCAAGGCCAGGCTGGACACTGGTTTGGAGCCCCTGGGACAGTGGGAGGTGTCCCTGCCATGGCTGGGGTGGGAATCAAATGATCTTTAATTCCTTCCCACCCAAACCACTCCAGGGGTCTGAATATTCTGGGTCATTAGGACGTGGTGCAGGGAGGTTTTGTCCTTTACAGTGTCTTTTTTTCCTCTGGCTGGGCTGGGATTCCAGTGAAAGGAGCCTGGGATGAGCCTGGATCCCTGCAAGAGGATCCAACCCTTCCTGGTTCCCAGCTCCTCCAGGTTTAGAGCAGGAATCCCTGAGGAAATTCTGGGGAATCCCTGAGGAAATTCTGGGGAATCCCTGAGGAAATTCCTGGGGAATTCCTGGGGAATTCCTGGGGAATCCCTGGGGAATTCCTGGGGAATCCCTGGGGAATTCCTGGGAAATCCCTTGGAAATTCCTGGGGAATCCCTGGGGAATCCTTGGCTGCTCTGGGGATGTGGCTTTGGGGGCCACAACAACTTCTGCAAAACTGAGCCCCGACTTTGCCATGTCACACCAAATGGGGGAAGGTGCACCTCTCCTGAGCTCCAGAGGAGCTTTTCCTGAGGAGATCAGGATCCCTTGTCCTGGGAAAAGCCCTCAGTGCTGTTCCTGCTCTGTCCCAGCATGCAGTCCATCCAGAACCTGGGGCTGGCAGTGATTGCCATTGCAGCTGGCATGATCCTGGACACCAGGGGCTACCTGTTCCTCGAGGTCTTCTTCAGTGCCTGTGTCTGCTGTGAGTCTGGACCCTCTGGGAACGGCTTCAGGGGGTTTCTTTGGGATTTGGGGCTCCATATTCCCTGGAAAACTGAAATAATTCCTCTTTTCTAGGGGGGCAGTGTTGGGATGAACCCACAGCCAGTGAAGTGCTTGGGGTTTCCTTAGAGTGTGAAGAGTTCCACTGTTTAAAAAATGGAGTGAGAGTAGACAAATAATGCTTTTAAAGTGTCAGTTAGAAGTTTAAAATTAAAATCCTGTCTGAATTACCAGAAAGCTCCTCTGAGTTCCAACCACCATGAAAATGTTGGTTGTGGGTGAAACCTGTTCATTTATTGTCACTGAAAGTGTCCCTTTCCCCCTGCAGTGTCCCTGATAGCTGTGGTCATGCTGTACTTTGTGAATCACCTCACAGGTGAGCCCCTGCAGCTTCTCCTCACCTCAGTTCCTGCTCCTGTCAAATCATTCTTCTGATTTCTCAGTGCTTTGAAAACTCCTGGGGGCAATTTTTGATACCAAAGCCCCAAAAATCCCAATTTTCAAGGTCTCACGGTGCCCTTTGCTGCTGTTACAGGTGGTGATCTCAACTGGTCTGCCAAGAAAAGGGCAAAACTGCAAAAAGCAGCTGCTGCTGAGTGAGTACAGAGCCAGGAGATGTCACTTTGTCCTGCAGGGATTTATATTTATATTGGATTTGTTTTATAACCAGCCTGGTGTAGGATTTCCCACCCCTGCCTGCTGGGAGTCAATATTTGAGGTGCATTATCCCAGGTGGCCTTTTCCTGGCACTTCTCCTCTGTGTTTTCCTGGATTTCAGTGGCCCCACAACTGAAATGTGCTGGGAAATGGGGTGGTTGGGGTGTAAATCACAGCCCTGATATCTGTCCCAAATGCTCCTGCTGACAGGCAGAGGGTTTGTTTTTAATAAGAAAATGGGACAAGAGTTTTCAATAAAATGGGATTCACTTCCTTTAAAAGGAAATGGAGCACCTGAGGAGGCAGGAATGGCTGGAATAAGGGAATTTTGGCTGTGCATGGGATGGTTTGGGTTGGGAGAGACCTTAAAATTCATCCAGTTCCCAACCCTGCCGTGGGCAGGGCCATCCAATGAAAATATGGATAATTACTATTTAATAATTTATTTTATTATTATTATTNGGGCCTGGTTGGTTCATCCAATTAAAATCTGGTTAATTATTCTTAATTTAACATTTTTACAGGGATTCTGTAACAATTCCAGGGCTCCTGTGGGATTGGGGGTGCCCCAGCCCCATGTTTTTTACCTAGAACAATTCCAGGGATCTGTGGGATTTGGGGTGCCCCATCCCTGTGTTTGTTACCCAGAGCAATTCCAGGGATCCTGTGGGATTGGGGGTGCCCCATCCCTGTGTTTGTTACCTATAACAATCCCAGGGATCTGTGGGATTTGGGGTGCCCCATCCCTGTGTTTGTTACCCAGAGCAATTCCAGGGATCCTGTGGGATTTGGGGTGCCCCATCCCCATGTTTGTTACCTAGAACAATCCCAGGGCTCCTGTGGGATTATTTGGGGTGCCCCATCCCTGTGTTTGTTACCTATAACAATCCCAGGACTCCTGTGGGATTATTTGGGGTGCCCCATCCCTGTGTTTGTTACCCAGAACAATCCCAGGGCTCCTGTGGGATTATTTGGGGTGCCCCATCCCTGTGTTTGTTACCTGTACCAGTTCCAGGGCTCCTGTGGGATTATTTGGGATGCCCCATCCCTGTGTTTGTTACCCAGAGCAATTCCAGGGATCCTGTGGGATTTGGGGTGCCCCATCCCCATGTTTGTTACCTAGAACAATCCCAGGGCTCCTGTGGGATTATTTGGGGTGCCCCATCCCTGTGTTTGTTACCTATAACAATCCCAGGACTCCTGTGGGATTATTTGGGGTGCCCCATCCCTGTGTTTGTTACCCAGAGCAATTCCAGGGATCCTGTGGGATTTGGGGTGCCCCATCCCCATGTTTGTTACCTAGAACAATCCCAGGGCTCCTGTGGGATTATTTGGGGTGCCCCATCCCTGTGTTTGTTACCCAGAACAATCCCAGGGCTCCTGTGGGATTATTTGGGGTGCCCCATCCCCGTGTGTGCAGTAATCGTTGTCCCCCTGTTTCTTTCAGAAAGGAAAGTTGAGTAGCAAAGCCCAGGTGGGAGCTGCAGCACCTCCCCGGCTGCAGGAAGCAGAGTCTGGGTGTCTCTGGAGCTCTCTGCAGGATCCATTCACCCCCCTGGGCTTCCCAGCACTGCCTCAGCTCCTGCTCTGTTCCAACAATGCCAAAATCCCTGGGTTTGGTGGGGTGAGGGCCTGGCTCAGGCACCTGCAGCTCCCAGGGGGGAGCTTTGGGAGCAAAAAGCAATCTTGTTGTTCTCACCCAGAGCTCACAACAGCTCACTGCTGCTGCTGCTGCTTCTGTCAATGTCTTAATGCAAAAACCACTTCTGAAATGTCTTCACAGCTTTGGGGTTTGTTTCCTTTCAGCACAATGGAAAATGAGCCACAGGTGCTCAGATGGACTTTTGGTTTTTGTTTTTTTTTGTAGAGATTTCTGAATTCTGAGGCTGCTGAGCAGTCTTTTATTGCCTTCTCCCTTCTCTTTGTATTGGAATGTTCATTTTAAGGGATGAAACGTTGTTTAATAGATTAAAAAAAAAAAAAAAAAAGGTTGTTCCAGAAGCTCCCTGAGCACGTTGTAACCAGGGGAAAAACCAAAAGGTTTTCTCTTTCTACTGCAATCTTGGAGTGAAATAAAAGGAACCTGCAGAAATCAGCCTCTCTCTTTCTTTACACTGAATTTACTGAGCCCTGCACCTCTCAGGGTCGTTCACCTGCTGCCCCAAAGCATCTCCTAGGCCTTAAAACAACAACAACAGCATTAAAATATGAACTAACACTGAAATAACATCAGTCCCTGCTCTGGCAGGGCTCTCCCTCAGGGCAAACCATCTTTTTGCCACTTTTCTTTTGCAGAGCAGAAGAGCAGGAGAAGCTCAGAAGACAGAAGGAAGATGATTTGGCAAAATTGCTGCCAAAAGCTGATGCCTTTAGTTTAAGGAATAAATACCTGTCCAAACTTGGAGCTCAGGTATCACTGATTAAAAACCACAATGCTGAGGGGTTTATTTGAAGGATTTGGCTGTTTTTTACCAACTCCACCTCTTGAGTGCAATCCCTGGGATTTGTTCTCAGGAAGAAACCTCCCAATAATTAAAAACGTAATCAAGGAGAAGGAATCCAAGGCTGGCCCGTTTCAGAAGCTGAGGAATGTCTTTAATTTTATTTTCTTTTTGCAGCTCCCAGCTCATTACTCCTCCTGTTTCTCAACCCTGGCCCACAGAAGTGTGCTGAAATAGCAGCTTGGCCCTGTGGAGGAGCAGGAACACGCTCCATTTCCTGGGACACAGAGCCCAGCACCAGCAGGTGCTCCGCGCTTTGCTGCGAGCCTAGAGCCTAGATTTCCAATGTTGCCTAAAAACTCCTCCTTCCTGGGCAATCCAGAGGATCCTCATGGGGAATGGTGGCTCTGGTGGAACCTCTGAGTACCTGCTCCAACCTCCTGGCTCAAATTACTCCGTGAGTAGCCGAGTCAGGGGCCAGGGGTTGATCTCTGCCTGTGAAATGGGAAAATTCCATCAGGAAATCGCTGGGATGAGCCTGGAGGGAGGTGGGGCTTCTCCAGCCTCTCTTCCTTGGACACCTTCCTTGCTCTGCTTCGTTCTCCTGGGGGAGAAAAAGGTGAGGAAAAACTCCCCAGGGAATATTTCAGAGGAATCTCCAGTTCCAGAAGTACAAAACGTGCTCGGCCTCAGGAATTTATCCCAGCAAGAAACAGCAATAACCTCTCCAAGCCTGAATAATGTGAAAACCCGTTTATTTTTTAAGACTTAGTGACTAAAACCAATGAAAAGAATTAAAGCAAGGACTGGATTTTGCTTCCAGAGGGAAAACCCTTGAATTCCATGCTGGAACTCATCATTTCCCCATCATTTCAGTGGGAAGCTCCTTGCTGAACAGGGACTTCCCAGAGCTCCTGCAGAGTGCACTTTGCTTTGGTTTAATTACTCCTGGAGGTAATTGGATCGATTCTCTCTGAACTGAGCTGTAAAGGGGCAGGAGCAGGAGGTTTGTGGAGCCCCAGGAATGGGGAATATTCCAGGAAATATTCCTGGGGATTATTCCTGGGATGGCTCCAGGCAATCCTCGTGTGCCACAAAAAGCTCAGGAGCCTTTGGCTGCAGGGAGAGGAGTCTGTTAGAATCAAAAATGCTGCATTTGATGTAGGATATCCTTAATTGAATATTTTTAATTTAAGCAGAACTCACAGTCTTAAAGCTTGGTTTGAAAAGAGATTTTTTTGCAGTGAAAGTTTCTTTGATGTCCCCGGAAAATTCTCATCTTCCCGAGGGACATTTTGGGTGGAAGTTGTGGATTCTGGAGGACAGTGAGGGAACCCAAAGGAGCAGTTTGGGAACTCCCTGTCCCCCTGGTCCTTTCTGGGCTCCTCAGGACCAGCCCTGAGGCTTTGATTGGTGCTTTCCTTGTGAATTTGGGGTGATTTTTAAATAAAACTTTTCTTGGACACTCACCCGCGGTTTTTGGTTGTTGAGGGTTCTGGTGTTGCCTTTGGGGGGTTTGGGAAGGGAACTTACCCCAAGAAATCCTCCCCTTTCCTGGGATCTCTCACTAGGGGTCAGCAGTGCCACGCCGCCGGCTCGGGAGTGTTGGATCGTTGGGACTGAAACTCCGAGGGGCTGCTGGGATTGTTGGGGTGCCTGATGTACACCGGGGGGTCCTGGCACGGGGTGTCCATCCATGGGACGGGGTGTCCATCCTGGAGTGTCCATCTTGGGGTGTCCATCCTGGAGTGTCCATCCTGGCACGGGGT
>VXBN01015183.1:31330-41660 GCA_013397395.1 Sinosuthora webbiana
GGTGTCCATCCTGGGGTGTCCATCCCTGGCAGTGTCCAAGGCCGGTCTGGACATTGGGGTTTGGAGCACCCTGGGGTGGTGGAAGGTGATTTTGAAGGTCCTTCCAGCCTAAACCAGTCTGTGATTCCATGGAACAGAGTCCAACCTTTGGGAAAAGCACCTCAATCCCTCACTTCTCTTGGACTGAATTTATTCCCAAGGTGGGTGAAGTCTTGGTGTCTCCATGAGGTTTTACAGGGGGAGTTCAGGGTGGAATCAGCAGGAATTTCTCCATGGAAAGGGAGGTCAGGCCTTGGCAGGGGCTGCCCAGGGAGGTCTGGAGTCCATCCCTGGAGGTGTCCAAGGAATTCCTGGATGTGTGCCCAGAGCTCTGGGCTGTGGGGATCAGGCACTGGTGGGACTCAATGATCTTGGAGAGCTTTTCCAACCTCAGTGATCCTGGGATTCTGGGGTTCTTCCATAAATTACTGAGTGGGCCTGGGGAGCTCCTGGGGGCTGAGCTTTGTCTGATCCAGCTGGACCTGACCTTTGGAGGAAAAATTCCTCATTTCTTTGGGATTTGGGGCCAGAATATCTCTGTCTTCAAGCCAAGGTGGGGCCTCCCAGGGAGCAGAAGGAAGGAAAAAACTCCTGCCCTGTTTCCCCAAACTGCACTTCTGGGATTTTGACTTTCCAGCTGTGGGAGTGCAAACACGAGGCTGCTCCTCAAATGATCCCAATCAACGTTAGCCTTTAATTAATGGAGTTGTTTAAAAACAACATTTTGTGTTTCCAGAGCTCCGTGTGAGGGGACAGCAGGAGCTGAGCCCCGGGGGAGCTGCCACATCCCTGCTGGGAATGGGGATGGAACAGCAAACAAAGGGGAGAGAAATGTTCATTTAGGGCAAACCCACAGGGGCATCTCAGGTGTCCCTGAATCCTGATGGGAATTTCCTTCAACCCCAAACTTCAGGTTCCAACCCCGACTTCATTCCCAGGATGTCTGCAGGTGAGAATTACACGGATTTCTGATATTATTTGATATTTTTAGATCCGGATTTTGGGGGTTATTTTACGGTGTAGCAGATCAGATGAAGAGCACAATCCACAGACTCAATAATTTTTTTTCCCTTCTCCTTTCCTCCTGCATTTCCTGCTCTCCCTCTGCCCAGGCTGCTGCTCTGTGGGGTTTGTCCATCAGCTTAACCCAATTAGTGCCTCAGGAGCACGGGCTGATTGCCCTGCACATCCCTTTGGTATCCATCACTGGAATCTTGCCTGACAGAGTCAGCAATCGGCCTCCCCATGAACCAAAAGGGTTCAGGAGCTCGTTCCAGGCAGGAGCACAAACCCTGCCCCCCCCCAGCACTGCAGGAATGGGTCACATTCCCAAAGTGGGGCTTTTTTTGGGATCCATCTCCATTTTTCTGTCCTGAGGTAGAAAACACAGTTTGGATTTCGTGCAGCACTTCCAGAACTGCTGATCCCTGTCTGAGGTTTTTTATGGAGAGACTTCCCTGGAGGAATTCCCTTTGAGGAGCTGCAGGAATCAAGAACTCAGATAATTCCTGGAGCTGCAGGGATAAAAACCAGGAATTTGGGTGCCTCCATCTCCTCTCCTGGCTTGGAACCAAGCTGATTCTTCAGGAAGACAAAGCTCCCCGGGGCTGTGTGTGCTCAGGGGGATCATCCACACGGATCCATGGATGGGGATGGATGGAACCTGGTCCTCCCAGGATCCCAGGGAGTTGGGAGAGTTTGACAGAATCGTGGAATTACAGGATTGTTAAAGTTGGAGAAGGTGTTTAAAGTGATCCAGTCCAACTCTCAGCTCAGCAGCTCCACCAAACCACATCCTCCAGGGTCACTTCCCTGGGTTTTGAACAATCCCAGGGATGGGGACTCCACTAAACTTCCCGTTTGGTCGGAATTCTCTGGAATTCCTGTGAGTGTTGGTGTAAAAATGCGATATAAAAGCTCATTTCAGCCTTTCCTGATGGGGAAATATTCCTTGTTCCTCTTTCCCAGGCCCCCCAGGGAATGGGCACGGCCCCAAAGCTTCCAGAGCTCCAGGAATATTTGAGGCACAGGGTGGGAATGTTGGGATGTCCTGTCCAGGGCCTGGAGCTGGGACTTTGCTGATCCCTGTGGGTCCTTTCCAGCTCAGGATATTCCAGGATCCATTTGTCTTTCCAGGGAAACAGAAGCGATGAGTGAAGACAAATTGAGTTTTTTCCCTTACAGATCATCCTCTCTCTATTTAGTGAATTCTTGGCCAATAAAATGTGGGTTTAGGTTTCCTTCTGAGGTTTTCCTTCCAGGAAAATCCTGTTCAAAACTGGGCCAGGCAGATCCCCATGTCCTGGCTGCTGCCACTCCCTTGGAGAGGAACCTGGGGACAGAACTGGGGAAGTCTTTAAATTCTCCACCTTGGAGTGGGATAATCACCCCCAACTCTGCTCCACCTCCAGTGGGAGAACCTGGCAGAGAGGGACCTGCACATTCCAGCTCTGAGCCGGGCTTGGACCCAGAGGAAAATCCTTATCCCTGTTTCTCCTCAGAGCGGGGCTGGACCCAGAGGAAAATTATTATCCCTGTTTCTCCTTGGATCAGGGCTGGACCCAGAGGAAAATCATTATCCTTGTTTCCCCCTGGATGGGGGCTGAACCCAGAGGAAAATCCTTATCCCTGTTTCTCCTCGGATCGGGGCTGGACCCAGAGGAAAATCCTTATCCCTGTTTCTCCTCGGATCGGGGCTGGATTAATGGCACCACGGCATCATTAGCTATTAATGAGCTCTCATAAATTAATGAGATTTATTTTTCCTGGCAGCCTCCCCTGCTCCATGCATCATTCCCAAGCATTTCCCTGCTGAGCCAGGAGCTGGAGCCAAGTGCAGCTCAATGGGATCTCCCATCATCCCGAAGGGTGAGTTATGGGATGTCACTCCACAACCCCCTGGTGACATCTGAGCTGTCCCACAGCAGCTCCTCCTCCCCAGCCCTTTGGGGTTGATTTTATCATCCCAAACCTCTCCCCGAGCTCCAGGAGAGCTGAAATAACAAAATGGATCCCAGGGAATTGTGCTGTGGGATGTTAAAGTCGGTATTTATTTGCCAGAGTCATTCAGGGGGGGGCCCTAATTGGAGCAGCTTTTCTGCTCAGGCTGCAGAACGGGGCAATAAAAATCCCAGATTGATGGTTATGAGCAGATTAAACGGGGATCAAAGTGATAAATTCCAGCCCTGCCCGAGCTGGGATTGGCCACCAGAGATGCTGCTAAGTGCCACTGGTGTTTAATGAGCTCGTTTATTTGCAGGCCTCCAACTGTATCAGCTCGGGGAGTTTATTGGAAGTGTGTTTAAAATAACAACGTGTGTCAGGAATGTGGGATGTGGGCTGTGCTGCCTGGGTCAAACAGCCCAGAGGGAAAAAGCAGGAGCTGAAAGCAGAAATTTGGATTTCCAAGGGATGTCTGAGGGCCTGAGGAGTGGGAGGGATTCCATCCTGTGGTTTTGCACTGCTGGGATTTTGGGTTCTCCTGGTTTTTGGTCATTTCAGTGTAAACACGAGGCCTTAACCTGCCAGGTGTCAGAAATATTGGATATGGGTTGTGGTCAGATATTCCAGAGGGGAAAAAGCAGGAGCTGAAAGCAGAAATTTGGATTTCCAGGGAAGTCTGAGGGCTTGGGGAACACAAGGGATTCCATCCTTTGGTTTTGCACTGCTGGGATTTTGGGTTCTCCTGGTTTTTGGTCATTTCAGTGTAAACACGAGGCCTCAATCTGCCAAGTGTCAAAAATATCGGATATGGGTTGTGGTCAGATATTCCAGAGGGGAAAAAGCAGGAGCTGAAAGCAGAAATTTGGATTTCCATGGAAGTCTGAGGGCCTGAGGAGCGTGAAGGATTCCATCCTGTGGTTCTGGGATTTTGGTTTCCTCCTGGTTTTTGGTCATTTCACCAAAAAAACCCTCAACGTGCAGCAAATGCAGATGTCTGTGGGCTGTCCCTGGAGCGCTGGGCTGTGCAGGATAACCTGGTTATCCATGGAAAAAATGAAACGTTCCCATTCCCGTGGAGGGCCCTCAGCAGCACCATCAGAACCTGGGAAAACCTCCTGGAGCCCTTTGGAACTGCCTGGAGAAGGTTTCTTTGATCTGCTGGGTGGTTTATTCCCTGTTGGGAGACTGCCCCTGGTGACTCCAGAGTTTCCCCCTCTGCCCATGAGAGGAAGAGCTCTGGAAATGGCAGAAAAGTGGGAATCTCCTGACATTGTTTGCTCGTAGCTGGTCCAAAATTCAAAAGCACGACATTCACATAACGGGAGATGGTTTTGTCAGATTGTTCCTCGGCTCCAGAGCTGAAAACTCCCGGAGAAAAGCTGGAATTGAGGCTGCTCCTGGAGGAGACCAAACTCTTATTTCCTGACTTGCTGAGGGAGATCTCTAATTGGGGTAAAAGCTGAGCCCTGAATTCATCTCGGTGCAGGATTGTGGCATCAAAAGCTCCCCGTTGTCTCCCTGTCCCGGGGCCATCCTTTGGTGGACAATCATTTGTTTTACTCCAAAGAGCCCCTTTTTCTTTTTTCTTCCTCTATTAAAAACTTGATTTTTTTTTTTTTTCCCCTCCTGGGAGCTCCTGATGAAACATTTCAGTTCAAAAGGGTTTTTGTGGAGGCATTTGGGGAGGGAGGATCCGTGGGGAGGATGCTGAGGGTTCAAAGCGGCCTCGGGCTCCTTCCTCCTGCATCAGCGCTTTGGATGCTCGTCCCTGGCACCGGGAAAAAGCAAAAAGGGGCAGGGAAGTGTTATTGAAAGTGATCTTTTTTTAAAAAATGAGATTATTTCAAGTGATATTTTTAAAAAAATGAGACTATTTCAAGTGATATTTTTTAAGAAAATGAGATTATTTCAAGTGTTATCGTTTAAGGTATTACTTAAGGTGATATTTGAGGTGATATTGTTTAAAGTTATTTAATAAAGGTGAGATTTTTGAAGTGATCTTTTTTTAAAAGTTATATCAATAAAGGTGATTAAGTTTTTGAGGTGATTTTGGTTTTGAGGTAATTTTTTTGTTTTTTGAGGTGATTTTTTTGAGGTGATAGAACTCAAGGTGATATTATTTAAGGTTATATNTAGTTTTTGAGGTGATTTTGTTTTTGAGGTGATTTTTTTGGTTTTTTGGGGTGATTTTTTTGAGGTGATATTATTTAAGGTTATATTATTTGAGATGATTTCGTTTTTGAGGTGATTTCGTTTTTGAGGTGATATTATTTAAGCTTCTCTTTTTTGAAGTGATATTATTTAAGGTAATTTTTTTTTAAGGTGATATTTTTTGGAAGTGATTTTTTTTTTTTGAGGTGATATTATTTAAGGTTATACTTTTTTGAAGTGATATTTTTTGAAGTGATATTTTTTGAAGTGATGTTATTTAAGGTGATATTATTTAACGTGCTGTTATTTAAGGGGATGTTATTTAAGGTGGTGTTATTTAAAGTGATATTTTTGAAGTCCTAATATTTAAGGTGATGTTATTTGAAGTGCTATTGTTTAAAGTGATATTATTTAAGGTGCTGCTATGGGAAGTGGTGTTATTCAAAGGGATGTTATTCAAAAAGTGGCTGTTGAGGGGTTCCCAGCCCCTGATTTTATTGGGGTGGGAAGGAGGTGCCCAGAGCCCCTCTGGAGCACGGGATGGGCTCTAAGATCCCATTAGAAGTTAGGAGAATTTAACAGAATTTAACAGAATTTAACAGAATTTAACAGAATGGGACGGGCTCTAAGATCCTTTCTTTGCATCTCCTAAATGGGGAAAAAAAAAATAGAGAGAAATGGGGAAAGAATGGGGTGGAAATGGGGGAAAAAATAGGGAAAATTAAAAAAAAAAAAAAAAGGGGGAAGAAAGGAGGGAAATAGGAAAAAATGGTGGGGAAATGGGGCAAAACCATTCCACGATTCTCTCTGCTGGGGAAAAAAAAAAGGGAATTAGTGTGGCCTGAAGGCTGGAGGCTGTTCCCTCTGGAGAAGAAGGGAACGCTGCTCCAGCAGCAGCAGCAGCTTCCTGGGAGCCTGGATAAATAACTGGATAAATAACCCCCACCTCACATCCGAGGGCAATAAAGCACCGGAACGATGCCCATAAATTACAGTAATTGTGCCTGGCAGCATGTGGTCATTTCCAGTGGATTCGTCTGACAGGGCTTAAAGAGGAATAAACAACAAACATCTCCGTGCAGGGGGAACCCGGCTCCCTCCTCCGTCCTGCCGGGATGTTAATTATTGCTCCTAAACCTCGGGGAAAATCAGGCTGGGGGGAGAAGGAGGGATTGAGCACCAGGAATGGGGCAGGGCCGGGGGAGAATTCCCAGCTCACATCCCTGGAAAGTGGGAATGTCACAGGTGGTGTTGGCACGTCCATGGAGATGAGACCCAGGGGTCTGCCAGCAGCACTTTCACCCCCCAAATTTATCCTGAAATGCTGATTTTGGCCTCCCCACCCTCCACAAAAATCAAGTTCTGGGGCGGGCAGGAGCCTCCAGGGCTGCTCCAGCTCTGCTCCTCCAAACCCACATCCCCTGAGGCAGCCAACCCTGCTGGAAACGGGCAACGGGCACGTTATCCACGGAATTCCTGATTTTCCACCGGCTCCAGGGTCCCCAGGGAGGATCCTGCCCTTTCCCAGCTCCGGGATGGGATTTTCTCTGCTCCTGGCTGGTTTTGGATGATGATTGTTGGTGTTTTCATCCTGAGAAGTGTTTTATCCTTTCCCCAGCAGCCTGGCCCTGCCAAGCCTGGGCGAGTGAGGCCGAATTCCAGCTGGAATCAGCACTTGGGGGGGTTTGACAAAAGCCACGATGGCCCCAAAAATCCCTCCAGAGCCGAGCGCAGGGGACAAAAACCCTCTGCAGGAACGCGGGAATCTGCTCCTGCCGCCCAGAACTTGATTTTTGTGGGGACTGGGAAGGCCCAAATCAGCATTTCAGGATAAATGTGGGGGGGCTGGGGCTGTAACTGGGATTTGGGGGGAGGTGAAAGAGCTGCTGAGCATCCCAGAATGATGGGATGTCCTGAGCTGGAAGGATCCACGAGGATCAAACGCAGGATCCCAGCTCTGCCCTGGGAAGTGCTCCAGGAAAATCCCCCCTGCTCCTTGTTTTTGGGGATTTCCCTGCCCTGGGTCCCGTGCTGGCAGCAGAGCTCCTGCCCCGGGGTGATTTTTGGGGGGAATTCCCCCAGATCCCAGCCAGGCCCATCCCTCAGAGAGAATTCCCGATTTCCCTTTGTTGAGAGTGATGCAATCTCTGGGATGTTGTAAATCAGGAGGGACCGTTTGTCTTATTCCCCAGGCACCACTCAGGACTAATTAAAGCCCGTAATTAACTGGGGCAAGCCCGTGAGGAGCAGCAGGAACAATGGGAAGAGCATTTCCCGCTGGATTTGCATCCCGAGGGCTGAGCAGGAGTAAAAATAACGATTTTTTAATTTTTTTACTCTTTGCTCTCCAGCATAAAGATTTCCTATTTAAATACGATGATGAATTTTTCTAGATGAGCTCTGGTTCAAAATTCCCTTGGTTTTCCGAAAGCACCAATGGATACACTCAATTTTCCAGGGATTTTTCTCCCAACAGCACCAACAACCCCCAAAATATTTTAAGAATAAACCACGAACATTCAGCTCCAAATAATCCCTCACATTCCCTCGCAAATCTTGGGAGTTTCAGCTCCTGTAACCCCTCTGCTCCTGGAGGAAAAAGCCTGGAAAGAGCATTTAAAACAACTTAAGTGGTGTCCACAGGAAGCAGGATGGGATTTGGGAGTTTTTTCCATTCATTCCTCCCTCAGGCTGATGGATGCAACGCCTGGATTTGATTTAAACTCTGTGGGATTGGGTTTGAAGGGGGCAAGGGCAGCTCCCTGGAAAGAAAAACGGATTTTTCCAAGAGTTCCACTCGTCTTGCCCAGCACAAGGACACTCAGAATAAACGTTTTGAAGAAGACTCAAGGGCCTAAAATCCATAATTCACTGCAGGAGCTGCTGCTTCTTGCTCTGGAATGGAAAAAAATAAAAAATAAAAAGCACAGGGGAGTTTTAAATGGAGCAAAATCCACAATAAAATTGGGAAGGCGAGGAACAGACACAAGGGGTGTCGGGCAGGGCAGTAAATTCGGGATAATAAAGGGAGGGAGGGGATGACAGCATCCAATTTAAGGAGAAATTAATGGGAATCTGCGTAATTCCTGCTGCTTTTCCCAGGAAAGATGTGCTCTGCTCTGCTCTGCTCGGGATTGGGGTTTGTGCCTGGAATTTTTGGGGTGTAGAACAGAGGCCTGGAAAATCCATCATCATTTCCAAAACTGTGGAATCTGTGAAATATTTTGCAGCCTGAACCAGGAGGAGTATCCAGGGAAATGCCTCCAAATTAGCCAGAGAATTAGAAGAATAATTAAGAAATATTTACTTACAATTACATCCAATCCCCCTTTTTTTTTTAACGCTGTGATTAATTAAATTCCCAGATTTCCTCGCAGTCTCTGAACACGTTATACATGGAAATTAATTTTCTCCAACAACTCACTAAGGGCCCCAAATGCTGCAGATCCTACTTGAACCAGTTATTCCTCACTTTGCTTTGGAAATCTTCCCGTGCACATCCCTCAGGCCCAGCTCCCACGTGGAGCAAACCTCAGCCAAGGCCGTTTTTCCAGGAATTCCGGGGGATTTATATTGGAGAAAGTTCTTTTTGGGGACGTTGGGTTTTATTAATTAACCAGGGAGGAGTGAAGGAGGAAATTCCCAGCACCAAAATGAAGTTCCCAGGATGTATCTAAAGCCATCTCCAGGTGTTTCCATGGATAAATCCAGTATTTCCCAATGTGGTTTTATTTTTAAAATATTGTAGTCGTTTAGAATTCTCGAAATGGTGTAATCTCAAAGTAAACTGGAGATGTTAAAATAGTAAAAGAATAATGAATAAGAATTTCTTGTTTAATTATTTAATAATTATTAATTATTTGATAATTAATTATTAATTATTCCAATGCACAAGTGCTTTTATCTGGTGCATGAGATGGGGAATTCTCCGTTTCCATCCAGATCAGGAATCCAAGGCCTGGGAGTGGTGAGTGTTGGGATGTTGGGACGGGGTCTCTGCTTTTCCTATCAGGAAATGTGGGTTTGTATGGATCCCCTCTATCCCATGGAAAAATTGGAGATGGGATCCCCATTTTATCACAGAATCGTGGAATGGTTTGGGCTGGGAGGAACCTTAAATCCCATCCCATTCCACCACTGGGAATTTCCACCGTCCCAGGGTGACCCAGACTCCATCCAACCTGGCCCTGGACACTTCCAGGGATCCAGGGGCAGCCACAGCTTCTCTGGGAATCCCATCCCAGCCCCTCCCCACCCTCCCAGCCAGGAATTCCTTCCCAATATCCCGTGTCAATCCCACCTCCACACCCAGCTGAGGCTCCCTGGCCTGCAGCTCCCTGGATTTTCCTTTCTTCCCCTTTTTGAAAGCAGGAACGATGTTTTCCCATCTTCGTGGCTACTGGAAAATTGCTTTTTTTCAGGAATTGGAGGTTCCTCCAGATCCCCTGCGAGGAGCCACATCCAGGATTTCATTTTCTCTCGGATAAATCCATCTGGAGGCTCCCGAGCGTGGGCGGGATGAGACAACTCCAGCTCAGTCCAATATTTGACCGAGGCAGTTCAGGAATTTCGTTCTTCAATACCTGGGAATGCGTTCCTTGAGATTTGGGGGAGGCTGTGGGAGTCCCCCAGGAGCGGGAATCCCAAAGAGGGGTTGATGGGAATCTCCAGGCTGGTGAGCTCCCCGGGGAGGGCGGGTTGGAGCAGAGGGAACCAGCTCGGCTCTGCCTTTCCATCGGCATTCCGGGAGTGTAGGGCTTCAAACCCTGGAGCTGATCTCCAGAAATGATTCACGTGCTGTTTGTAGGGGCCAGCTTTGCCCGGGTTTAGTCAGAACATCGGGTTTTAGGGGCAGAGGCCTTGTTAGGCCCAGTTTTAGTCAAAAGCCTCGAACACTTGGGCTGGGTTTGGTGAGGGGGTCGTGGCACAGCACCCACAGCACATGGAGCCTGAGGAGCTTAGGCCTGGCTTAGGACACACAAGGACAGGCTTAAACCCCCTTTGCTTTGATAGGGGACAGATGTGGCCTGGGCGTGGCTCAGGAGGAGCTGCAGGTGAGCCCTGGAGAACAGGGCTGGGATGTGACCGGGAGCTGGGAATGTTGAGGAGCATCGAGGGCTGGCTGGAGCGCCTCCTTCCAGAGGGTCCATCCTGCTCCAGAGGCTCCATCCTGCTCCAGAGGGTCCATCCTGCTCCA
>VXBN01015183.1:41985-54235 GCA_013397395.1 Sinosuthora webbiana
TCCTGCTCCAGAGGGACCATCCTGCTCCAGAGGGACCGTCCTGTTCCACATGAACCATCCTGCTCCAGAGGGTCCGTCCTGCTCCAGAGGATCCATCCTGCTCCAGAGGGACCATCCTGCTCCAGAGGGTCCATCCTGCTCCACATGGACCGTCCTGCTCCAGAGGATCCATCCTGCTCCAGAGGGACCGTCCTGCTCCAGAGGCTCCATCCTGCTCCACATGGACCATCCTGCTCCAGAGCTTGAAATCCTTGGGATTACCTCTAGAAAACGGATTTTTGGCAATGTCAGGGAAGAACCCCTTCAGGAATTTGCTGATGTGCCTGAAGAGCACCACGAACCCCAGTGAAGCCACCTGGAGCAGGTTTGGGATTGGAATTGTGTCCAATAAAAACGCCCATCGAGGAGCTGATGGAACGAGCCGTTCGGAGTTTGTGCTGGCACCTGGGTTTATAAATATAAAATATAAAATACAAAACAGAAAATAAAATAGAGAATATGGAACCTATAAAATAAAAGCTAGGAAATAGGAGATATAAAGTAGAATATAGAAAATACAGAATGTAGAATGTAGAATATAAGATATAGAAAATGAAATACATAAAATAAAAGATAGGAAACAGAAGATACAAAGTAGAATGTAGAATATAGAATATAGACTAAATAAAATGAAATACATAAAAAAATTTAGAAAATAGAATATACGAAGTAGAATGTAGAACACAGAATATATAAAATACATCAAATAAAGTCTAGAAACCAGAGTATATAAAGTAGACTCCGTGACTGATGTATTTCGGCGTGCGCTGCACACACACCCACCCCGCCGTTCCCTTTCGGACCCAGCCGTGGTTCCCGCTGCATTCCCTACAAAACGCTCCTTGCAGCGATCGGAGCCGGCTCCGAGGCCGCCCGTAAATCCCAATTTCCCCCCGTTCCCTGGTGTGACCGGCCGGGAATGACAGCGGATCCATCCCCGCGCTGGAGCCGCGCCAGAAGTTCCCCATCTCGCTGCCTGGGCGCTGCTCGCTCCCGCTCTGGCTCTTCCCATTTTTTTTTAATTTTTTTCCTCCTCCCCTCTCCCGTCTCTCTTGGAGGTTTTTTCTGGTGCCTTTGGAGTGAGCTCAACTCCGCGGTTTGCAGCTTCCCTGTCTCGGGAGGAGCCGCGTTCCTGCCTCCTTTTCCTGGGAAACTTCACCATGCGGCTGGTAAGGGATCGAATTCCTCAAGGAACGCGCCGAGCTCCCTCGGGAATAATCCAGGGAAGGAAGGGATGGCGGGGGGTGTGGGATGATGCCCAGCGGGACGTGGATGTGACTGGCAGGCAGGTTTCCTTAAGGAATCCGGGATCCGCCGGCGCTTTTACCTTGGGAGAAGGAGGCTGGAGCAAAGGCGATGCCGTTCCCGACGCGCTGTAAGTTTATGAGGGGGATTTATAAGGATTTATTAGGGCTGGGCTCTGTGCTCGGCAACGGGGGGAATCATCTCCCGGGTGATAGCGCTTGGAAAAGATGCCTGAGGATTCTCAGGGATTCTCAGGGATTCTCAGGGATTCTCAGGGATTCTCAGGGCTCTGCCCAGCAGTGGCCGGGCTGCTGTGGCACGATTTCCCTGGATTTCACCGCCTTTCCTCTTTTGGATGTGCAATTACTGGGTGGGGGAAAAAACGCGGCTGTGCTTCCTGGCGGGGTGGGAACAGCGGCTCTGAGCCTGGGAATTCCTCCGGGATTTCAGCTCCCGGCGATCCAAACGCTGGAACAGCCGGAGGATCCACGCGGGGCTCCCGGAGGCGGCAGTTCAGCTGTTTGTCAACAGGGAAAAGCTCAGGGCTGGATCCCGATGAAGTCATCCCGGGAATGCTGCGGGACCAATGCGGGCTCCGGCAGTGGGCAGAGCGCTGAGATAATTCCTCGCTGCGGGATTGATTGATTGATTGATTATTTTGGGGGGGTTCCTGCCGGAGTAGTTGTAGCAGGGCTGGATTGGGCAGCCGGGCTCTTCTCCCAGCACGTTGGAGCGGAGATTCCCTCAGGAGCAGCTTCCACAGGGTGGTTCCTTCCATCCCAAACTCCATCCCCCCTGCCCTGGGCACGGACATCCCACGAGGCTTTTCCAAACCTCATTCCCGGGGCACGGACATCCCACGAGGCTTTTCCAAACCTCATTCCCTGGGCACAGACATCCCACGAGGCTTTTCCAAACCTCATTCCCAGGGCATGGACACCCCACGAGGCTTTTCCAAGCTCAGACATCCCACGAGGCTTTTCCAAACCTCATTCCCAGGGCATGGACACCCCACGAGGCTTTTCCAAGCTCAGACATCCCACGAGGCTTTTCCAAACCTCATTCCAAGGCAATCCGTGGGGATGTGATGGATGGGAGTGGCTGTGACAAACATCAGAGGGTGGAAATTAAACAGGGAGAGACGCCCAGAGGCAAGGCAGGGAGCTGGGAACGGTTCCTCAGGAATTCCGAGGGAATTGGGAGCCGAGCCTCAGGTGAGGATCCATCCTGCACATCCCATTCCTCACGGGAGGAGGAGGCTGAACACGTTGGGATTGTTGGATCCCAGAGTGGGTGGCTGGAAATCAGCAAATATTGAATTCTCATTTCTCCCAAGCTGGGATTAATCCCAGATTCTCTGTTTTCCAGGATAACTTGTCAGACACTGGAAACTCATTTGTTAAATTGCACAGGACAAACCAGGCTGCATTAGGAACGTCTCACTTACCTGGAGCCGAATATATTTGGGTTGCCTTTGCTGGTTCAAGTTTTTCAGCTTCCCAAAAGGCTGGGGAAGCTCTAGAGGAGTCTTATAAACAAAAGAAGAATTCCAGAAGAATTTCCCTGAGCTGTAGGCGCTGGGATTCACTTCATGCCCCCAATGCAGCACTGTCAAACCTCTGGAACTGTGCCCAATATTTTTGTCCCCTGCTCTCCCTGAGTTTTCCAAGGCACAGACAGGATTGGAGTCCTTTCCCTGCTTTAAATCTCTTTAAAACTCGGATTTTCTGTCCTGAGGCTCCTGCAGGTCCCTGCTCTGGCACTTTGGGGACTCCTGGAACCCAAATAAAACCAGGGAGGCTCTTTCTGTGCCCAAGGGCTAAAGCCTGGCTTTGTGTGCACAAGCGTGTACAGACCTGAAATACAGGGAGGAGAGCAAATGCCAGGGAATGTTTGTACTTCCAGCAGTTTCCTTGGAAGCTGAAGAGAATGCAGGAATAAATCAAAAATTGGTTGGGATGAGCTCTCTGAGGGGGAAGCTTTCCTGTTTCAGGGGACACGGAACTATTTTAAAGACCTGTGGCTGTCAGTGTCCTGATTCCAGCTGGGAAATCAAACACAGCAAAGCCAATATTCCATATTTTCTACAGCTGGAAAAGCTGATTGCAGGATTCAGGTGGGCAGGGGGAGTGGGAAGACACCTCCAGGTGTTATCCCAGATTTCTGTGCTGTCCCCTGAGAACAGGGGCTGGGGCCTGAATTCCAACTCAGTCCTCTCCAACAGGTTGGATGAGCAACTACAGGATGTAAATAAAGATAATAACTACAGAGACTAAAATTATCCAGGGAAAACATGGAAATGTCTCCCAAACAAGGATCTCAGTCCAGGGTTTAGCTGGAGTTTGGGCAGCTCTGCCCATCCCCAGTTTTCAGCAGGATCTTGGTGTGGGGACATTTCCATTCAGCGAGGTCAGAGCCTTGGAAGGGTGTAAAGAGTGGTTTTGAGGAAAAAAATGGAGCTGGGGAAAAGGAATTCTCAGGGATTCTCTTTCTCTGTGAGACCTGGAGATTGGAGTGGGACAATCCCTCATTTAAAGGGGAGTGGAAACAGGAAAACTGTGGAGAAATGGGAATTTGAGACCCAATCTGACACTGACCTGGGCCAGAGTGAAACCCCTCTGGACAGTCCAGGCTGAAATGTTGGGAACAGAATAGAGAGGAGCTCCCACCCCTTAGGAATGGGAGATGAGTCCTGTTGGATTTAGGAACATTTCCCAACTGTAACAATTCCACGATTCCCGCTGAAGGGAGCTGGATCTGCTGTCCCAGCTGCAGGAACGCTGCCATTAGCTTTGTGTGTAAACCCAATCACCTCCTCCGGTGTTTTTTTAGCGTTTCCCCTGTTCATGATTAATTCATCTGCCCTCAATTTCACCAAAATCCAGCATTTTCTGCCAGGTTTCACTGAATCCTGGTGTCACCTGCGGCTCTTCCCCCTCTGCTTTTCCCACATGAATAATAAAAGGGATTTTTTTTTTTTGGGGGGGGGAGCTCTTTTCAAGCTGTGCAAGTTTTGCTCCTTTGGTTCCTGAAGGCTGCACATCCACATCCCCGATTTCCAGGCAGGGAATTCATTTACATGCCACGGACGGCTCAGCCACCCCTCAACTGCTGGCATTTCGTCCCTGCTTTGGAATATTATTTACATTTTATTAAAAAGCAGCTGGAGGATGTTCAACTTGGCGCCTTTTGAAACAATGTGGAGGGGCTGCTTTCAGCAGGACGCAGACGAGGGTCTTTTATTGATGGATTCCCTGTTAATCCTTTAAATTCCTTCAATTATCGGGTGTTTAAAGTGGTTTTTTTTACGTGCTGATAACTGAATGAGGAGTGTGGAGCCTTCCGTTTTTTTCCAGGTGCCTGAACTGCGGGGTGATTTTAAATCGTCCCCTGCGTTGTTTTCCCTCCCCACAAAACATCCCAAGCTTTTATCCCATCCCTTTCCTTGTCCCCCTGGAGGATCCCAATGAGGCCAGCAGTGCCTGAAGGGAATTTTCCATCGGGCAGGGACGTTGTGGTGGTGGTGGTGCTCATTGATTGGAATCCTGATGGAAAATTGCACAGGGAGGGATGCCAAAGGAATCTGGGAATGCTGGTGGGGGTTTAGGCTCAGCCTAAACGGGGGGAGGGGTCTGTGTGAGCCCCGCTCAGGATTATTTGGGGTCAGCGTTTCAGCAGCTGATTTGTTTCAAACCCCCCATCCCAAAATTCTGCCTAAAACGGGATCTGCCTGCGCCTAAAAATTAAGACCCAAATCGGGTCTAATTAAAATTAAACCAGTGTTCAAACTGCAAATAAATCCCAGGCAAAGCAAACCTGAACTGTCCATTTACAGGAGCAGTTGCTGATGGAAAACAACCCTGATAATTCAGTGTGGGCACAAAACACGGCTGGTTTTAAAGGGATTGTGGCTTTGGGAAAACTCATCCTTTGTGGAAAAAGGGAAAGGGAGGGAACCTCTCCCTTAGTCCAGGAAACAGCAGCAAAGGGATGTCACTGGAGCAGGGGATTTCATGGAGGTTGTGCGAATGAAAAGCTCCTTTCTCCTCGGGTTTGGGATTTGAAGGAGGGATCCTGAGCGTTGTAATTAAAAGCAGAGCAGAGGGTGGTGGATGCGATTCCCACTGAGGAGCATCTGGGGATTTTTTTTCCTGGCAGAAAGTTGATGGGAATTCACCATGAGGACAGAGCAAACCAGGCTGGGGGGGGGAAGGAATTGCACTGGGAGCAGCCTGTGAATATTCCAAGGCAAATCTTAATTGAAAATACGGCCTCGATAGTGTGGAATTCCACCACGGGGGGGTGGAGCTGTTCCCTGCCCGGGGATGAAGTGGCCTCAGGCTTGTGGGGCCTGTCACAACCCCACAAATAACAGAATTAAGGAATTTAGCATCTGGCATTCCTAAACACGAGTTCTCACAGTGGAAATGGGGCTCAGGGAGCCCAAACCGGCGGCAAAATTAATTAAAAATTAATTCTCTCCTCTAACGGGGAGAGAAGGCCGCAGACACTCGGTGCAGAAATTAAAAGGCATTAACTGAGACATAAGACACAGAAATGTTTGGAGACATTTCTCGGGGTGCTGACAGATCAAAAGCAGCACTTTTGCAGTTTATTGGGGCTCAATGTGTGTGCTGTGGATCCCAAAGAGGTGATTCCAGCTCTCAGCCCGGCTTCTGGGGGCTGGAAAGGCAGGAAAAAACGGATTCATTGACCGTGGATTGTTTCAGCCTTCTTGGAACAGCCCCAAAGTTGTGTTTGTCCTTGTGGGAAAATCCAATTTTGCCACCAGGAGCTCTCCTTGACCTTCTCTCTCCAGAGCAGCTGGTGGAGTTCACTGCAGCGGTGCTCTTTGGAGCACATTCCCCTGGGAATCATTATTTCCACGAGGAAATATTTCTCATTTCAGCTCTTCCCCGTGTGCCATGGCTCAGGCAGGGTTTTCCAGAGTCACCTGCGATTCCAGCCCTGGAAATCAAAGCCCACAGTGTGCTGGGCTGTAATTCATGCCAGGCAGCAGATTTAAATTATGCAGATTGCTGTTCTGCACCGGATCTGCCATCTGGAAAAAGTTCTGTGAGCAAAAATCTGCCGGGGCAAGGCGAGGGACGAGGGATCGTTGGGAAGGAAGAGCTGATGGAATAAAGACAAGCTGTTCCCAGAAAATTCATTCCCCTGCTCCAGTCCAGTGGCAAAGCTGCTGTTCTGTAGGAGCCAGATTAATGTGGTAGGGATGAATTGTTTAAAGCTGCTTTGGGGCTGGGAAAAATCCTTGTCAAGATGGATAAAACGCAGGTTAGAAGGGAAAGGATGGGACAAGGGAAGGGTGGAACATCCAGAGCTAGAGGTGGGCAGGGGTCAGCGAGGGACCCAGGGATCCCTTTCACTGATTCAGGGATCAGTCAAAGGGTGGGGCTGAGAGAAGAGACGTGGCCTGGAAATTTTGGGGCACAGGATAAGTCCTGGAGCCATCCAACATGGAATATTTCTGTAATAAATGGGACTTGGAGAGGCCAAAGGGTGCAGGATTTGCTGCCTCTCTGGTGTTGGAGATCAGGGAAAGGGTCTTCCCCTGCGGGGTGGTGGGCACTGAACAGGGAATGGGAACATTCCCAAACCTGCCCAAGCTCCAGGAGCATTGGGACAACGCTCCCAGGGATGCACAGGGTGGGATTGTTGGGGTGTCTGTGCAAGGCTGGATGATCCTGGTGGTCCCTTCCAGCTGAGGATATTCCAGGATATTCCTTTATTATCCATCAGAGCTTACTTGTGTGCCTCCTTCTGTCCCAAAGCCTCCCGTGGCAGCAGGAACGTGCACCTCGGGCTTCCCTCACCTCCTGGGGTGAATTTTTGGGGCAACCCCTCCCTTTTTGAGCAGGAATTGCCTTTCCTTGTGCCCCCAGGATGTCCTCAGGCAAAACTCTGCGGAGCCAAGATCAGAAATCAATGTTGGTGGGGGTCAAGGACTCGTGGACCTCCCTGGGAAGGCAGAGGTTGGTTCCCCACACCCTCACAAACATAAAACCTCCTGGCTTTCCAAGCCCCCTTCCCGTGGGGGTTTGTGCCCACTGACCCTCCCGGTGCCCTCAGCCTGGGGGAGCAGCAGCAGCAGCAGCGCCGTGTCCTTTGTCACGGGAGCAGCACGGGCTGTGTCTGGTGACACGAGGCAGAGCAGTAATCACAGAAATCCGTGTCACATTTCACTCTCCGCTCCTGCAAAGGATCCTGAGCACGACGCCAGGGCTGTGGAGAGACCCCTGGCTGCCAGCGCTCCCATTAACTCCGTAGGCGCGGCGTTAATTTGGAAAAATAACAGTCGGAGGCTGTCAGGGGCGCTCCACAAAACCCCTGCCAGCTCCTGCTGCAATGCAGACACAAAACAAATGCTTCCCATTTCAGCTTGGCACGCTGCGACCCCACTGAGCTGACTTCCCAGGATAAACTGCTGCCGTGGAATTGTATCCTATTTAACGAGCATCACACAGCCCCGTGCATTCCTAATTATTTGTGTGGAAACACTTCGGTGCTGGTTTATTTTTGCTCACCGTCCTCATAACTGAGCTGGGAGTGTTTTTTCTCTTTCCACAGAGATGAGATATTGGGAAGGAATTCCTCCCTGGGAGGGTGGGGAGGGGCTGGGATGGAATTCCCAGAGGAGCTGTGGCTGCCCCAGATCCCTGGAAGTGCCCAAGGCCAGCTTGGACAGGGCTTGGAGCAGCCTGGGACAGTGGAAGGTGTCCTGGGTGGAATGGGATGGGATTAAAGATCCCTTCCAACTCAAACCATCCTGGGATTGTCCAGCAGGAGAATTTGGCTCTCAGGAGTTCCTTGGATTGGGAGGGCACAGCTTTGCAGTCCTGGGCCTTTGGTGTTTTGTGTTGGTTTCTTCTGTCCATAAAAATGGATTTTCCAATGAGGAAGGGGTCACTGAACCAGGGACCCGGCTGATACTCCGGGGCTTAATCCCTAAATTTAGGGCTCGTGTTTTATGGTGGTTTTAATGCTTTACATGGGATGGAGAACCATGGCCTTCCAATCCCCCCATCCCAGCCCCGTGTCCCACTGGAGAGCCCAGCACAGGGATGGAAGGGATGGAATTCCCTCCCGTGGCAGGAACACACCCAAACACCCCAGCAGCCAGAGCAGCCCTGCATCGCTTCCAACACTGAGCTTTGCCTGGCTCACAGAGATCATAAACCATCACCCACCTTCCCTTCCCTTCCCTTCCCTTCCCTTCCCTTCCCACAGCCAGAGCTGCTCTCCCTGGGCAGCCTTTCCTGTGGGAGCCGTGATTTGACCTTTACAGCTCCAGCAAAGGCAGCAGGAGAACACCCAGCCCCAATATTTGTATTTTTTTTCCAAGCCAGGCTGTGACAGATCCCTCCCGTGGATGCTGCAGCTGCCAGAGGTCCAGGCACAGCGTTACTGCAGCGTCTCCAACGTAACATTTCCAGAACAATTCCTTCCAGCTCCCCTCACCCCTCCCCACACACACAGAATCCACGGGGATGTGACTCCCTGTGCCCGTTTGACCTTTTCTGCCGCTCTCTGCTCGATGAAGTTCACTGCTGTGCCCTCGGTGCGGCTTGGCAGAGGCTCTGCGTCCTTCCGGTGCTGTTCCTGACATTCCTGTAGCATTAAACCTGGAAAAAGAAAATTAAAAAAANNNNAAAAAAAAAAGGGATGTTTCACTCTCAGGCTCGGCTGTGAAAGGTCTTTGGTGTCGCTGCGAACTCTGAGAATTAAAGGTGTTCAAAAGGCAGCTGGGAAAGGAGAGATTTAATCAGTGAGACGCTGCCACGGGGGAGCCCAGGGGCTCTGCCTTGCTTTTGGATGGCAGGAAGGTTCAAAGCTCTGGGGAATTGAGTTTCTGTCCTCTCTGCCCCTCGCACGGAGGCATTTCAAAGGAAGGGGTTTGTTGTTACTCTTTGTGGCATTTGAATTCAGCTTTGGCCTTGGAAACCCAAAAGCAGAGGCTCCTTCCTGGCAGGGAGAGAGCAGACAGTGAGGGAAGGGGGGGTCTCTGTCACCTTTGGGGGTTCTTTTACTCTGAATAATCATGCAGCATTTTGGTTTAGTGGGGGGAAAGGTCCTGGAAGGGCGACACAGCTGATGTAATTCCACCCCCTCCCCGCGGCCAGGGCCTCCTTTCATTATCCCAGGTTTTGTTTGTGAACGCTGGGATTTGATGTGGGTTTTTGATCTGATCTTGTGATGTCTGGGAGTTGAGACCTTTAATTTCCTGTCCTGGTGGATGTGTCTTTGAAACCCTCCTGGGGATGTGTGTCTGCAGGAAACTGGGACTGGGGAAAGGCCCCTTCCCTCTGAAAAGATGAACCAGGGAGGGCAGAATTAACCACCCAATCAAGCCAAGATTGCTTAAGTCAGCTCATTAAAAGCTGACCCCATCTGACTGAATTAACTGAGGGTGCTGCAGGCCCTGGCATCACCTTCACAGCAAAGAAAAGCAGGAGCAGGAGCAGCTGCTGCAGAAAACCAGGATTTTGGCTCTGTGATTGAAGGATCAAACTCCCCTGGAAAGGCTCAGCTGGGATTATTTGCTCTTTGCTCTTGGCTGAGCAGCACCAGGAGCAGTTTTGCCTCTCAGGAACTTGTTTAAAAACTCTAAAATAGATAGAGTTTGGTCGTAATGGGGGCTCCCACAAAGCCGGGTGGGGTTTTAATCGTTATTTTATTATTATTTTATACATATTTATAGAAATGAGCGTGGCAGGTTTCACTTGGAGAGCATTGCAGGAAAATCAGAGCTGGGGCTGGGAGTTGTGTAGAAAAAGCTGGGAGGAATCAAAGCTTTCCCAGCTTTTCAGGATGGAGCAGCCACTGAAATTAGAGGGAAGAAAAATAGGATGAGGCGTTGAACGAGTTCCCCTGGCAGCTCCTGTGAGCTCAGGAGCAGGACTAAGGGGAGCTGGAGATTTGGGAGGCAAAGCTCAGTTTCAGTCTGCCTCCAGCATTTGTCATTAACTTCTCCTGCCTCTCGTTCTTCGGGGCAAAATCCAAACCAAACTGCTCCAGAGACAATTTCATCTCCCCTGCCTGCTGAATATCAGGATATTTCTTCATTAGAATGAGGTCGATGGCAATGTTGGGTGTTTTGTGGCTGAGCTCAGGGAGATTAATTAATGGCACCTCCATTAATGCCGTGGTTGGGATGACAGCTGCAAATAAAGCCCCACCTGCCCATTTTTTTTTCCCAAAGTGCTGTTGAAAAATATCCGGAGGTTCATGTGGAATTCAGGAATCCAGCTCTGCCCCCACATCTCAGTGCTGGGATGACATTCCCATGGGTTTTCCACAGAAGTAGCCACAGCAATGCTGATTTGGGAGCAGTCTGGGGAGCAAACTCAGAGTGCCAGAACAAGACTAATCCCCCTCTGTGTTTCCTCTAATAAAAGGGAAGAACACTAAATAATTAACGTCAACAAATGAAAACTAATTTGCCAATTTTTAATTCCCCCCCTCCCCCCCATTGCGTGATCCCTGTTAATGAATAATTTACCAGCCAGCGATGAATATAAAAATGAAAGGATTTCTCTGGGGTCTGCTGTGTTCTCTGAACATCCGGGATAACTGTTTAGATATCCATATATATGGGTTTTTTTTTAAAAAAAGAGTAAAAAATAACCCCAGAGAAAACAGCATTCAGCGGGAACCAGGCAGGAATAAAAAGAGCTGCAGCCTCCAGAGGTTTTCCCATTTCCTTCCAGACCTGAGATCATTTGTCTGAGGCTGTTGGTGAATTATTCATGCCAAGTGCAGCTCTTTGCTTTCCCACATTGGATGTGACCAGTTTCCATCTCAGGGCTTCCCGTGCCGCTTTTTTTTTTTTTTTTTGTTTTGTTTTTTTTTTTGTTTGCATTTCAGCTTTTCCTGGGATGCCCTTTTTTTATCCCAAAGCTCTGCTGGGTGCTGGGGGGTTCTGTTAAACATCCAGAACCTGCTCTGTGCTCAATGCCCAGCGCTTCCCACAGCACCTGAGGCAGCTGTGGGAATGGGAATGGGAATGGGAATGGGATAACTGAGGAGCTGAGAAACCTCAGGAATGATGCTGTGGTTCTGCTTTGACTTTGGAGTGTGATCTCCAAGGGAAAAGTGTTTGTTATTTCAGCTCTGGGTTGGTTTTAAGGGTCCTGTGCATCCCAATCCCTGTGTCAGATGAGCAGGAGGATCCCAGACTGTGGAATTGTCCCTGCTCATGGCAGGTGATGGAAGGAGATGGGATTTGAGATCCCAGGTCAAAACCCTCCTGCTTCAGCTGCCACTTGAAACCTGCTTAGGTTTGGTTGTGTTAAATGGGATTGGGAAAAGAGACCCAGGATTGGGAAAACAGATCCAGAATGGGGAAAACAGATCCAGGACTGGAAAAACAGATCCAGGATTGGGAAAACAGATCCAGGACTGGGATGAACAGATCCAGGATTGGGAAAACAGACCCAGGATTGGGATGAACAGATCCAGGACTGGGATGAACAGATCCAGGATTGGGAAAACAGGTCCAGGGCTGGAAAAACAGATCAAGGACTGGAAAAATAGATCCAGGATTGGGAAAACAGACCCAGGATTGGGATAAACAGATCCAGGACTTGAAAAACAGATCCAGGATTGGGAAAACAGACCCAGGACTGGGATGAACTTCAGTGTGTGCCCCAAGGCTTCCTTGGAGTTCCATGCCCCACCAGCCTCCAACATGAGCAGCATCTCCACATCCCACGGGCACTGGGGGCAGTCTCACGCCATGGAATTCCAGACTGGTTTGGCGGGAAGGAGGAGGAGGAGAGATAATTCCACCTGCAGCTGAGTTCCCGCGGCTTTTCCTGCTGCTCGGCACCAGAGGCACACACTGAGGAGGAGCACTCGTGGCTCGCTGCTGTCGCTGTTTCCTGGCCCTGCCCCGGTTTGTGGGGAGCCATCCTGAGGTCCATGAGGAGCCATCCCGGTGTTCCCG
>VXBN01015185.1:0-16475 GCA_013397395.1 Sinosuthora webbiana
GTTTGTAAACATTGTTAAGCTAATGAGGAAGAAGTCTATTCTGCATTTTAGGTGTATCACAATGAGGAAAATAGAAAACAAACAAAAATGTAGAACCGTCTAATTACAAGAAGGCAACAAATCACAGCAATTTTTTTGTTCCTGATGAACAAGTTATGCTGTTTAAATGTAGTTGGAATACCAGACCACAAACTGTCATGGAATAGGAAATAATAATTTTTAATAATTTTTTTCTAAACTATGGCTTTAAAACTCCAAAACCTGGGAAGAAGAGAAGCAGATAGAATGGTGTGCTGGTCAGTTGGCCACAAATGATGCTGTTTCCAAGAGTCCATGTCTCTGAAAGAATGGAAAGCATCCTGGAGATGTTTGTGAGATGTGGGGTTTGAACTGGGGTAAAATATCTGTAATTGTGCTAAACTGAGTGGTGAAAGCTCTGCACACTCAATCAAAGCAGCTTTTAAGCAATCCTTGTGAGCTGAAGCTGAAACAGTTACAGGTGCTTAGTTTATATATGGTATTTTGATGCTCAGTTTCTGCTTCCATCAATTTTATTCTTTTCTGCTTTTTAAATAAATTGATGCAAAGGAATCTGAAGTCACAGGGCAGGTCCAGATTCTCTGCATTTCTTTTCTGTGCTCCTGGTCATAGAATCTCCACTGGCTGGGCTGATCACTGAAGGACAAGGCTCAGCATTTTGAGTCCAGCTCTGGCTAAGCCCCACTTGACCAAAAATCTGGTCTGGAACAAGCTGAACACCAGATACCACTTTTGCTCTCTGTCCTCTAGGCAGTCCCAAGGCAGCTGTTGAGGTAACTTCCCAATATGGATCACTGAGTACAACTCCCTGCTCCTCAAATAACTACTTAAAACTCAACCGTATAACCAAGATGTCCTACAAGTGCTCCATGAGCTCTGACAGATGTGGAGCTGTGACACTCCCTGGGGAGCCAGATTCAGTGAAGAACCACTTCATAATGCCCAGTACAGTTTCTTCTGGTACAGTTTTATGCCATCCTCATGCCCTGTCAGCAGTCCCAGAGAGAGGGATCAGCACCAGCCCCTCTGCTTTCCTCCTTGAGGAAGTTGTAGGCTGCCCTGAGGTCGCCCCTCAGCCTCCTCCAGGCTGAGCAAACCAAGTGACCTCCGCCACTCATCCCAAGTCTTGCACTGGAGACCTTACACCACATAGCCTCCCCCAGACACAGTCTGACTGTCTGATGTCCTTCTGATATGGAGGCACTCAAAACTGCATGCAGGACCTGAGGCATCAGTGCATTTCAGAGTGGGACAATCACCTCCCACAGCAGTGCTGTGCCTGATTCTCCCCAGCACACAGCTGGCCTTCTTTGCTGCCACGGCACACTGCTGACCCATATTCAACTTGCCATCGACTCAAACCACCAGATCTCTTTCTGCAAGGCCTGCTCTCCTCCCTCAACTCTTATGCATCATCAGGTACCCTACCCTAGGTGGAGAATCCAGTGCTGCCTTGGTTAAATTTCATATGGTTGGTGCTCACCTTGCCAACTCCTCCACAAAGATCCTTTTCTTCTTTTAGGAAAGGCACACCCCATATGTTGGCAGCAGGCTTGATGTCATGTAGACTAACTCGTGATAAAAAAGAATAACTTCTGCCAGTGACACCACTTTGGAGTCCAGTACTAATCCTGCTGGGTCTTCATGTTCCTTCCTCCATCTTTCCCTGCAGTGGAATTTCTTGTGTTCATGATTCCCTAATAAATCCTTCCAAGACCCTGAAATCTCTCTCAATTGTTCTTGGGCTATTTATTGCAACTTCATTACTGCCTAAATGAAAAAAGTCAATAATGGATAATAATCCAAGGTCCATAAAAGATTAAGAAGCTTTCTCTTCACATCTTTGATCCAAGTGTAGGGAAGCAGCAGATTTCCCTGGGAAGTGAGTTTGATCCAGCTCCCTTCTCTGCAAATACAAGAAGCCAGTGAATAGAAAGAAAATTGTGAACCTCACAAGACACTGTCAGAGACACATAGTCTTTTTCAGGGGGTGTCAATGAAATAAATAATGGTTGATCTAGCCTCTCCTCCAGAGGGCTGGGTTTTGTCCACTGTTACTGTGAGCATTGTTTTCTATAGAGAAATACAAGTCAATCCAGAGACATAAAACTTTGCCTCCTATTCCCAGCCTCAACATTGATTGCAGCAAAGTACTCAAGGGGAAGAAAACAGCAGCAACTGCAACTGGATAAACTGATTCAGATTGGCAAAGCATTGCTGTGGGTACACCTGAGCATGCCTCCCCATGCAAGTATGGATTCATGGCCAGATGCTCTAGATCAACCCAGAAAATCTCATTAGTTATTCTGTTGGGTTTCTTTCACTTTTCCTCAGAAATCTATTCCTCTTATACCACGACAACAATTGGAACCCACCAATAAGGCAACCTGTCACTTGCTTTCCTTTACCTATTATTCGTCTGGGGTTTACATAGGCATGGTTGCCATGGAAGCAAAGCGAGATGTTTTCGCTTTGGGAATGTATTCAATGTTCTTTTTCTCTGAGCTTTTTCTCCTCCACCAATGGTGATTCTTTAGAGGTCCCACCTCTCCCACTGCTTCTTTATTTGAGATTGCCTTGCCCTGGTGGGGTACTTTACCAGAGCCCCCTGCACTGATAACATCCATTCTTACATTAAGGTGGCAAAAGGAAACAGCAATGACAATCATTATTTCCAGGGGGAAGATGCTGATGCAGGAACCAAACTCTGTGTTCCTGGTATAAACATAGGAGTCTCATTCTTCTCAGCAGCTGCTGACTTTGAGTCACTGGTTATTTGGAGGGGTCAGTAAAGAAATAGAATTTTTACTCTTTCTCCAAAACATTTGAGCAGTCTTGGCAAGTACCACAACATCTACAGAGAACCATCTCAGCCAAAAGGGGATAGTTGAATAGCAGCACTGCTGCTACTGAGATCAGCTGAAAGCCTTGAGCTGAGTGAAATGGGTTTTCAGGTCTTTTATCCACTGTTATGGTTAAGTTTTATGCAGCCTAAATCAAAATCAGAAAAAAATTATAAATAGTCCAAATAGTCAGAACTTCAGACCACTGAAATTACCAAAGTCTTAAGGACACGAGAAAAGCAGGAACAGAGATTGGTGGTGAAAGAGTGGGGAGGGAAGATGGCTTAAGTGCTGAGTTGGTTTTTTGTTGTTGTTGTTGTTGTTGTTGTTTTTTCTTTTTTTTCTTTTTTTTTTTTCTGGTGGGGGAATGGCTCTGCAGTTCGGTTGCATTTTAGCTGTTTTGTGCGTACTGGAGTCAGGATTTTATTTTTTCTTAAACTTAGAAGAAATCAGGTTTTGGGGGCAGGGGGTTCTGTGCTCTATTCCTTCTTCATGAATGCTAAACTACCTTTCTGTTTTTATCCTTCTGCTCAGATGGAAAGATTCAAGTACATTGGTCTCAGAGCCAGTTTCCCAGCAAGGCACTGAAACAGGATGACAAACTTCTGTGGAGTATCTCCCAGTCAACCACACACTGGCTTTGGCTCTCTGGAGCCTTCAGCCATAAACAAATTCTTGCAGAGAACTTTCATTATATTGAATTTGATTTATGGTTTCCAGTTAGAATGGATGTTTTTAGCTCATTTCCCAGCTCTGCTTTATTCCTGTTTATATGCCATCTCTGTTTCCCACTTGCATTTGATAAGCAGGTTACTTATTCAACAGTATCTTTTTATTTTATGGAATCCGGCTCAGATCCCAAGACAAGCGATATAGGGCTCCTTGACCCTTTGTTTTAGGGTGGGAAGAGAGCTTGTCCCCACTCTTCCAGCTGCACTTAAAGAGCAGACATCTCTACTAACAACTACAAAAGGTCTTTCTGTGCTGCATATTTCTATTGTTTTTTTCCAAAGTTCTTATGCACTCCATTCACCCCAGAGTTCCCATAAATTGTCTCTTGGTATATTTCACAATAACCAGGTAGTAATCAGTGTCATGATTGTGTCTTTTGATAACAAACAGATTTCTTCCCATATGCACACACTCTTGGCTTGAGCAGCACCATAATTATCATCTGACTTGTTGAGTCAAGGAACTGGTCTTTCAGGAATCCTCTACTGCTGCTGCCAAGCCAACTCTTCCCACAGCCAAGTGTTTCTTAGGGAAATTCCAGGTCAGTCTTGACCCGGGTAGGTAGCAGGGGACAGACCTATTCCAGGAGCATGCGCTGGTAGAGGAGCTTTATAGATTTCCCACTGCACACGTTCTATACCTTTTGTAAACAGCATTCTGTAAATTGCCCACAACGAGACATATGAAATTAAGAGAGGAGATTGTCACTAAGGATAAGTACTGCGTTAAAGACTCAGGTGGAGACATTTTAGGCTGCAGATAACACAGGATTACTGTCTCCAACTGCTCTATAAAAGATTACTGCACAGTGGTCCTAATACACCATTCTCCAGATCCATCAGAAAGCTCACAGCAAGTGAAGTACTTAAACTGCGGGAAAGGAGATTTAGGTTGAGAGTGGTGCTTTCTTTCTGTCTGCCTGTAAAGACAGAGAGGCAGGGAACTGCATTGACTGGAAGGTCATAGAATTTCAAGAATTTTCCAAAAACAGGTTAGACAAGCATCTGTCAAATAATGCATATGTAATTGCTTCTGCCTATTGGGCTAGGATAAAAGACTAAATTACCTGTTAAGACCATTCCAGTCCCTCAATCTCTCTGCTTGTACAGTTATGCCATTTAAAAAACTGCTTCACCCTGGAGTGAAATAGAATTCAGCAATCGCAGGAAGATTAACAGGGACAAGTGTTGGATTCTACACATGGGATGGGGCAGCCCTGGATGTACAGACAGACTGGGGAATGACAGACTGGAGAGCAGCACCATGGAAAGGGAGCTGGATATCCCAGTCACCAGAAAGTTGAACATGAGCCAGCAGTGTCCTGGCAGCCAGGAGGGCCACCCGTGTCCCAGGGGTATCAGGAACAGCATCAGCCAGGCAAGGGAGAGGATTTTACTGCTCTGCTCTGGACTGGGGTGGCCTCGCCTTGGTCCAGAGGGCAGTTTTGGCCAATATAAGAAAGATGTAAGGCTATTGGAGAGTGTCCAAAACAGAGCAATGAAAATGGGGAAGGATCTGGAGGGGAAGCTGTATGAGAAGAGTCTGAGCTTGCTTGGTCTTTTCAGCCTGGAGAAGAGGAGAGTGAGGGGAGACCTCATTGTGGTCTTCAACATCCTCACGAGGGGAAGCAGAAGGGCTGGTACCGATCTCTTCACTCTCATGACCAGTGAGAGGACTGGAGGAAACAGCGTGAAGCTGAGTCAGAGGTTCAGTATAGGTATCAGGAAGAAGTTTTTCATTCAGAGGGTGTTTGGNGAACAACACTCTCAGGCTCATGGTGTGATACTCAGCATATTCTATGATTCTATTAAAAGCATCTCAATATGTGATGAAATTGCACCCATTTTGGCACAGAAATCTGTTCTGATCTTATTAGATAATTTCAAGTGCCACAAAAGCGGAAGAAATCTTACCCATATGAAGAAACAGGAAACTGTAAAAATAATGATTCTGTATTTAGTCAGCTTGTGTGTTTACTTACCTATTCACCTTCCTCCATGCATGTTTAAAGGGAAAAAGGAATGCTGGCAATTTGTAAGAATGCCCAAATACACAGTATTCTCAGTATTTCCATGAAACCATGTTACTGCTCCATCAGCCTTCCTTACACTCACCTCCTGGACTCTTCCAGTTTGTGCTGGTTTGCAGGGATGGGAGGAAAGCTCACCCCAGGGAAAGCTCTTCCTGCTCTTGTCAGGATCTCTCTGGCTGCTCTGCTTTACATCTTTTGGCTAGCTTGGTGAGACAGCAGCTGTGGGTCTGTGTAGTGGGGTAGGTCCAGGTTAGCTTAATCAGAGTCATAGAATGGCTTGGGTTGGAAGGGACCATAAAGATCATCCAGTTCCTATGCCCCTCACACAGGGAAGGACACCTTCCTCTACAACAGGTTGCTCAGAGCGCCATCCAGCCCGGCCTTGAACACTCCTAGGCATGGGGGCGTCCATGACTTTTCTCTGGGCAACCTGTTCTAGTGCCTCACCAACCTCACAGAAAAGAATTTCTTTCTAACATCAAATCCAATGGTGTTTGAACCCCCTTGTCCTATCACTACATGTTCTTGTAAAAATTCCTCTCCATCTTTCTTGTAGGCTCCCTTCAAGTACTGGAAGGCCACAATTACATCACCCCTAAACCTTCTCTTTTCCAGGCTGTACAATCCCAGTTCTCTCAGCCTTTCCTCATAAGATAGGTGTTCCATCCCTCTGACCATCTCTGTGGCATCCTCTGGACTCCAACAATTCCATGTCCTTCCTGTGCTGGGACCCCAGAGCTGATGCAGCCCTGCAGGTGGGCTCTCAGCAGAGCAGAGCAGAGGGGCAGAATCCCCTCCCTGGCCCTGCTGCCCACACTGCTCTGGATGCAGCCCAGGACACGTTTGGCTCTCTGGGCTGTCAGTGCCCATGGCTGGGTCATGTCCAGCCTCTCGCCCTCCAGCACCCCCAGGTCCTTCTGGGCAGGGCTGCTGTGATCTGTTCATCTTCCAGCCTGAACTCATGCTGGGGTTGTTCTGATGCAGGTGGTGCACCTGGCACTTGGCTTTGTTAAACCACATGAGACTGCCATGGACCCATGTCTTTAGGTCACCCAGATCCCCCTGGATGGCATCCAATTGTTCAAGGGTGTCAACTAGACCACTCAGCTTCATGTCACCTGAAAATCTGATCTTCATATGGACCCCTGAGGGGTCATACAGTCACTGATAGCCTCAGGTCTCTGAGACATAGACCATTATCCTCTGCATGCAATGACCCAACCAATTTTTTATCCATGTAATCCATCTATCTCCAGTTTAGAAAGAAGGATGTTGGGCAGGACCATGTGAAAAGATTTACACAATTCCAAATAAATGACATCTGTAACCCTTCCCTTGTCCAGTGATGCAGCCATGCCATCATAGAAGACCACTAGGTTGGTTTAAGGAGGTATGAGGATTTAGTACATTTGTTACAATCAAATCTATTTATTGACTGCTGCTAAGCGTAGTCTACTGGTTAGCATGGTAACAGCTAAACATATTTAGACAATATATGTTCTTTTTATTCTCAGTTAGAGTTACAGTATCAAAAGAGATCTTGGAGGAGTGGTGGATGATGATAGGGAAGGAAAGTTAGGGGAAGTGAAACATTAGGATACACCAATTTCTTTGAAGATTGCAGCCTTAGCTTGTCTGTCAATCTGCTGTTTATTTATTAGACTCAAGAAATTCATTGCTACCTGTTCCACGATCTGCAGCAAAATTCCACCTGCTCCCTGGGATGAGTCTGAATCTTCTCCAGGACCACACACCAGTGAAAAGGAACTTCCATTTTTTACTGCCAAGCCTCTGTGGCTAGAAATCTTACAGGTGTACTTTTCTTGTTCTGGCTACTCAATTAGCAGCTGCAGGTTACAATTCACTTCATCTTCCATGTCTGAGCTTACTTCACCAAGATGCCAAGCATGAAACAAGGCACATAATGAAAATAATATGGTACTTTCCTGTCTTCTGAATTTGCTAGTCTTACTAGGATCAGTTCACCTCAGTTTGTTAGAAACCAGTTCCTCTGAGAAAGAAGCTGTATGTGGAATAACCTGACGCATCTGGAGGCAGTCACAGTAAAAAAAAAGCCAGGAAAGAAAGCAATGTTATCCTTCTTTAAGTCAGCAACTTTTTAACACAGACAGACAATATCCTAAAACATAGAGTGCCTGTTGTAATTCTTGCAATTCCTCCTGGTATTACAAGAGGAAATGAATTTATTTCCTGGTATCCAAAGTCTCATGCTTTCAGACAGGCCCAAGTTATCTTTGGGCAGGGGCATGTATACAATACAAACTTTTTCAGAAATCCCTGTTGGTATGAAGTTAGTATTACAGTTTGTCTCTTGCAGCCTTTTCAGAGTCACAAGGACAAATCAGTATTTTTAATGGAATCCTAATGCTTTCCTAAAAAAATAGCATTGTAGTCCTGAGCAATGAGTACATTAAAGTTCAACAGGTCTCATATTTGGCCATTTCATGTATGAAGTACAATTTTTTGCCTGGAATTTATTTGAAGTATTTGAATATGACTTTTCTTTTTTCTGGAGCTTATTTATCCATCACAGAACTAAAAGTTGTGTTGTGGGAACTGTGAATGAATATTCTGGAAGAAATTTACGAAACCCCCAAACAAACAAACATGGATGGAGTTAAGTAACACCTTAAAAAGAGATAAACATGAAGTCTAGCATGAGATGAACATATCAAAAATTAACTGTCTTTGACTTTGCCACCTTGGCTGTTCTCCTTGCAATTGCTACCTGAAGTTTGGACTACTCTTTGCCTAGAGCCTGGGTTTGGATGGGGGTAAGATCTTCTTCCCTTTCTTTGGAAAACCACATGGCACTTCTGTCTGCCAAGCCACAGGATCTGAGCTCCATCTGCGGCATGAATACAGGGCAACTCCAAACAAAATGTGCACATATGTCAACTCTACATGCTGGTAAAGCAAAGCCAGAAACCCACAGTCAGGCAAATAGAAATCTTTTGCATTGTAGAGACACTGAATGAAATACTCATTTTTACAATATGCAACATTAATCCTTAACCTAAAGGCTTTGCCTAAAACTCCAAGTATTTAGATCACCTGGTGGTTTGAAATCTCATTTTAAAAACACTGCTCTCTCAGACTGCTGCTGGCACTGATATGCAAGAGCATGAGTTTAACATATGTTGGGAGCACATAAAATCACTGTAGCAGAACAGCAAATGTATGAGCAATAGTGGCACTGAGGAGCATCATGTGTCAGCCAGATCAGATAAAAGTGTTAAGGAATAAAAGGAGAAGCAATGGGATAAGAGAAGGAGGCAAAAGAAAAAGGTGTATTAGAAAGGAAAGAGCATGTGAAAAGGTGGTGATCTGTTAATGTAATTTGTCAGATACAATAAGAATTATACTGGCAGAACTTTTCTGACTTAAAACATATTATAGGATTTTGATCAAATTGCATCCAGGAGTGACAGGTTTGCAGATGATTTCAAAGCCCTTACAGAAAGTAATATATACTATTTCTGTCATTCTCTTGCAAAAGGCAGTTTCATATAGGATAGGTCCTGCAATAAATGGAATTTCCTTCCCCTCCTCTTGCAAGTTCTAGTAAAAATTAGCACTCTAAAGGTGAACTCAATTTCTAAAGCAGTATCAGTATTCACAACTGGGAATGAAAAAGCGAATTACAGCTGAGTGCATTCAGTATGTCAGCTGGTGAATAAAGAAAAACAGTTGTCGGTGGCAGCCGACTGTGAAGATCATGTGGACGACGTTATGTTCAGAACATAAAGTGAACAAGTTGCATGCTGGCATGGATTCTGTTGCAGCAAAAGTGCCCAGTGCCTTGTAAAACATTACAAATAGAGCCAAACACTATAGATCAGAAGAGATACAGACAAAATTTATCACAGTTATGACTACGCCACTAATGCAGCCAGCCTGGGCCTTGTCTTGCACCGTAAGCTGGGGCCAAACGTGAGATATGCACTGCCACTGTGGGGTTTAAACCCAATTCCTCTAACCTGGGGAAAACTACACCCAGAAATGACGAGTCGTGAAACCACCCCGATACAGCCATGTCTTAGCAAAAGCACTGATTCATGATGATACTTTGATACATTTTTTGTTTAATTGCAGAACACTTTATACCAGAACTAAGATCTGTAGTTCAGAGTGAAAACATGAATTCACATCAGGGGGAGGCAATAATCTGTTCTCCATTATGAGTATATAGCCTGAGAAGCAAAAGAGTTGGAAACCTGTTTCCAGATTATGCTGCTCCAGTCCTGCTCTTCTACATGGGCAATTTCCATCCCCCAATTACAAGAAAGGACAGCTGACTCCTACCACACTTAAATGAGCTCATTACAAGGTTCACAGAGTACCAAGGATGTCCTGTGAGATCAGATCTTCTATGACCTGTGTGGGAAGAGTGAAATTCCATGTGACCAGCCCTCCAATACGGTGGCAGTGTGCAGGAGAAATGGGTCACCTGACAAGAATAACCTGCCATGAGTGACTGTGACAGAGCCATACCTTGAGACACGACCCCTTTTATGACAGAAATTTGTCTCCTCCATTTATAAGATATCTTGCTATGAACACAAACCTTGAAGTGTGTAAGCCCTGAGCACTCTCATGGGAAGCTGCAAGCCTGGCATGCTGTGCAGAAGGCTTGATGGATCTTCAAGGGACAGCAGTTGATTGCAATGCTTAATAACACACCCAGAGCAGCACCTCCCTGCCTCCTTATTTTATAGTGATGAATATTTCTCACTGGTATTTCTTTTACCTCTCCTCCAGAATGTGGGATACCTTGCTAAATTTTTCCCTAAAGACTGAACATTTTTGAGCCATTGGTTATTTCTCTCCTCTCCAGTTTCCAGAATATGGCCTCTACCCTCCTTGAATGCCATTTGTTAAGATAGTTCATGTATTTTCTATTTCTAATGCAGCTGTCCTTCCAGACAGCAATATGGATGCTGTGTGCATAAGAAGAGGCATTCTTCTCCATGTGCATGAGATGCATTACCTATAGACACCTCCTGCAGAGACAATTGCTGCACTTCACAAGTTCCTGCCACCTGGGACATTTTTACTCCCTAGAAAGTTGCTCCCCTCTTTGAACACCAGAGATGTCTCCTACCAGAGTCCTCTCAGAGGGTCAGGTGGTCCTCATCTCATGATTGCCTCATCTGATGCTTTCCATCACTTCTACTGAGCACTTCCCTGTGGAAGGAGTCCAGGCCTGTTTCACAGACATACTAATGGAGGTGCAGAAAAGCTAATGGTGGGATTGAGCTCACCTTCATTCACCTAACCCCAAAATCAGGAATCTAATCAGAACTAGTCATCTAGGCTCTCTCTACAGTCAATGACGAAAGACAGGTACCTCCACAGAGTGATTCACTCCCCTTTTCTTGGACAACTATCCTAAAAGAGGTTGAATTGTGCTCCAGAGACGCCTGTCTATCTGCCTGAATGATAGAGGAGATCTAAATAACTAGTTTACCTGAGATACCTATCTGCAGGATGACTTCAACTAAGTGCTGGGCTCCTGCTCCAAGTGATGTACCCAGGCTCAAGAGGGGAGTCTGAGGCAGAGTCAGGAGTCAGACTCTTTCTCCCACCTCCAAGGCATCTGCCCAATTAAAGAGTCCTTCTTCTCAATGGAGACATTCTCTGAAGCAGGAAAATGTTAAAAAGGTTCTCCCTGTGCCTCTGATGTCACACCTCTGACACCACCTTTGTTCCATTCAAATCCTTTTGAAATCCAAAAGCTGCTATGAAGACGCAGAGGTAATTTTTTCCTCTGTCTTTTTTTCTTTCTTTAAAAGAGCAACAAACACAACAAAAAACCACAACTGGAAAAATTCAGGAAGAAAATGCTCAAGGCTACAGCATGGTTTCTATCTAATTTGAATTCAAATAAGTTTTTCATTATTTCTAAATTTAATTATAGCCTTCAAGTGTATAAAATTGCATGTTAAAATAGTAAACAGATCTTAAATATACCATAGAACACCAGGCAGAATCACAAACACTCCTAATTTGCAGGGATGCTGTTTTCTTGATCAACATAACACCATACCTCCCTTTGTATCCTCAGCCAGACTAAGCTGATGGAGAAACATCTTTTACATACCTTAAAAATGTATACAAATATGTCTTTATCTGAGATCTAGCAAGCAGATTTGACCTTCAGAGAGAATGCTAGGAGTTTTTCTCAGTTTTAAAATGCCCTGGAGAATGTAACTGGAACCAATAATTTTCCAGAAGTACTGTTTAACTAACCGTAATTGTTCTTATAGCACATATATAATTTCCCACTAAATGCTGTTGGAATTTTCAAAATTTTCTGTATCTCTGAATTGAAATAGAGTGTACATGTCTCAGAGGACTTTTTATAACATCCCCTTTTCGGTCCTATTGAACCCTTTTGGCTCATATCCCCATTACATTCTCAAGGATCTTATTCACAGGAGTGAGGGTCCAGGATGTGATCCAAATACAGTGGCTGTTTCTCCTCCTTTGTTCTGTGCTTTCACAGAAGCCTATCTTATTATTTTTCAGAGAACACCAGTGAGAGTGGGGTTGTAATGAGTCACAATAGGTTCATTCTTTACAAATCCTGAAACCAATTTCATGCAACAAATGAAAGGTAGATGTTTCACCCACTAGATTTCAAGGATTTTTGAGAGTAGCGAAGATGTCAGAACCTCTTCAAAAAGTCATCAGGTATATAATTTTTGAAGCACTAGGTAACTTAATTCAGTATGTCAATATGATAGCTCCCACAACAGCATGGCAGTATTAATGGGTAGTGATGGAGCTAAAGGGGAATTTCAAATGTTTCCAAAGTTTGTTTTCTTGCTTGTTAAACAACCCACAGACTGGAACACTCTGAGATATACCCAGTATTTAACTTGCAGCCAAAAAAAATGAAAAATGTACGACTGTTTCTTCTTTTAGGTTTTGGAGGGCTTTTTAGTAAAAGGAGTTCAAATTCTTGTTCTGGGTTACCCTAGAGCAAAATTTTAATGATGGATTGTGAATTAATTCAAACTCAAATCTGTGTCATCCAAGACTAAGAATATTTGAGGGTTGTGTTCTGCTTCTGAGTTGCTGTTGAATTCTTTTTTATATTAGAGATCTCTAATTATTGTCTGTGCAGGCTTTTGTTTAACACGCACCATCTCCAGTGACAGCTTGCCCGTTGGTGCTCAGACCTCAGAATTCCTCTCACAATCCATGCACAGATGTGCAGCTCTGGTCCCGCGGATTATAACACGTGTTGGTGCTCAGAAGAGGACAGAAGAATTTTTCCCTTCAGGGACTTATGTACACAATGCATTTTGTACCTAATTGTCAATTAGAAGTATAATACTAGATTGGGTTTAAGTGTCAAAAGTTTTGGTAGTGTGAGGGGCTAGAGGAGCTGCATCTGTGAGGATATGCCAGAAGCTTCCCCCATGTACAGCAGAGCCAATCCCAGGGAGTTCTGAGATGGACTTGCTACTGTCCAAGGCCAAGCCCACCAGTGACAGTGGCAGCATCTCTGGGACAACATATTCAAGAAGAAGTAAAAACTGTGCAACTGTAGGTGAAGAGAGGAGTGAGAGGAACAACCCTGCAGTCATCAAGGCCAGTGAAGGAGCGGTGGGAGATGCTCCAGGCACCAGACCTGAGGTTCCCCTGCAGCCCCTGGTGCAGACCATGGTGAGGCAGCTCTGCCCCTGCAGCCCATGGAAGTCCCTGGGGATGCAGAGATCCCCCTGCAGCCCCTGGAGGATTCCACAACAGAGCAGGTGAACACCTGAAGGAAGCTGTCATCCCATGGGAAACCCTTGCTGGAGCAGGTTTGCTGACAGGCCTTCTAGACCTGTGTGGAACCACACAGGAGCAGCCTGTTCTTGAAGGAGTGCACTTCATGGAAAAGTGCCCCATGCTGGAGCAGGGGAAGGGTTGGAAAAGGAAGGAGCAGCAAAGACAACGTGTCATGAACTGACCACAGGCACCATTACACTCCCCATACATCTCTCAGAGGGAGGAGGTAGATAAAATTGGGAGTGAAATTGAGTCCAGGAAGGAGGGAAGGATGGGGGGAAAGTATTTTAAGATTTGGATTTATTTCTCATTAGCTTACTCTGATTTTGATCAGTAATTAAATAAACTAATTTCCTCGAGTTGGGTTTGTTTTGCCCTTGACAGCAATCACTGAGTGGTCTCTCCATGTCCTCATCTCAACCCACAAGCCTTTCATTATATTTTCTTTCCTATGTCCAGCTGAGGAAGGGAGTGACAGAGCAGCTTTGGTGGGCACCTCGCATCCAGACAGGGTTAAAAAACACAAATACAATCATTGAAAAATTATATTGGTACAATGGAAAATTAAGGAAATACTCTGTGTTATCGCTGAAAGGAAGTGAAATTACCTGCCCAAAAAATGCAGAAAGGAGGTTTAGGTCGAGCTGCCTACTCTTTCTGGCACAGAGCTCCCCTTGGAGTTACTCCTTGTGCACAGACCAGGATGTTGCTTACTGGGGACTTGGTTTTTTGGTCTCTAAGTCAGACCCTTACCCAGGCAGTGCCAGCCCTGCTAGTTCCCATCCCATCTCAGTAGGGCCAGCCACCAGCTTCCAAAATGAAGAGCTGCTATGGGTCCACTCCCACCACTAGGGGATTAGGGAGACCCTAAAAACCAGCTCATGAGAAACAGAAAACAAACAAACAAAAAAAAAAAGCATGAGTCTTGCTCATGAATGTGCATGAAGTGCCATTAACAGACTGATGGCCTGACTAAGCGTTCATAGTCTCATCCTGTCTGTTGCAACATTTTCCCTTTCGTGTGCTCAGGATTTTGGTTTCATCTTTGGAAAAAAACATCTCCAACCTAGAGCCAGTGTACTCCATCCTCCTTTAGTAAAGTTCATGATAACTTGGCTTCATTCCCAGTTGGAAAGTGTCCTCTGCACTAGAAAGCCACTGGCCAAATTTCTCCCTGGGCAGCCTGAAAACTGCCAGACAGAAATGAGATCTGTAAAACCAAGCTGACAGCACGAAGTCTATACAGACTTTTCCAGGCCTTTTGCCAGGCCCTAGAGGCCTAGTTCTAGAAAGACAAATTGAAACCATAACTGGCTAGCTAAGCTCTGCTCAAACCCTTTTACAGTGACAAAACCCTGCCCTTGCCAGACCTAGCCCCTGGTACTGGTACATTGCCAATGGCTCTAAGAAGTCACAGCAGAAGTCAGGAAAATGTCGATAGAAGGAAATCTGAGACACACTCCAGCCTCTTCTTGTGTGTGAGGCAGTCCAGAGAAATGGAGCAGTTACGGGTTCTGGAATTTCCCTTTGTGTGTCCTGCAGGTTTTCTGCTGGGCACTGAAAAGGAGGAAAACAAGCCCCCAGGATTGAGCAGCAGTGCTGGTTCATATCTGGGAGAAAGAACGAGAGAAAAGCCAACCCAGAACCCTCCCTGGATGTGATCCAGCTCCTTTCTCTCAGGACACCATTTCCTTAGCAGCACCCACCACTGCTCCCACTCTCATGGGCTGTCTGGGGGTCCAGCTTGCCCAGGGGCTGATTTGAAAAATCCAGGATTAAAGCACAGACTATTACCAAAAGCTGCCTTTGTATGCATTTAAAGTCATGTAGGACACAAACCTACATCAATTTTTAGGCAGACATCTTAAATACTACTAGAAGGTGACAAAATACTTGGGCTTGAATAACGTGTCCTTTCAAGAGTAAGGAAGACATTGCCATTGCTTGACGTTTAATAGAATTCTTTTTTGTTTTCTCTTGAATCAATGTATGCACAGGAATTACTAGGGCAAGAAAGTGGGGGCTTTTTTAGGTGGTGGCAGTCTTGTACAGCTAATGCACTTTATTCCTCATAGAGGTATTGTGGAATAAAGGACAAGCACAAGTACATTGTGTGCTCAAGTATTAGTGGATATCAAAAAGAAAAGTACATAAGGTCCGGTGTTTGCAAAAGCAAACCATGCTTATGAGATATACAAATGACTACAGAGTCCAGGTCTCTGAAGACTTAATGCATTTATTTATAGCTGACTGATTTGGGATTAAACTTTTGGAACAAGTTCACATATTCTTGTTTCTCCTGCCACAGCTTGTAGTTGTCTTATCTTTTTTTTTTTTTTTTTCCAGCAACTAAAGGAAAGAGAACCCTTTTTAACCACAGCACTTGTCTCCTTTCCAAGTCATAAAAAAGTAAATAAACTTTTACTAAGCACAATGCACATATTGAAGGGAGGATCTTTTCTGTCCAGCAGTCTTTCATCTTGGAAAACTAAACAATAATATTGACTCTTACACACAACTCCAGTGCACTACAGAAATCTTTCAGGAGAAAGGGAGAAAGGCAACAGAAAACAGTCACGGCATCCTAAGGGAGAGAACAAGGCTTGATTCTTCAGTGTTCAGTGCAGTCACACAACTTGGAACAGAAAGGCTTGGGAGTAGAGGAATAAAGTAATACATAATCCCTGAACAACTTCCTTACCTAACCACAGTTCCCTCAGCCCATAGTTTTATATTCTTTAGTTCTTGCCTTGTTCTGTGGTGCATTACACACATTAGTGCTTTCTTTTTCAATTAGAAAACAGTTCTCCACCTTGATTTTTGTGCCAATCTATGATATTTGGGCACATGTTGCTCCGTACCTTGAAAAATCCCTGGCATGGAATTAATTATGGTTTTTAATATGCTTGTCTGTACTTTACCTAATTTGGTGGAGAACCTTGCATAAATCTTTTCCTGTATGTCTAGGTTTGTACTTTGGAGAGATTATCCTATTTTTGACAAAGCTTTGCAGCCTATCAGAA
>VXBN01015185.1:16759-27537 GCA_013397395.1 Sinosuthora webbiana
GGAAGGAAGGAAGGAAGGAAGGAAGGAAGGAAGGAAGGAAGGAAGGAAGGAAGGAAGGAAGGAAGGAAGGAAGTACGGACCAGACCTTACATGTCCAGTTGCAGTTGAAAAGAATTACAGCCCCTTAGGCTTTACAGGAAGTGGCAACATGCAGAAAGATAACACAGAATGGCTTTTAGATAAGGAATATTTTCAAGTTATAATATCTGTCATAACCAAATATTTAATGGCCTAAAGGAAGATTCCACAGGGCAGTATTGGCTGAAACTTAGCATCCTTCATTCTGTTTTCATTTACTGCTAAAGCAGGTTGAAAAAATGATATCAGTGAATGCATCTGCAAAATCACACCAAATCTTTTTCAGGCACATAATTTCTTCATTTTTCATTGCACATCTGGAAGAACACTTTATATATGATGTCAACAGAGAAGAAATTAATTTATATTTAATTCACAGATCTTGCTGGCTGTATTAAAAAATAAGTTTAAAATCCTCTCTTGCATGGTTCATCATGATGAGGAGTTTGGCATATTTTAATAAGAATGAAAAAGGTATGGCAGGAACTGTGCAAAAGGCTACTGTGTAAAGGATGAAATTGGAGAAACTTTGCAGGAAGTTTTGAACTGTGTGTGAAGTATAAGCCCAACATTTCAGAAAATAAATCCTCTAAAACGGATTTGATCTAAGCAAAGACTGCTGCTAAAGTAAGGCAACACATGGATACACCCACAGAGCGTTCATTGCAAAATAAAGGTTTGCATGTGCGTTTAACAAACTTGCAAGCTGTAAGACATTTCAGTAAGCCATGCTTTCACATGCCTTCTTCCAGCTGCTGTCAGCTGATGCCTTTGCCATGTGTGAACTGATAGGTTCTGCTCTGGTTTGACACACGAACCTAGGCAATGAATCAGAAGCAGTGAGTGGTAATAAGTCGCAGCTGTAAGGAACGTGGAAGTGGCAATCAGCCATCATTCACTGCTTGACAACAGTCTCAATGCTACAAAGGAAATCACCAACCAAAAATTTTCCATGAACATTTCAACTCCTATAAGATGGAAATGCTTTGAAAAAGTTTCTTTGGGATTTCTTGCCTTAAGGAAAGGAAAAATTATCAAACCTTTATCAAACAGTGTTGTAAATTATTCTATTGCATACCCAGCAATGATCAGTACCAGATGATATCTAGAAGCATTAGGGGATGCCTGCACACTTTCTTTTTTCTGAAGTGGTGAGAGTTAAATAAAAGTCAGAGAGATGTGTCTGAGGACTAAGTTAATTTTAAAATCAGCAAGAGCACAGAACAAGGCGGGTAATTTAAACTAGTTTGGCAAAATAGTCAAAGAATCAGAGTCAAGCAAGTTGAGTTTCACCCCCCATCTACTATTTGTAAAGTTCAGCCACCTGATGGCCATTAGAAGTTAGATGAATTGTGGTCTTCTCTGGTGCTTTTCCCATGTCTGAACCCCATGGGAAAGGTCTGTCTGTGGGTTCCTTACAGCACTGAATGCAGTGGGGTACCTGGTTTTCTCTGAGTCACTGGGATGGGGCATGACAGATACCGGAGTTTCACCCCATAGGGAAAATCCATGTGGTGATGGTTTGTTTGGTTTCCATCTGAAATATTCCTTTTATCAAGTTGTTCTTGATATATTATCAAGAGGCTGTAGGGGTATTTCTAAACTAGAGCAAATTCACATCCGCCCACAAAATCTCCTGCAAAGCCCAATCACTTTTCCAATAGGTTAATGCCACTTTCCTTCTCACTCCCTTTTCAGCTGCTCCCAGTATTGTCAGGTAGAGCCAGTGAGCGTGTCCTCCCATGGTCAGAGCTTTTTCTTTTGCCAGTTCATTGCTCCCAGGCTGCCTGGCCACAGGGCTGCCAGCTGTGAGGAACAGGGACCTTCCCAAACACTGCCTTTTCCACTTCTCACAGGGGATAAAACCCTGAAGCTTCAGCCACTTTCAGGGGTTAAATAACAAGTTTAGCTTCACAACTAGGGTGGCCTAAAACCATGCAAGCAGCAATTTGATCACTTATAATCATCTGGCCATACCCTTGGGAAATTTCTAATCCATAACAGTGTATTACTGAGCCAGAAAACATTTACAGATTTTCATTAGCCTCTGGAGATGAAGTAATGAGAAGGGGGGACTAAAGTACAAAATAAATTGTTTTGCACTCTTTCACTCACATTCACAAGTAATTCAAACAAGCCCTTAGCTTTAAGCATATGGAGTCTTTAAGAGGTAGGGATTTAAGCAAGTGTGCAGAATTTGCTTGGTACAAAGTATGGTTCTGTTTCTTTCTGCAGTGTTCCTAATCTATCTTTACACGCTTTCTCATTTTATGGTGGATGCTAATATTATTTAAGCATGTCAACTGAAAATCTTTCTCTTTGGTAGCACAGGTGGCTGACTAGACATCACCCCTGGTAAAATATCTGTACAACACTGTGCTACCAAACCCATAAGAAATCAGCACGGTGTAAAATCAGAGCCTGTCAGTGTCAAATTTAACTTGATTTCTTACAGATTTTCTAGGCTAAAACTAAGTGATTTACAGGTTGTTCAAATTTGCTACTGTGAATTATTTCTTTATTTAATGATTTTGCTAATATTCTTCAAGAATTTTTCATTTTTTCTGTCCCCTATAGATGATTTTTTTTCTGCTGATCTGTTAAACATTCCTTTTACTTCATGTCATCCAGTGAAGATATTCAAATGAGAAGTACAGATGATGGATAGTCAGTCCAACCCATATGCTTCTGATAAAAAGCCTCGGGTAGCTAATCCACCATGCTAAAATACATGAAGCTTTTGAGATGCACAAAAAATTATTCATGATCACTTTACTACTGGGTTGTAGCTAATGCAGACCAACTATTCACTGTTAATGAAGTAGACATAAGGGTCTGAATTATGGAGAGTATAGTATAATGATGATTTAATTTACTTTAAATTAAGTCCACGCTGTAAATAGAGTAGCCTGCAAATACAGTCTGGAAGCAGAGAGTCCACGTGGCTGCAACATTCCATGATAAAAGTTGGAATTTTGCTCCATCCCCTAAAAAATCCCAGATCCCACAGAACTCCATTTCTAAACCTGTGAAGTAAAAGTGTTGTCACCAGCCATGGCACAAAGGGCCCTGCATGAGGATGCTTGCTGACAAGTGGGGTCATTTTGCAGCTGGACCGTGCCATAGTGGCATATATGTTGCAATAACTGCCAGCGCATTAAATGCACACATAAATTTTGATAACTGAGTTGTGAGTGATTTACCACGGAGTTACACTCAAATCAGACAAGTAAGCCATGGAGTATTTTTTTGTTTAGCTGATAACTTCAACCAGACCCAAGATGGTATCTTCAAATAACTGGGAGTGCTCTAGTGGGTTGCACTTTTTAAAAAAATTGTCTATCTGCCTATCTTTGCTCTTTTATGGATCACATTACTAGCAGAATTGGAAAATTCCCAGTAGGATGAAGAGTTCATACTTAATACAAACCATATTAATTTTCTTTGGCTTCTCTAAATAGCAAAGGTCTTTAGTTAGGTGAACTCCTGTGGATTGTAGCTGAAGTTTGTAAAACTTTCTTTTGATATAATGGATCTTTGTCCAAAAAAGAAAGCAGGAAGCAAAATTCAAATCTCGAGGAACAGTCCTCAGAATTTAATCCTTCATCTTAGTGTGGGTTTAGCCCAAGGAAAGACCTAAAGCTGTCTAACAGGATACAGGTATGCAGCAGCAGAATGCAGGTGCTACTGCAGCCTGGTGAAACATGGGAGCAAGACACATAGGGACATGCCAGCTCTTTTGCCTTGGAGCTGCATGGCACACTGAACAGCCTGGGTTTAGCCATTAAATGATTGCATCCTGGACTGCAAAGCACTGCGAGCTGGCTCCATGTAAACAATGGAAAAGCCACATTTGTAGGATTGCATCTACCAGCTGCGGTCTAAAGGCCAGAAAGGGAAGAATAAGTGAGGCACCAGCTACACCTGGGAGTTGGGAAGTCTGGGGTCCCAGGGAGTGTCTGCATTCCAGATTGCACACATACAGCAGCTGTCCCTCCTCAGGCTGGCATGATTGGCAGTGGCAGGAGGAAATACATCCATGCAAGCTCCAGGAAAAGGGACCTCTGCTTCTTCTCTGCTGTAAATCTGGGCTGTGGCACTAGTTTTAGTCCTGTTCATTCAGATTTGGCTGAGGGATGAGAGCCTCCTACAATAACAGAGAGCAAAGGAAAGTAAAGGGGAAAAGCACAGGCATTTGGAGATAATTATCAAGTACACTGTGGAGCCTGTGATGTTCCCAGCTCCTGCTTCAGAGTGAGGTGGGAGTGAGGAAGCAATGCGGATTTGGGTACCCTTTGGTAGGCCTTAGGCACACAGCTCCTGCTGGCCATGCAGTCTGCAAGCACCCAGTGGAATGGGCTGGATTTGGAGCCTCTCTGGAATGTCAGGTCAAGGACTCTGGTAGAAGCAGGGATACAAGGCCCCATCTAGATCTCTGAGAAGCAGAATTGGAGAGAGTCCCCTAGTCAGCTTCACTGGTGCTTGCCACATGCTTAAAATCTAGCATATTCCAGCTTGCTCTGCTGGTTTGCAGCCAGATTTGTCAGCTTCAGGCCCATGAAATGGGGGAAAGGGTGGTGCTTGAGCTGTTTCACAAATGAATGGCTGTAGGACTTGGAGGGAAGCTGCCTGAGAAAACACCATCCTCAACGCACATGTACAAGTCCTAGGCCAGAGTCCTGCTGGGACTGGTGAGAGGCCAGGCTGAAGGTCTGGCTGCCAACTTAACAGCCTAATTAAGAAGTAAAAAGAGGTTGTTGAAAAACTCACATCCACTTCAGAGTACCTGGTGGGCAAGAAGCCATCATCTTGGCAGCTGGTGTCTCCATGAAGAAGGCTCTCCTACCAAGAGCTGTCCTGCTACAGCATGGTGTGCACTGGCATTATGACAAGGCCCTGACAAGAAAGCTGGTGGACCAGCTGGAAAAGGCACATCCTTGTTCATGGCATGGTTTAGAGATCCACGCTCAGATTGCTTTGATAGCCAAACTATTCCTCCCTGCTCTGCCCCCCTTCACTGCACTAGTGCAGCTGCCACGTGACTCCTGCTTCAACACGGTGAGTTGCATGGTGCCTTGTGTGCTGTAACAGAATTCAGGCTGTATCAAGATGAAAACATGATTGCTCTCAACAATATATATTGATGATTGCTCTCAACAACATATATTGTATTTATATATATATATATATATATATATATATATGTATATGTATAACTATAATAGCAACCTCCAGGAGCAACCCCTCCATTTGTGAGGTTTGTGCCAAAGGCTCAGGAAATCACACATCTGGTTTGTTTTATCTCCCTTCTCTGGGCTCACTGAAGGTTGGACTGTGGATTTATCCTCTAGTCTGGAGTGAAGGTCAATTTACTTACCAGGACATGCTAGGATCTGACTTGTTATTCAACTGCTCTCCAAACTGTCTTTCTCTGCAGCTCCATGTTTGTCCTCAACCCACCCTCCTGGTGGTGCAGACTGGCTCTGGGAGCTGGCAGCACACACACAGGAGCTCCAAGGTGCAGTCCTTGCCTGACATCTATTCCCACAGGTCCTGTCTAGCGTGGGCCACCAGGAGCATCCCTGGAGCAGCAGACACCTTTACCATGGATGGGGAGAAGTGGGTGGTCCATGCAGTGGGGGCCAAACAGACATTTTACCATTTATTGGAGAATGAGCTGTTACGAGAACAGGCTCAGACTCCAAAGTATTTGTGTCTGATTCTGGCACTGGGCTGGGGGCCAGCCAGCTGATGCTGCCTGGGGGAAAGGATGTGGTGCCAACTAGCATGCAGCACTACCACTAGTGGCTGAGCACCTAACTGCTGCTGCTGCCTTCTCCTCCTCCTCCTTCAGGGCAAACTTCTGGAATGCAGAGGGACCTGTGATGGGGCACCAGAGGTCTCCTTCTGCACCAGAGCCCAAAGAAAAAGGCTGTGCATCCTGGTTGGCATTAAGAGTGTGTGTTGCAATAGCCATGCCCTGTTTTTACTGTGTGAGCATCACCACTGACCCCAGTTCACCATTTCTGCAACGGAAAAAAACTTTTTGATGGAACATGAATATAAAAGAGGGAAATGCTTTCCCTGAAAATGAAGGGTTCATGGCAAGTAGCAAGGGGTTGGAAACTCAAAATTTCTCTCTTTTTAAAAAGAGAGCAGAGGAAGGTTAATGAACACTGCATTTTAGTGTAACTGTGTTACAAACACTAGTTCCCATGTGCTCCTGAGAGCCAGCTTATTTCTGCCCTAATGAGCAAGCTGAAACACAGCCTCGTGTATGTTGCCAAAGGCAGAGCCAGAATACTCCAACACAATAAAAATTCTCCACTGCCCTCAAGCCTCCATCTAAAATTGTATCCAAACCTGAACTGAATTATTTCTGAAAGAGTAATTACTTCTTGATTACTTTTTACCAACCTCTAGGCTCCCAGGCTCCAGCCAGAAGTCAAACTGTCAGATGTCAAAAGGGAGAGAGAGAGAAAAAAATGTTTGTACAGCTACTCCAGCCCAGCTGGAAGAAAGGAACACAATAAATCTTTTCTTGTGGGAGTTCCAGACCATTTTCCAGAGGCTGTGTTTCTTCTGATGCATTTCTGATAAGCCTCCAAGCCCTGACAGAATGCTGACTGCCCCTGCTGCACAGCATGGGAAAAGAGAGGGAAGTTTGGCACTGACAGTGAGATGCAAAGGTGAGAGCACATGGAAGGCAGACCATCTCCACTGGGTTGCTTTTCAGCCCTCCATGGAGGAGTGCTAGCAGTGGGGCTGGTCCTTCTCTTCCCACCCCAACCAACAGCCAGCACAGGTGTCCCACCCAGTGAGCACCTCTCACCGCCAGGGAGCTGCTGTGACTGGTGTGATGCAGGAGTGCTCCCCCTACCAGGCCTTGACCAGACCAGGTGCTGCATCTTCCAACTCTCCCTCCTCTCCAAGCTTCACTCCTCACATCAAACCCTTCCAGAGAGGGTTTGGATTCTTCCCTATTTGGTTATCTTGGCTGGGCATGCAGCACCCCCAGTTCTCCACATCATCCTGTGGAGCACACAAACCACTCACAGGCAGACACCCTGCTGGATCCAGACCACAGTTCAGGTTGGTTGCGGATTTTGAAGTCCAGCACATCACCTTACTATTGACTGATTTCCATGCCAGCATCCTGTTAATGATCACTCTCTTTACACCAAAGATGCTTTGTACTCCTCTATCTTCCCCAACACACTTTTTAAGAACATTTTCCTTTCAGAGCAGGGATAATGGGTACTGGATACAATATTCCTTGAACAGGTATATTTCTTTTTTCCATACTGTGGTGTGAAGCTTTCTCTTTTGCTTTTTATGTATTTTAACAGATCCTTACATTAAACTTTCTTAGTATGGAGCTTTTGCTAGTGAAGAATTTTCTTCTGTGATTTCAGTCCTCCTAGGTTTCTTCTTGAGAGACATCAGCTCATTTATAGTCTATCCATATGTATGTAAGGCTAGGGCTGTTTTTCCCTGCATGCATAATGTGAAAGGCTCTTTTTTACCGTTACATTTCATCATGGCAGTTTATCACCCAGTCATTCATTGTCAGTGAACACTGAGAAAGTAATTTTTCCCCAGCATAGCTAATGGAATTATGCATGGCTTTTCCTTTGTGAGGTGAATATCACCAGTGCTGCAGCCCTTGACCAGATGTCTTGGTTATAGCTGAATAAGTGAAGAATGCTGGAAGGAATGCGAGGTCTAATTCATTCTCAAAAGAAAGAGTCTGATCCTGAACACATTTTATTCCTGTAAGTATTTTAAATTATGTCTTCCTTCCCTCATTTCTCTTTGATTCAGCAGACGCTATGTAGCATCGGGACTGCTTTGGAGAGTATTTCATTAGAAGTCACCATGCACTGGTTGGGTTGGATTCATTTCCATAACTTCATTCAACCACAAAGATACCACATGTTTTATATTCCTCAGTGTATCAAAACCAAAAGGCTAGATATGAAGCCTCTGTAGGTATGTAAGTCCATTCCTAAGATGAAAAAGGAAAATCAGAAGAGGGAATTCAGCACAAACTGGTGTGTTACATGGGACCTAAGGTTCCCCTCTCACACATCAGATCTATTATCCTAAAAAGGCTTTGTGGAAGAATCAAAAAATCCCTATATTTTCACGAAACAGTGGAACAAAAATAGTCCTGGTTTAGGGACAAGGATGTGGGTGCTGACATCAGGCAGGTCAAAAGGGAGCTGCCAAGGGCTTTTTAGACCAAGAACAAGGTCAATGGATTTCTTAGGTAGACCAAAGCCAAGGAGAAGGCTCAAAGGAGATCTGGGTTGTTCTCTTGACCGAGTGATCCAATGTCAACAGAAAAATGCTAATTGGGATTTTAGTCCAAATTCCTTATGTCTGGCAGACAATTCAGCGTGACCATGGAACTAGAATGATAGTAGTGTGAAATTAACAGGAAAAATTATGATTATTATAAACTTTGAAAAATGTGGGGCCTATAAAAAGATCAAAGAGACTCCCATCATGATTAAACCAAGATAGTTTCATTTGCCTTCAATAGTGGCTGTACGGACAAACCGAAATTCAACTAGCAGAAAATGTAGTAAGGGGCAGCTCAGAGCAGAAAAATTATTCCATGGCTTCCAATTTATATCTGTATTCAAAGCATTTTGTGGCATTGTCTTAACATATTTCTTTAGTCACTGATCTTTCTTCTCAGGCTAAGCAAGTATTCCTTTTTTTTTTTTTTTTTTCCAAATTATTTAAAGCTCTGTCTTCTCGCAGCAGGTCATTCCTGTAAAAATTATATATGACTGATAAATCCATAATTATCTTGTTTATGGAGTATCTTTGCATCAATTTTTAGTGTATTCTCCCTTCTAATTTTAGACAACATCAATAAGACATTTGATGCCACATGACTGTTTTCTACAGTTACCATTAATTTAATTTAGAGAGGGTTAAACTCTTGAACCAGAAGGTAAGTATTCACACAGAATAGAAATACAGGAAGAAAAAAAAACACGTTGAAAAGCTTAACCTAATATTTTATTTTAATCAGGCCTTTTATTTTTCCCTCAAAGGGTAATAAAACTAATGCACACAGTCAGCACAGTTTCATTTCCTCAGGAGATGGACAGAGTATTGTATCAGGTGTTACAAGGGCTTCTGTGAGAAATGTGGTCTCTTTGTTTGTCCTTTATACCTCATCAGGCAATGGGGGAAATCTGAGTAACTTCTTGAGATGTGACCCATGAGTTTTCCCCACAACTTTTTTTCCTAAGACTGGGTGAAGAGGGAGGTGTTGGCAGCTGTGGGGGAAAAGACAGCAGAAGAGGAGAGGGTGAGAAGGAGAGCTGCAATATCAAGCCCTAGAATAGGTCAGACCAGGACCCCATGGTTTGCAGTGATTAGCACAGGCTCCATGAACAGTCTGATTTTTACTATCTCCATTTTTATGAGAAATGGGTAGAAACTGGAACAATTTTGATGTAGCTGCACTGTTTTGGCCAGTTGCTCAACTGAACTGTCTTGGATCAGGGAGCTGTTTTATTAAAACCAACCACGTTTGCCTGGGTGCATGTTTCAGATAGTTGTCTCTGGTTTGGGCTTGTTTTCACGTTTCATGTGAGACTTAATGCTCCCTCAACAGCTTCTCTTTGCAGCTCCCTTTGCCCTATCTGTGGCTGCTGGAAGTGCTTCATTGATAGAAAACCAGAGAACTGTGTTTATTTAGTAGGAATGGCCCATTTAGAGAAGAAGCAGGGGCAGGGGAGAAAACACATCTGCCAGATATCAGATTATATATTCCGTAGCTGAAGTGTTTGCATAACTTTTCAGTGGCTACCATCTAAAGAAAGAAAACCACCAATGAGCCTTTTTTTAATATATTCCTCCCAGTTTGACATGTTCACTGTGTACTGCCAGCAATCATTTTGTACTTGGAAGGCAAAGTTACTAATATCTCCGCTGTGGCCCCTGTGCCAGATAGCAAGACAGGACAGGCCTCCCCCGTTTTCACAATCTTGGCACCCAGCTGCCAGCAGTGCTGGGGTTGGCCCAGCCCTCCACACCCCCAGGGGACATTGCCTCCCAGCCCGGGAGAGTGTGGGCTTGTTTGAGTGCCAGTTGTGTGTTACCAATAATGATATCTAGAAAACATTCATTTGGCCATTTTGGTTAGTTGGTCAGTAACTCAGAGGGAACTGTCCAGTATTTCCCTTAGGAGGAAAGGAAAATGTGACAACACGCAGTTTCAGCTTTGGCATTTGCAGTGTTCCTATCACTGGCCAGATTTTTTATTTACTAAGGAATTATCCAAGCAGATTTCCTTTTCTGAGCAGAAGGTGCTCAGATAAGGCTTCCCACTCTGTGGCTACTGAGCACATGTCTCAATATAGCTTTGATTGAAGCCTGAGGGTTTTCAAACTCTTCTGGAGCTTTTTTTGCTAGCAGTCACCCTCCTTATGTTGCTCAAATTATAGCTTGGTGAAATCCACAAAGCCCACGTACCTTCCACTTGCAGTGGGATGGTGCTTGGGCCACCTGGGCCACTCTGCCATTGACAAGTATGAGCTGAGCTTTTTTCACATTGGGGAAAGGCATTTTCTATTTTTGCTGCAAGGCAAAGCTACCGAGTGCTGTCTCTGAAATGACAGGCTGTACACCAAATGAGAATTCACAAATGAACCCTGTAATTAGATAAAGCATTA
>VXBN01015185.1:27586-74590 GCA_013397395.1 Sinosuthora webbiana
AAAGGCAGTCTGTGGAGACAATTAGCACTGTTTAAATGGTTTTGATTGCCCTGTTAAAGGGCAGAGTGAGACCTTTGATGTTCTTTCATAGCTAAGACGTACTGAAACCGTGTGTAATGACTTATATTTGAAAGCTTTGCTAATTTTTTTTCACTCCCCATTTCTCCACAGTTCCATCAAAAAGCCCCATGGTCTGGAGTCTGGAGTTAGAGCAAGCTTGCAGCTAGATTTTGTTAGAAAATTTCCCTTTAACAGAATGCTAACTTCTCTTATTTGAGAGAAAAAGATAGCTTTGTGATGCATTTCAGGTACAATGAACAGTAAGATGGCACACATTGGTAGGAGATGAATTGTTTAGTAAGGAGACAAATTACATACTTTTTAATGACCTTTTGAAGTTTCTCTACATACTGATAAGTTTGTATAATCCTAAGTGTGTATAACTGATAAGGTATAGAATTTCAGCCTAACTGTACTAGAGATATCTTCCCCAGGAATTTTTTGTAGGGGATATAGTAATTTATGTGAATGTTTTGTAAAATCCTTAATTCCTAAGAAATGAAATGCTGTCAGATAAATAGGAGATATTATTTGTATGTTCTGACACTAATTCTGAACCTTCTGCTTGGAGCAGGATGTTAAGCAAAATGACATCCAGATTTTTCTTACAATCAAATTTTTTCTACAATTTTCATGAGCTCAAAAGCCCATTCTCTACATGCTGTTAGTGTCAGTCAGTTTCTTCAAACAAGTTATTGCATATAGGTATATTGCAAATAGGTACATTTTCTTGTCTTGTCTTTCAGATATAAGTACACTTTTCTCCTTTTATTTACATATCTTTATTTACATATAAACACTGTGGATATAAACTACAAGAGCAGACTCTATAAAGAAAACTCCAAAAATTCCATCATTCCAAATGCAATTCTGCTCTGAAGGTTGCTAGGTTTTGGCTACCTATAGCTTCACTCATTTCTAACTTCAATGTCAATTCTCTTCCATCTCCAGTACAATAAGTTCTGGGTTAGGAGTGTGGTACACAAGGGTTATTTGTTATGCAGCAGCACTGGGGGTGGTTATGCAGGGAACAAGCTGGCTGCAGTCCCAAATGGTCATCTGAACACAACAGCTACCCATCTCAGCCCCCTCCTTGCTGTCTGGTTTATCAGCATGTCCTGTGACATTTGAGTCTCACTGTGCGTCAAGCTTCATTTCCACACCAGTTTCACAAAGCTGGTTTTCCACCAGTTTTCCATCACCAGAACAGACTTGAGGAGCAGGACACCGCTACAATAAGTTGAAGCTTCAAGACTGCCATGGTGCCCAAATTCAGCAACTCTTAGTTAAGGCTACAGAGACCCCAGACAGTCCTCTGCTCTGTGAATCTCAGCATGAGGTTTCTGAAATCTTTTCAGTTCCATGTGGGGAAGAACGAGTCACAGGAACAGTTTTAGTTATTCTATGTCTGTGAAAAGGCAGGAACAAAGCCTAACTCTGAGTAAGAATTCAGCTGAATCCTGTGTAGACTGACTAGAGGTGCCATGCAAAAAGTCAAAGCTCTGCAATGTAATCAGGCCTGAGAATATCTCTTCTTTACTTGCCATCTGTGCTTTAAAGCTTTTTTTCAGGTTGAAACCATTAACTTTGGCTCTGCTCCATTTTTTCAGGCTGTACACTATTTCACTGGATTCCTTTTAACATGTGGTTTAACAACACCCCCACAACAGCTCTAGGTGCTGAAGAAATCAGGAAGTAGAACAGCACAAACAAGGGTGGTCACTGTGAGGGAGGGAACACTTGCAAGAGGGCTTATGTGGAGGTGGATGCCAGGTAAATATAAATTCCTCTTAACTTATTTCAAGAAAAAATAAAAACTGTAAAATCAGAGCATTGCATAGCCTAGCTGAACTTACCAGCTTCATCAGTTCTCATTTCCAGTGGCCTCCATAACTTTGTTGACAGGTATGCAACCAGTGCTATTATAAAAAGTTATTTTCTCATGAGCCGTGTGACATCCACCTATGCCCTTTACATACAAGCATATATATGACACATAGGTGGTACATTTTTGCAAGTCCTTCCTCTGCTAGGTTTACACAGAACCAGGGGATTACTGTTCACGTCATCATTAGTCTAATAAAGAAATACTTCAGACTATTAGGTTATTAACTAAAAAATGTGAATTAAAAGTGACCTTGAGAAGACACATTTTTCTCAGGGTTAAATGCTCTCATTCTCTTCTAAGAAAAAAAAGTTTGCAAAGGAAGGTAGGAGGCAGGGACTAAGTGCACAGACTCATATGGTGGGAGGAGACATGCTGATGCAGATGTTGCTGCTGTGTCACCATGGTCAGTGGTTCTCCAAGCTCTGTGCAGACTTCTGCAGAATAGTTGGCCTGTCCATTTGAAAGAACGTGGGGCAGCCAAGTCTACAGTTTGCAACAGGGCCCTGGGCTATTTTCAGAAGGCCTGGCTCAGGTGCCAGTTGATAAATAAGAAGTCCTGAACTAGCTCATGATACTGTGGTCATGCTTTAGCAGTCACCCGAGAAAAGACAAGATGTAGACTTAGAAATAATAATAACTTTAAAAATTACTGAGACTTTTCAGTCTAGAAAAACCCTTGGTTATGGCTGAGGAGCAAACCAGAACAGGAATGCATTCTCCTGTGCAAGCAGCAACTGCTCTTCTCTGCTGAGCAGAGAAGGAGCCATGCTTCAGCAACTCTGGATAATAGCAACAGGCTGTCAGCATCATGCATTGTTCTCTCAAGCTAAAATACTCCAGCTGCCGTGGTGACTCTAGATCAGCTCTTAACTGACTAGAGACAGAAATCAGAAAGACAAAAGTCAGTTCAAAAATCAGTTAGGTTCCCAGAGGATTTTCAGAGGTGCTTGAGACCACTGATGGATGACTAAAAAGACACAGAAAACAATTGACTCTCCCGGGCAATTGTGTTTGAGTCCTGCAGAGTTAGCAGGGGGAAATGACATTTAAAATTTAAATTAAAAAGTAAGTGAAAAGCCTGAAGAATCTAAATCTACATGCAAATGTAAACCTATAATTATAGATTACATTTATGTTCTGAATAGAATCCTGTAGGAGCTAACAAGTGAGGTTACTGAACCACTCTCAGCAGCACTGGAAACACCTGGGTTTACATATCTTCCCCATTTTGTTACACTTGAAGATGTTTAGGCCAAATGTCACCCCTGTAGCTAGCACTGAGTCATCTGTCACTGCAGCTATGGTCTTACTGAAAATGATCAGAAACACAGTGGAAGCAGGCATCTTTCATTTTTGCTGAGGAGTTCCCCTGGCGACAACTGATAAAAGAAAAATTGCTTCTGCATTCAAATATGATAGAAGGTATTTATTTACTCTTAGGTCTTTGGCTTTGGTTTTCTGTATATTGACTATCAATTGATATATATACAGCTCACAAACTTTGTTTCACTCTCAAAGTTGGCACGTGATGCCTTTTTCTTGTGGTAAGGCTTACTACTTTATTCATCTGCAAGGGAAAAAAAGGAAGATTGGCACCTGTCTTCTCTGAATTGGCAAAGTCTGCCTCTGAATTGGCAAAGTGTTAAAAACAATTAGCCAATAAACAGACTGTTTTCCAAGCAGAACAATGAAATTGCTGCCATCTAGATAAGAAATTGGTTTTCAATATGGTCTCTTATGTGTAACCTAATACAAAAGAGATGGAGGGAGCCTTTGGTTATCTGATGGGTAGAAGCTGGGGTGACCTGTCAGAGGAAGCTGGAAGTTATGGAGACACAAAATCTGCTGAGACATGGCATGAAGACAAGACCAAATGGAAAGAGGAAGTGAGAGAATGCAACAACTTCACCACCTTCCCATACAGCTAGTACCCCTGGGGCTAGAAAGCAAACTGGAGAAGGGATGCTGAAGTGGTGTCGATTTTTTGTGCCTCTCAGGTGCTATCTGCACACAAAGTGAAAACAGCTCAGCAGCTGCTTTACCCAATCTGAACAGTCCTGCATCAGCCACCTCATGCTGCCTGGAGAGTGGGCTAAAAGGCGGGTTTGGCACAGTGTGTCTGCAACCAGTCCTCTTCAGAGGCCTGCACTTGGCACAGAGGCTCCCAAAGGGCACCGGGGGGGTCAGCAGGATGCTGTGACAGTGCCAGAGCTGGCAACTCACACAAAAGCCCGCCAATATCTAGGAACTGCTAAAGCAGATTGGCCTAAAGATACTGGTCTGAATATAGTCATGTGAAATAACTGGTCTGGCCTGAGACAGTGTTTTCAGTCTCTGAGAGCAACCCTGACTGGTAATGAGTTGGGCCGGGCACAGGGCTGGGCTTGCAACCCATGGCTTTGCACTGCAACTACCCCCAGGCTTCATCTTTGGTTGGGACACAGCCATGACAGACAGGACAGGCAACATAAGGCAGTTGCCCTGCAGAGTCAGGAGAGGCATTTACTTACATTATTCCTTACATTATTTACTTACATTTGCTTACATTATTCGGCACCTCTCTCTGCCAGGATACAATGAAAATCTACAGTGACAACAAGTGAAGGGCTGGTTCTGTTTTCCACTGCTTGGCATGCACGCCCATATGCATCTGTGCATGCATTGGAGCTCCCCCCAAGAGCCCTGTTGTCTTCCTCAAAAAACCAGCATGCCTGCAGCATGGCTCCTGGTCCTGCATGGCTGAAAAGGCACCAGTGTGCTTTCATTCACAGGAAGTACCTGCTTCAGACACAGACCCTGATCACAGGGTTTTCTCATGTCCTCTTGCCCCACTATTGCTGCTTGCATGAATTTCTTGCTTTATTTCCACTGAAATTTTCATTCAGGGGGGCAAGAATATCCATTGATGGCCTGCTCCTGTAGCAGTGGCCCTATTAGCACATCTGGTTAGCAGTACAAGGCATTTGCTCTTTATTGTTTTATCCTTGATAAGACAATGTGAAACATACCCCTTCCACTGAGCTGTTTCTTAAAGTGAACAAATGTAAAGTATTTAGGTATTTTCTGAATGATCTGAACTCTTTTTGTTCCTACTTTTGACTCATATGAAGTTCTCTTCTGCTCCTTGTTTTTCATTGCCCTCTTGAATTCCTGCATTCTGGAGACCATCACTCCACTCACTGCCTGGTCTGATGTCCAGTGTTGACTTCTATGTCAGCAACACCAGTGAGACCAGACTGCCCATGCTCACAGCATTTCTCATTTCAGACCCAGGGTACAGCCAACTCTGCACAAAAGTGTGTTGTGAGACTCTGACCCAGCATGGTTTGAGGCGAGAGGAAGACCTGTTTAAATGGGAAATACCACTCCATCCGCCACAGGTATGACAGACAAAACATGGTGCTATATGTTGAGTTACACAGAAAAATGCCCCACAAGGCAAACCACAGGGAGAGCCCACAGGTGGGCAGATCTCTGCTTTTTCCCTGACAACTGAGGCTGGCACAGCTCTGGTGCTGTGCTAACATACAACAAGAAGGGCCTCTACAAATACATCTGCATCAAAAATATTGTGAAAAATGGTTGGCCACTGCTGAAGGAATGGGTGTCCTGGTAACAGAAGACACAGAGAAGGCAGAATTACTGAATGTCTTCTTTGCCTGAGTCATCACTGATTAGGAAGACTCTCAAAAGACCCATACTTCAGAGGTAAGAGAAGGCTGGAAAGGTGATGGAACAGAACATTCTGGAGGTCATCACCACGCATGTAGAAGAAATTAAGGTCATCAGGAGCAGTCAGCTGGGATTCCCCAAGGGGAAATCATGCTTGACCAGTCTGACAGCCTTCTGTGATGGCCAGGCAGGAGGGGCAGATGAGGGGAGAGCAGTGGTTGTTGTCTGTCTCCACTGCAGCAAGGCTTCGGACACCATCTCCCATAACATCCTCACAGGTAAGCACAGGAAACGTGGTTTAGATGAATGGACAGTGGGGTGGACCAAGGACTGGCTGAATGGCAAAGCTCAGAGGGTCAGGATCAGGGCAGGAGAATCCAGCTGGAGGCCTGTAGTCAGTGGTGTTCCCCAGGGATCAATACTGGGTCCAGTGTCACTCAACTTGTTTATCACTGGCCTGGATGAAGGGATCCAAGGTACCTCAGCAGGTTTGCTGATGGTACAACCTGGGGGAGTGGCTGATACACCTGAAGGCTCTGCTGCCTTTTGGCTGGACCCTGGTAAGTTGGAGAGCTGGACAGAGAGAACCCTCATGAGGTTCAACAGGGGCCACTGCAGGGTCCTGCACCTGGGGAGGAACAACCCCAAGCACCAGCACAGGCTGGGGCTGCCCCACTGAAGAGCAGCTCTGCAGAGAAGGACCTGGGAGTCCTGGTGGGTCTCAAGGTGACAAGGAGCCAGCAGTGTGTCCTTGTGGCCAGGAGGCCCAGTGGGGTCCTGGGCTGCACTGGGAAGAGTGTGGCCAGCAGGTCAAGGGAGCTGATCCTCCCCCTCTGCTGGGCCCTGGGGAGGCCACATCTGGAGTGCTGTGTCCAGTTCTGGGCTCCTCAGTGCCAGAGAGACAAGGAGCTCCTGGAGTGTCCAGCAAAGGGCCACAAAGATGGTGAGGGGTCTGGAGCACCTCTCTTATGAGGAGAGACTGAGGAAGCTGAGCCTGTTTAGTCTAGAGGAGAGGAGACTGAGAGGGGATCTCATCAGTGCATATAAATATCCCAAAGGTGCCAAGAGGGTGGTGCCAGACTCTTTTCAGTGGTGCCCAGTGACATGAAAAAGACCAATATCAAAAGTATTTTCACCTCAATATGAGGAAGAACTTCCTTACACTGAGGGTGACAGAGCACCAGAACAGTCTGCCCAGGGAGGTCCTGGAATGTCCCTCTCCAGAGGCATTCAAAACCTCCTTGAACACATTATCATGTAACCTGCTCTAGGTGACCCTGCCTTGGCAGTGGTGTTGGATGAGATTATCTCCACAGATCCCTTCCAACCCCAACAATTCTGTGATTCTGTGCATGGGTACACTTGACCATTCCACTGCACGTGTGGCTGTGACTGTGCCTGGTGCTCCCCCAGGGATGTCCATAATCTCATCACACATGATGAAGTCATGCAGCCTGACCATTGTTCAGCAGTGTAAGTGACTGAAAGACCCCAGCTCTGCTGGTGTCTGAGCTCTCATTGCTTTTCCTAATCCAAGCAAGCGGGATATGTCTAACCAGAATTATTCTCCAAGTGGCACCTCCAAGCTTTGTGTTCTGACAGATGCAATCTGCTTCAGGCTGATTAATAGCATCTTATGCTGATTTTCACCATTACACCTCTAGCTGGTGGCCAAGCAAGATCACCAAGCAGTGAAGAAACACCATGATGGCTTTCAGCTGCCCCTCACCTTTTCTGAAGCTGCAGACAATCTACTCAGTCTGGTTTATCAAAGATATCTCAGCGATGTGAACACTTCTCAAAGATGAGGTTTAAATTTGGGAAGTAGCATGTGCTTCCTAATATGTTTTCCAATTAGGTGACGTAGCCCAGCAGCCAGGTGCCACAGACTGCTAACCCTTTCTTCAGAGATACGTTGATTGTCTTCATTTAATATGATCAAGGTGTCATAACTCAAATCCCAGATCTGTCACTTCATGAGCTTCAAGTGAATTAATCTCAGATGTCATTCATTGAAAAAATAATGTTTTTCAGAATAATGGAACCCTTCTCCAGCTGTTAAATACCTGCTGTAAGGTGTAGCAAAACTTTGTATGTGCTGCTGTTTGGCTGTGTGATATCCTTTGCCCAAATGTAGTCAACATTGGTAGATCTCTCCTCTCCTCTCCTCTCCTCTCCTCTCCTCTCCCTTTTCTTTTTTTTTTCTTTCCTTTCTATTTAATTTCTATTTCATGCATCATATTTCTTTGATCATGGTATGTGTCAGACTCAGTCGTGAGTTCATTTCCCAGATTTTCTTTGCTGTCCTTTTCAAAGCTAAACATGATCACAAAACTGGAGTAATGAAAAATCTGGCAAAAAAATTAGTCCCAGTAAAGCAAAATTAGTGTCATCTTCATTCAGGTCTTTGCTAGAAATTTTCCAGTAAATAGTGGCCTCACATTATCACAGAGAAGTGAATTTGAATTAATCCTGATAGAACTTTTACTGGAGTTAATTATAAGCTCATAATTTAATCTATTTGCAGCCAAAATCTAATTTTATGAATTATGCATATACAGCAAGACAGCAGAAACCTTTCTGCACATTGCTTTGTGATTATTTAAGTGTTACTAATACACTTTGAATGTTGGATGTTTGGAACAAGGAATTCCAAATCACCAGGTCAATATGTTTTTGTAGCATCTGACTTCTTCTATAACCAACTTTGAATAGCAAATGCCTTCAGCAAAACCATGGGCATGAAAAGCAGCTAAAAATGGCATGAACTACAGGTTACATCCCATTTGGGTTTTTTTTCGCAATCATATCAAAGCCACAAATGGTGCCTATTAAACAGTGTCTGGCCTACAGGTGAGAGAGATACTGCTCTCCAGGCATTCTCCTGTGATGAAGCAGTTGTTCCAGGTTGCTGACAGGAATGCTGCTGCCTTGTTCCCTGCTCCAAGCGCACAGAAACTGAAGGAGGAGTGCCATGATGCACCAGCTCTCACTGTAGGAACACAGACATGGGCCCAGTAAAGAAAGAAAAAGCACACAGCAGGCCTGTGCCCTGAGTACTGCTGGCACACTGCAGGGGAGCAGCAGGAGCCCACGGGTCTGTCACCCTTGTTTGGCACCGGAAAAACATCAGGGCACAGGGATGCCAGAAGCCCTTCCTGGTGCTGGCACAAGCAGATCTGGTGCATTGATCTTGAAGCCAGCAAGATTAGGCAACCATTTGGAGTTAAGCACGTGCTTACATGCACAGCCAAGTCACTGCCAGCACCCTGTAAGGCTGAGCCTGGACTACTGTCTCCTGTAGTGGTACTCAAGAAAAGGTGAGGGATGTATGCATCTCTGGACATCCACTGAAATGTTTGTAACAGCCCAATACTCAAGATAATTGCATATAAGTATATTTGAGTGAAAGTATTTTGGACAGGGAGGGGGACAAAAATTGCAACATTTAGGATGACACATATAAGTCTGAGACATACAAAACAGAAACAAAACTAATGCTTGTGCTCAGTCTCCATGGCAGCTATCCTAAGATCTTCATAGCCTTTGCCTTGCTCACACACAGACAAATATACACACAAATGTATATGCCCTTCACACTATTGGCCTGTAGGTTAGCCCTGGGTATTTGTGTGGCAGTAAATCAAAAGGAATGAAGCTTGAGTTCCCACTCCAGCGGGCTCTCTGGTGGCAGCCACCCCATCAATGGGCAGGAGAGATGAAGCAGCCACACAGCTCCTTCCTTGCCCGTGGCTGGCCGAGTGAGACCCCCCAGCAAAGTGCTGCATCACACCCATGCAGGAGTGACCAACAGGTGGCCTGAATGTCTTCCTGTTACAATTTTAACATTATATGCTCTGCTTGCAGCTTAAAACTGACCGAGCAATCTTCATTCTAAAAGCAGGAAGTGCATTTCATTTGCATAGCTCTGATGGGATTAAAGGAGGCATTAGAGTAATTAAGGTCAGAGGGGCTTACCATTTTACTAAATCCCTAAATCCACCTCCGCTCCAACATAATTCAGCAATATCATGGGGCAAAAGGTCACTGAAACAATTTATGTCTGTCTAGCCTGCCGTCAGAAAGAGATAAACCCTCTTTTGGACAAAGAGCTTTTTGGACAGTACACGTATATATTATTTCCACACAGACAACACAAGAAACCGTCTTGGTTGCCATCTGAATCTATTAACTACCCTATCATCATTTGATTTTGGGTTTTTTCCTAGGTTTAGCTGGGGAAATTAAGAATATCTTTTATGCACATGAACTTACATGGTTTCAATTTAGAAAAACCCAAAACCCCAAAAAACATCCTAGCTGATACAGATCTTAAATATGCATTCCAATAAATGTCTTCCCAAGTTTAAAATATTAAAGGATCCATCTGTTAAAATGAAAATAATAAATGCACAGAGAACATTTGGAAGATAATGTATTATTGAATATTATGTGTTCTCATGAGTAAGCTTGCAGCAGTTATCACTTTTAATTAAATGTACATTTGACACTGCTGAAGACCTTAGCTCCCGAGGCTTCATTATTATCTACCCAAAGCTGCTCGATTTAATTGAAGGAGCCCTGAGACAGAGCAATGGTGAGCAAAACTACTCCAGGGACAGACACATATGCATGTACTGCCTTTTCCAAGTCCTGTTAGCTCTGAGCCAAACAGATTATTGTGGAGAAGAGCGTCCTTCTCCAATCTCAGCCTTTATGGCCGACTTAAGCAAAAGCTGTATCACACCAAAGCAGTCCTGGAGGTAGTCTGTGGAGCTCTGCACCAGAGAAGTTGTGCCATGCTGGACAGGAAAGGGATTTGCAGAGCTCTCAGCCAGGTAATTGCTTCATAAGGATATTTTAGTGATGACCTTGACACCATCTTGTACTTAACCCACAATTTGACCCACCTAATCCAGTGAAAGATGTCACTGCCCATTGCAGGGGTGGCATAATTGATCATCTTTAAAAGGTCCCTTCCAACCCAAACTGTTCTATGATTCTACCTGTCTAAGCTCTCCCAGACACCAGACTCAAGACTCTAAGGAAAACAAAGGGAGCTGAGGGATGAAAAAAATGGGACTGAAACTGAAGAGATTTGTCAGAATTGTTTAACTGTATTATGAATAAAGAAATCATGGATTCAAAATTAATGGACATAATTGAAGCATATTTAGCCCTGCTATGTGCTGTCAGGAAGTTGTCAAGCTGTCTTGAGACAGCTTTGGTGACACACTTGTCACCATTGGTGACCTCAATGTCACTCCAGCCGTACATGTGATGGAGCAGGTAGCAGTCTCAGCAGTGGGACAGCAAATACAAGTGAGAATTAAACTCCAGGCAGCAAATTTCATGCCAGAGATAATCCAGAATGAGAATAAATTATTTTTCTTCTAAGCCATAAAGTACAGTGAAGATGCAATGAAAGACCCCAGTCTGCAGCCAGGTGCTGCAATACAGCTGTATGCAAGGAAACAAACTGGGGAGAGTGGGGGGGGATGTTCCCTAGCAAGGGAATTAGTGAGCCACCCCTGCACAATTTTGATCCCTGGATGGACTGTCTGGGGAGTGCAAGGAGACCAGGGAGCAACTTTCATTCACCACTTGCTTGTCAACTTGTGTTTACATAAAGCAGCAATTAAATTCCTTGTTGCATCATGCAACTGTGCATCCCTGAGGGAGACCTGTGCCTGGAGGCCTGGAGCACTCTGCTAATAAAGAGCTGAGGATAGAGGCGGGGGGACGAGGTTTGAAAATCCGAGCGTTGTTTATTGTATCCATTTGGATACAGCCTGAAATGCGTTCCAGGAACAAGAGCCAAAATGGGGCCAAGGATCCAGAGTTATATACCAGATAAAAGAGGTGTTTCTGAGGGTCAAGGTCCAACAGGGGCAGGGAAACATGGTGCAAAGGGATAGCTAGGAACCAGCGGGGGACTAATAGGGTCACAGGGGTGTAACACTGCGGCAAAAATAACCCAGTGGGGTTCAAGGGAAGGAAGAACTTTCTGGCAGGTGTGCATATATGGTAACAGGGTGACATAAACTTAACAAACCAATGAAATTATGAAACCTAAGAAATATTAACATGCGTCTGCAAAGGCCCATGGGAGGGAGGTTTTCCTCACCATGACCTAAAAGGTTATCTTTCACCATTTGCCTCGGTCCCTCCAGGCTTGAGGCACTGCTACCTTGGGGATAAGTCCCTGGGCCTTCATAGTTCCTGAGTTTCCTATTTCCCCTAACAGGAAGCTTTTCTTCAGTTCCCCACATACAGGAGTTGCTCCTTGCTCCTGGAAGACCCGTGCTTGGCTCTTGTGTGTCGCATGCCTGCATGTGTGTACTTGTATGTACATGTCCCCATGCTCCCTGCCACCAGAGGCTGGTGCAACACTGATTTCAGGAGAAGCCTCGTGTGCAGAAACTGACTCTGCCTTGCTGGTGCAGGGAGCTTTGGTTAAACAGTCAAGAACAAATCCAATCCTCCTTGACTGCTAAGAGGCCAACATGGTGAGACAAGAGAGCCACTGTGGCAGGCAGTGCCGGCCTGCTGGCACTCAGCTGGTGCTTCAGGCTCTGGCACGTGGCAGAGGTGTGATGCCTAAAGTTTTAGCCCTCACGTTTTTCAGATTTTGTGTTGCCTACGGACGTTGTTCTGAGCCTCATATTACATACTAGTAAGCTCTCTTCACAGGGTAGACAGGCAAAACAAATCCTTTTCCTGCTGAAAACCAGGGACAACTTTCAGGCCCAAAAGCACAAACAGTGGTGGACTGAAGAGAGGAGCAAGAAGGATGGGACCTCACAATCTGAAGCTGTAATTGGACAATTAAACCCCAATATGCAACTGGACCAAATTTTTTAAAAATTATCTCATGACTGGTCAGCAATTTTGTGACCATTCTTTGTCCACCTTGGGTGTGGCCCTGGTTAGGCCCTGTCCTGCCCAAGGTGTATCCTAGAGGCCTTTGGATAAATACCCACTTAATTCACTAGTTCTGTGCAGTCTCTGTTTCAGATCAGCCCTCCCAAGGCATCAGTGTGCCCTGCCCTGAGGAAGGAGCCTATGCAGTCCCTGTGGGTGCTTGCTCAGCTTTGCTTTCACCCTCCTCCTTCCCAGGGCCCTGACCTCTCTGTGCTGAGAAGCCCCAGGATCAGAATTTCTTTCCAGATGTGAACAATGGCTCTATCTGCGTCACCTGGCTAGGTGCAGCCCAGGGTGTCCCTCCACACAGCAGCATCCCCAGCCCCTGTACCTGTCCTCAGCAACATCTAAAGGCCAAGAGTGTCTAGGCCAAGAGTGCTCTGGCTGTGGGCTTGCTGTGCTGTGCAGACCTAGTGAGACTGCATTGTCCCAGCCACATCATTGCAACATTTTCTGCACTCAGGAAGCCAAAGAGACAGGTATTTTGGTACTATTTTTAAAACCAAATCTCCCAAGCCAGTGAAGAAGATGGAATCTGCTTGGCATCCAAAACAATGCAGTTTCAGAAAGACAACATAAACAAAGAGAGAAAAGGATGCTGTGAAGAAGGGGACACTCAAACACTTCTCTTAATCAAAGGGACAAACATGTCTTCTTGACCACTGACTGTTCCCAGCATTGCTACAGGAGTAGATGAGATGTCTGTGCTAATTAAACAGCATCTGCCATCTCCACAGGCTGTTTGAAAGTGCTGACTAGCTGGTGAACAGATTAGCACTGTCTGACTCCTCTACTAATAACTGATTCGTTACCCAGATTTGGCAATGCCTTTTTAATTGTCAGTTAGAACTGCTGACATTCCTGAATATTGCTCCTCAGATGTAAATAATATTTATTTAAGGGTACTGTGGACTCTGTTTTGATTCAACAAGTTTATGTGAGCTTACCTGGAAGGACCAAAACAAGTTTTACCTCAGCTGGTATCTTCATTTCATAACAAACCTGTCATTTTGTTTCCCTTACAAGGACATATTTTAAATCATATGCCTAAATTTTTGGAAGTATCTTGAGTTGGATTCAGATGGGAAAAAGCTGTTTTGCAGTGGGTTTACTCTTTGAGGAACCATTAAGTCACTCTACTGAAGAGTGAAGTTTGAGCAGGGCATTTACTAGACAAAATATTTTTCAAAAGGCAGAAATGTAAACAATTCCACATTCCTCTTAGAAAAAAAAATTCTAATACTTAAGCTATACAGCTCTATTTTGTCTGTGGTTTGTTTATGTAGGTTATATACCAACTAAAGAAAGTGCGTTTTCTGAAAATCTCATAAGGGTTATTTATGACACCATCTTTTAAAATACTTTGAGAAAAATGTTCCGATGAAAATCATAAGCGTGTAGTTGTTGTAAGTCCAAAATATCAAAATATAAAGTAATGGAAAGTTGTGGATTTATTCTGCTTTCCCCTATTTCAATTTCTTTATGCTTTTTTACTGCAAGTCTGCTGAACAGATGGCCACTAGCTCCTGACAACGATACTTCACTAAGTCTTGGCAGGATGATGATGGCTCAATCACCCATTAATTCCATGGAGGATAATGGCTGAAAGCACCAGATCAGGTCACTCTTGTTGACCAGATTGTGCAAATCTGTACTGAGAGGGGGGAGGGGGATGAGAAGAGAGGGGGGAGTGTTTTACTGATTCATCTGAAAGCTTTTTAATTTGAATGTGCAACATTCACATGTCAGTCATTTTGAGTCTCATCGCAAATCCCCACCCTGTTGTCCTGTGATCCTCCCATCTGGTGAGAAAGCCTTAATATTTTTCACCTGCAATACAAAAATCACTCTCACACATGATGGATTTTCAACAAAAACCACTGCTGTGAGACAGTCATGACATAGATGTGATACCTGATCTTGATTTGCACCTGGAGGCCAAGATGCAGCCCACCATAGAGATTGATCCTGGAGGCAAGAACACCTTTGCCAGCTGGGTGCTGCACATCCCTGAGGGCTGGGCAGGCACCTGGACAGCTGGTGCTTCCTCAGGAGCTGCCCCTGGGAAGTGGGCAATCAGTCCTGCAGGCAGCACACAGTAGGAATGGGAATCACAGTCCATCTCAGTCCCCCTTCACCTGGAATGCAGCTTTGAAATGTCCCTGCTTTCCACACAACACAATTTTAAGTGATTCTTCCATTTATAAAAAGTAATTAGTGAGAAAGGAAAATGTCGGATCACTGATAAATACTGCTATTTTGATTGTTTTCTGAAAGACAGAAATACAGAATAAATTTACTTGCTTAATTTCTTTCCTGCCTGCTTGCATTTTACATTTTTCATGTGGTTGTATGGACATTCCGCAATCTGTCTCACTAATGAATATAGACAGCAGCAGTAGGCGGGGAGTTGCTTATTTGCATCCTTTGCACCTCTGTGTGAAATTCATTACCAGATTATGTTACACTGAAAGGCTCTAGGAAGGTGGTCAAAACACTTGAAAACCTGAGCTGTCACAGCCTGATGAATTTCACATGCAGGTCCAAACTGTGGGGTCCTTATTCAGCCCCCAGCAAAGCAAAACTCTCCATGCAGCCAGTGGCTGGGAAGAGGTTGAGATTTGCAAGGAAAGATGTTGAGCCGGGAGCTATTGCCTTCTACAGCAACAGCCACAGCTCCAGCAGCTGGTATATCCAGATTTACCAATTGCCCCAAAGATGGGTACAGGCACTCCAGCTGATGCACAGGTGAAAAGATTGTAGCAAAGGATTTTGCCATCTTTTAGGAGACCCTTAGCACTGCTTCCAGCAAAGATGAGTGCTAATGTTAATGACAGGCAGAGAAGTCAGTGGTAGCCAGAGTTCACTCAGCTCAGTGATCCCCTTGAGTCACCTCCTCCCCTGATCAGGGCCAGGCTACTGCCAACACCTGGAGAAAAAAAAGTGGCAAACCAAAATGAAAAGGCAAAACAGAAAAGTGGACAGATTTAGTGATGCATGGAAAGTATTCACACCCTCTGGGCTTGCTGCACAGCAGAGGCAGAGGAGGCCTGGCCACAGAGAGCCTTCCACACACAACTGTTTGGTGACCTAAAGCCTGATGTCCCTCTCCTCTGGGGCAGAATAAAACAAAAGATGCATTCTCATTGTAACCCTGGGAGGCAGAAAAAAATTAAATACTGTGACTTTTCTTTTATCAATTGTGTTACCTATGTTGAGCCTGGACATTTTCAATTATAACAGTGTGGACAGTGTGTCCAGTCATCTTGCAGTTTATGATGGCCAGTCACCAGATGAGTGGTCACTCTGTTTCTAAACTATCCATGCACATCCACTCCTCTGGATGCTCCTGTAGAAGAAATTAGCAAAGTCCTTATGCTGGGAAGAGAGCTGGTACAGCAAAGCTCAGCTAATGACTAGAGCTTCTTCAAAATTCAAAGCTATTGAGTGCCTGGTCTGGACTAAGATTCTTCTCTTTCTGCTTTTAAGACATTTCGTCATAATATATGTTCTTTCTGAAATATCCATCTTCACCAAGTGCCTGCCTAAACTGAGTCCAAGATAATCTCCAAATATTTTCATGAGCACAGAAACAGGCATCCTCCACAATAACTAGGATCCAGCCAGAAAAGGTTTCCGCTAGAGTCCTGTAGCCATCCCATGAGGAAGGCACAAGGTGCCAGCCCTCACCATCCCTCCTGGCAGGAGCAGCATCCCCACCATACCCACTATGAGTCAGCCAAAAAGGACCCACTGGACAGCTCTGTTCAACCCTATCCCTGCCAGTGGTCTGATATGAGATGTTGAGATGATGTTTATGGGAAAAAAAGGTACCCCAGGGCCTGAGGGTCTCTCTTGTTTGATGTGTTTGTAAATAAATCTCCATTTCCAAGGAGACTGTTTCCTGTTAGACCCTATTAAACACTCCTCTTCTAGCCCTGGCTTCCTGTGTTTGAAAGACCTGAACGCTGTTTGTCATTTCACCATACTTAAATGACACTAAATGAAGTAAAGGCTCCTTTACAGCTACATGAAATAGATGTAAACAATGACAAATACAGTAACAAGCATGTGGAGAGATGACCAGAGAGTTTCAATTGTAGGAACAGACCAGACTAAACCAGAGCAGTGCTGTTGCAGGGGCCAGGACATATCCACTGTATGAACATTTCAGCACTGGAAAAAGACTGAAAAGAATGTCAGGAAAATATTTTCTTTCCACAGCTTCAGAATGTAGCTCCCCTACACCCCTTTTTAAAGGAAAACATGTATAAGAAAATTAGTAAACTTCATTTTATTTATAGACAGTAGTGCTACCCTAATGCACATTCTTTATTTTCTGTGACTATTATCTTCTCCATCCTATTTATATGTAGCTTGATTTCCCTTCATATAATAGATTCCTACATGTGAGGATATGTATTTCAGCAAAATAACCTGGTGGAGAAAATCAGTATTTCTTCCTAGACATTTCCTTGCCATTCTCTACAAAAGCATTTCCCTACAGATTTGTAAAGAGATTTCTAAAATCACCTCAGTGAATTGTTGACTTGGCTACAATCTTTTGAATTCATCACCATCCACCCACTGGGTTTAGATTCTGTTAGTCAAAAGTCCACATTGTGGAGCAGCAGTTTCATTGTGGCACATGACATAAACTATGTTGGGTATCAAGTTGGACAAATCCAAATCCTTCACTTAGGTGAAAGAAAATCTTGTGACATGCCTCCCCATGTTAATTGGGAGTGTTTATATTTTATTCATAGCCTCAAAACAATTTTTTGTTGGAATTCATGACTGGTTTAGAACAGGAGTGAAATTCAAAGACTTCACAATATGTTTATCAGCAATCTTCCAACAGTAAGGAGAGTCAAAGTACTATGTGCATTTCCATTGCAATTAGCTTGCAGTTTACATCTATAACTAGGCTTGCACAGATAGTTTAAAGTTCAGCTTTTGAAAGAATCACCAACCTAACGACTAGGATTAGCTTTCACAGGTTTTTCCACTGAATAGTCATGATGGCAAGGACAAAATAAATTTAAAATATTTAAATTTCATTGTGTCACAGAATCAATTAATAAAATAATCATTTAATAAATTATGCTTCCATGGAAAAATTGGTCAGCTTGCTCTGATTCAATTATTTCCATCATACATAAATGTTAAGGTCATTGTGAGTTTTGCCACTGACATTAATGGGGCTCAGGATTTCCTCTTAAGAACTGATTAGTGGGAAGGTCAGATTTTGTACAGAAGATTAAACACAGACACTTCATGTTGGCATTATCGACTCCATCATACTATTGAATGATTAAGATTTTGCACCAAACCAATGCTGTGTGACCATGCTTACTTTAATCAGGTCTTTAAAACAAATTGCCAAGATGGGAGTGAAGTTACATTTATCATAAGTTCAGGAGCATTGTTACCAAGTGTGGAAATTAATAGCTTAGAGAAAAAAAAAATGTTCCTAGGGCATCCTAGGTGCTAATAAATGTACTTCTTTTTTTTTTTTTTTTTCTTTTCTTTTGTAGATGTAAGGTGTGGAACCCTAGATTTGCACAAGTTATCAACTTCCCGTTTCTACACAATCCAGATGATCTTGCTTTCCACCAGCTTCTCAGGAAGGATAAGGATCCATGTTATAGTAATAAAGGCAATTTCTCTTACAAACCCTTTTAAACTGTTGGCTAAACTACCCTGTGTGTCAAGTGTTAGAAACATCACCTGAAGTCCCCAGTTCCTTTCCTTGTTTTCTCTTGTTATTTCTCTCTACTTATGTTGACCCATGGGCTTTATTACTGAACTTAAACTGGCACCATTCTAAGTTTATTTTCACTGTAAAGTGAGGAAAACACTTTATTCCAGAGATATCTGGATGTAAAACCTGCAATCATATACATTTAGTGCTTATTGAGAATAAATACTGTTACAGGGTTTCGGGAAGCATGTTTGTCACTGAGTGCTTGCAGAGGGTCTGGAGTACCCTTACAACTCAGAGCAGGAAAAGGACAGGAACATGAAAGAGCTAAAGAGCAAGGAAACTTCCATTTTCATACTCTCATTTTCCAAAAGTAAGTTTTCAGCTAGTCTGTTCTGTTGAGAGCTACAGAGGATTCAATTCCAGAAATATGTTGGCTCAAGAACAGTTTGTAAAGGGATTGCTCCTCCACCTCCGTGTTATTAATGTACTGTAAGTGACACTCAGGTAACTGATGAACGCTGAAAGGGTGGGACATTGTTCCAGAAGTGCTTGTAAAGACAAGTAACAGTTGGATCTATTTGATGCTGTGCAAATAAAAAGAGATGCTTCTGAGCATTTTCCTCCAAACAGAATATATTTTTAGAAATTACCATTGTTACTTTACATGATAGCACACATACTTTTAGGTTAGGCTGCTTTCTATAAAGGAGGACATGAGAGTTACAGAACAGGAAAACAGGCAGTGAGTGGAAACCTCTCATTAACAGCAAATATGTTGAATACAACACAGACTATTACTCTGGTTTGGAATTGGCTCACTTCTGAAATTATTGTGCAGGCAAAGGCCACTGCTTTCTCCAAACTCTGCTCATGCAGACAGCTTGTCCATGTCCATGAGGATGACATGGTTTTCTGACCTGTAGACTCTTTTCGTGCTGTACAGCTGTGGTGAGTTCTCTCAGAGAATCCAGGATCAAACGCAGAAGCAAACACATTTTCTAGCAGACAACCAAACTTTACAATTAGTAACTGAAACAGCAAGAAGGAACTAAACTAATTGAAAAAAAAAAACCAAAAAACCAACCAAACAAACAAAAAAAAGCATAAGCACAAGGATCCACATCTCCATTACATGTAAATGCCATTCTTCACCTTATACTAGTAAGGAAATGTGAAAAATACAAAGTATTTGAAAGAAAATACAGGATGGAACTCTGTCAGGATTTAATTTTTGACAGGAAATCCTGTGTGAATTTCTCTTTGCTTTACCACAAGAGCTGGTATTGATAGAGTCTTTTTATATACATGCCTCTAAAGGTGATAATCCAGCTTCCCTGGAACATCCCTTGCAGATATGAAGCCATAATCAAACACAAGTGCAGACATCTGTTATTCAAGTCTGCACCTACTTCACTTCCATGTAAGCAGAAGCTCTTCATTCAGGGAGGCCAGACTCCCCTTGGGCTCCCAGCCTCAGGCTTCCCTGTCACCCTGAGCCCCTCAGTGAAATTAGCACGTCTGAATCTGCCACTACTTGCAAAGGTATAATCTTGCCATGAACTCACTACATCAGGAGATCTCTAAGCTGAGCCAAGACAGCTGCAAGGTGCAAGAGAAACCTGAGCAGATACGATTGTTATCAAGAAGATATTTCTAGTTTAGCAACCTCACCACAGACTACTGCTTTCTCTTCCAAGCAGAAAAATTAAGCTTTTTTTTTTTTTTTTTTTTTTTTTTTTTCTTAGATTCTTGCAGTTATTGAAGTAGTATGTCTCTGAGAGATTATTCTGATGGGAGCATTACCCTGAATCATTCTGTCTGCATCAGCAGATGTAAATAGCCTTTTTCTTTTTTCTGGCCTTTCTTCCAGCAAATACTTTTGCTCAAGTGCATATTTCTGGAAAAGTCGATTGAAAATATTGTATTAATTGCATGCACACATACTTTTCCCAACATGAATGTGACATCAAGCATAGCATATTTCAAATCTTATTTCCCACAGATCATCAGACAACCTAATTTTTAAAATGTGTTTCATTTGAAGGGCCTTCTGACTTTGATTTCATTGCCCTAGGGTCTTCAGTTTTCTGCAGCATTTTTTGCTTTTCTAAGATATCCACCTACATCCCATGGATAACCCCACACTGGAGCAGGTCCAAAGGAGGTTGTGACCTTATGGGAAGCCCCTGCAAGAGCAGGTTTCTGGCAGGATCTGTGACCCCACGAAGAGAGGAACCCACACTGGAGCATGGAATGAGCATAAGAAGTCCTCACCCTGAGGAGGGAGGAATGGCAGTGACAACATGTGATGTACCAACTGCAACCCTGATTCTCAATCCCCTCATGTTGCTTGAAGAAGAGGCCAGAGAAAACAGGAGTGAAGTTGAGCCTGGGAAGAAGAGAGGAGTGGGAAAAAGGTAGGTTTAGATTTAGTTTTTATTTATTATTATCCTACTCTGATTTGATTGGTAATAAACTGAATTAATTCCCCCTAGCTGAGCCTGCTTTTCCTGTGACAGATCTGTCTGGGAACTGGTCACATCCTCGCCTCCTGGCATCAGGGACTTCAAGCAGGACCTGGGTGTGCAGGGTGGCTGGAACAAGACTTGCAGCCTGCAAAAGCCTCTCCTCTAATGCATTTTTTACAGCTTTTGAAATATTCAACACAATCTCTCTCTTGTGTTACTCTGTAGAAATTTTAATTAGTGGGAGTATTGCTGGATGAAGTAAAATGCACCAGTGCTTTCCTCAATGAGATGTCGGCTGGGATGCATCTCTCCCCAACATGTCTCTGGCATGATCACTCCTGAGGAAAGTGTAACTCTCCAGTGAAGAGAGGTCTCTCTTGGCCCTCAACAAACCTGCCTTCATCAGAGGATGGACTGGATTCCTTCTCCTTTTGCCACTGAAGCACATAATCTACCCCAGACTCTAAGTCACAAAAGGAGAAGGCAATAATCACTCTCCCTAAAACCAGGTTACCTATTTTCACCCTATCCTGAATGGCTGTGGATATCAAACTTTAATTTATTAACATTTTACATGCATGGAGTCAAACTGAATCTTGCTAGCACCATTTAATCAAAGGAAATATTGCTGAACCCCTGGTTCAGAGCTGGAAGTTGATGTTTAAACCATAAGCTGGTGAAACATTTCAGGGTACTAAATGACTTGTGTACCCAGTGATGCAAAAGCTGACCTTTTAATCTACAGACAGCCAAAGCTAAAAATGCATCCCCATTCAAGCTGCTACGCAAATCTTTGGGAGTGACACTCCTGGGTTACATCCATGGAAATCAGATCTGACAAAACAGCACTGCTTCTAAGTTTGTGAAACCCAAAGCCCACCCATTCTCCTGCACTGAATCCTGCAGGCTACCATGGAGCCATCCCTTTGGTTCAATACAGAAAATACCCTTTCAGTCATGCATCTCCTGTCTTAAGGTAAACCCATAGAATGGCCATGAGTCACACATCAGACATTACCAAATATTTGGATGTATTGCAACATGAGGAACCAGGCCCAAATTGTTTAATAACTAGCAGAAGACTCTATCCACTGGTGCCAATATACCTTTGCTCTTTGTGCCAGATCAATGCACTTGAAGAGATAGCTATTACAAACATAATCAGAAATATTCAGTCTCTTCCTCTCTGGCAATATTATTTGTGGGTTGGAGGCAGAAAAGACTTTGGCACAAACCAAATCCATCCAGTCTAATGCAACCATTTAATTTGGGGTATATCCTAATCCTACCTTCCTGGTTTTTGCACAGTTTTTAAACACTTGTATTGTTGTGTAACAACAGTTTCTGCTAGCCTGTTTATAGTCATCCCTAGTTCTCAGATCAAAGAGCACCATTTGCCCTGGCTTCTTCTGTGATACTACAGTGCAGGAAAAATAACAGCAAACCCAAACTAGGAACATCCTTCAACTGTGATCTCTGAGGCAGGAGGTGAAAAGGGGAGGCAGTAGGAGCAGCCCCAAGGCTGCATTTCTCCCTGCCAAAGCCTCTGAAAATCATATTCCAGCTGGTTTGCCAGGTTCCCAAAGACTGGCCACATACACAGTCCCCACAGGAGGTAATACAGTATTGTAGAAGAGTAATCAAAGAAGGAAATCAAATAGCCCTATTGGAAAGGCCCTCTAAGTGCTATAAACTTGTAACAGTTATTTCATCTCAGAGTCAATCAGAATGTATCTGTTTTCTAAAACTCAATGTCCGCAGGCAAAGTGGGAGGCCAGGTTTTTGAAGATCCAGCACTATATGTGGAGGATCCAGAGGAGTTTGCCTCACTGGAGACACTCAGATACCTCTTTGCAGGGGCTGCTGGGGCAGAAAAAGAAAATTTGATGCATGATTTCACCTGGTGACATCCTTTGTTTAATACAGCTTGGAGAGCACAAAGCAGCTGAGGAGTGACAGGGGTAAAGTGCTGCAAATAGCAAAACAAGTTGGAAACACAAACTGTTGGAAGAGATGCTCTGGAAGACCCCAGGTAGGTGCCCACTGCCACAGCCCTCAGTGCTGGCTCCTGTCCCCTCTCTCCACCAGGCCAGGCTGCTCTCACACACTCTGCCAAAGACCCAAGAAGGTACACATTCCAGTAAACACAAGGAAAAACAAAGGGGATTGGCAAAACTCTCAAATTATAAAGACTGCTAGGATATAATACAAAACCACTGGAATAAACAGGGATGAAATCGGCATTCCTGCTTCACAAAGTGTGCCAGTATTTCTAAGTCTTGGCTGCCTGAACTTTAGCTCTGGCTGAAAACTTCCATGTAACTATGGTAATGAGCATTTCTTAGGCCAATAACAATAGCTCATGGGATAAAGAGTAGTATTTCCCAACACAGATTATCTTGATCTCCAGTGCAGTGCTGGCTGTATTTTTTGTAGCTAACTCACTGGTGTTAGCTTCATAACATCAAACTATATATAGAGATCATAGCACAAGGTTTGTTTGCACATATTTTTATAGCTTGCTTGCTTATTTAATGATATATGAGGACCATTAAACACTGGTGCTCTGTATTTGAAATGCTCTAGGAACAAATGGAAGTGACTTGGAAGAGATCCATCTCTTTGCCTGGTGAGGAATGGAGAGTTCAGAGATGTAAGCACTCCTTTGTGCCCTCATCTTCTGCCCTCATTATGGGCATCTACAGAGTCCATTCTCCACTGGGGTGGGACAAGTGAGCGAGGACATACAGGACTCAGCTCCTCCTTCCTCACAACTGACTTCAGCTCAGCCTTTTTCCAAGCAAGGCAGGGCCTCCCTGCACCCTCACAGGACTCCTGCATCCCAATTTATTGTCCATGGGTTTGGGAATGGGGCACTGACAAACTCACACAAAGGCTAGAGGAGCACTTCTTATAGGTGATGAGTTAAGGTTGTTGTGAAAGTGATAGTGCAGAAGGCAAGTCTCAAATTTCCCAATATTGAAAGGTTAATGTCAATTGTGCTTGCAGCCTTTAAGCACTGAATTTATGTTTTGGAAAGTACCAGGAAACATCAACCTCCCTACCTGATGGCATTCATTTTCCAGATGCTTCAAAAATGTAATATCCACATTGCTTTTCCTATGTAGTATGATGGTTCCCACCCAGTCAGCATTCATATCCCAGCATCACCTACAAGAACTGTAGCAGAAAAAGGGCTGGGGAAAAGCCATCACTGGCATGCAGGGCAACTGCCCAAAACCTGCATACATGAGCACTCTTCCTATACTCACACTTCTCCTTGGTGCTGCTCGTGCCAATCAGAAATCTTCTGATTTCTTTCTGATCAGAAATCTTCTGATCAGAGCATCCAGAGGGCAACCCTCACTCATGACACTCATGGAGACTGGTGCAGAGTCAGAGAGTCTATTTGGGGAGGATTTGGTGGTTATTTTTTCCCCCTGCTGTGCACTAAAGAAGTTGTGACAGTCCAGAAAATGCTGTACCCAGCCCTCTTTCTGTGGTTCATACCCCAGGGACCCTTTGACAGAAGGACAGCACCTCTCAACAGAACACACATGCTGCAGCAAATAAGTATTTGGGCTTAATAGGGCTGGGCAATTTGGAGTTTTAGAGCAGTCTGTGTATGAAAAGCATATGTGTGTGGGGCAAGGCGTATCTACAGAACACACTGTGTCAAGTGACCCCAGAATAAATTTATCCTCTCTTCCTTTAAAGGCATAGCAACTTTCAGAACAGATGGAGCATGTGTGGGAGTTTCAGAGCCCATTGAAACATTGACTCTGAGAATGAAGTTTTGCTCTTAGGACTGAATTTTGACAAGGAAAAAGCAGGTGGAAACAGCAATGCTACAATTCATATTCCCAGAGCTGTCAGAAGTGCCCCCAGCTGCCCATAAACCATGTCCTGCTGTGCATACAACCCCAATTTCCTTTACCTTCTCACCTTAATCCAGAGAGAATCAGTCTGTACCCCCATTAATTTTTTTCTAGTATTCTCTCCCTAAATTTTCTTGGGTGTCAACCACTGTACTTCAAGTGGATGACCTGACAGAAGCCCAGAGAGGATCAGAGGCACAGTGTGATGTCCAGATGTAAGCAACCAGTAAATGGCGTACTGTAAAAGCAATAACATTTGGATGGCACGAGTTTTTTAGAAAGGGGTTGCATCTCAGGAGTTTCTTGTTCAAATTACCCCAGATTTGACCTCTAATCCACAGCTGGAGAGAAGCTTTCAAGAGAGTTCTACAATTCATATTGACTACTTAGGTGTGTCTGCATTGCACAATGCAACGCACTGGAGATGTTACTCAGTCTAACACCAGATAAGCTAGCTCCCAAACCAGAAACATCACAGCTGCCCCAAACAGAAGACATACCACCTATATTCAGACTTATCTCCACACATGCTGTGTCACTGGCATGAAGGTTCAGCTGGAGCTTACTCAGGTCCCAGTGAGGTACCACACTACCCTGTACAGACATGCCTTCAGAATACAGATGTGAATGTGAATATAATATTGTGTCATAATGTGAAATAACATTAACCTTGTTTTTACCCTGACTTCCTAAGAAAAACAGACTTTGGTAACAATACTGTTTATATCTGTCAATCCCATACGCCTCTCAGAAGTTTTTGATCCTGTTGCTGTCCTTGCCAGTTAAATTTAACAGAGATGGAGACTTCAGGTGTAAGAGCACTAGGTAGCTACATATAAGGAAGAAAATCCAAATGAATATTCCCGGTGAGGGAAGGGTGGCAGTGGGAGTTCACCTCCAGTTTTGGAGGGCTGGAAGAATGAATGGGCCATGCAGCAAATTTGGGAGAGTCTTGTTCCCTGGCTGCTGTTGCAAGCTTCTTCGTGTTTTTGGTCCCAATGCAGCCAATGCTGGAGGCCAGCAACCACAGAACCACAAAATCTTATATTGGAATATACCTCTGAGATCATCAAATCTAACCTTTGGCTGATCACAGCCATGCCACTAGTGCCACATCCAGGTTTTTTCTTGCACACCTTCAGGAATGATAATTCCATCACCTCCCTGACCAATGTTTATGTCTTGGTTTGGCAAGACAGGTGTCTGCCAGGGAAAGCTGGGGTTTCCCTTGGAATGGAGAATGTAACCCCCCTCTTCCAAATTATTATGATTTTGCAATCAAAGGCTTTTCAGGCAAAGATCTGGAAATAGGAATAACAGTTTCTTTACTAGAAATATTAGTACAAATGTAGTAGTACAAAAAACAAACAAACAAAACAAACAGAAAATCCTAGANGGGTCCTGTAATGGGTAGATCACTCCAGTCTTCCTCCAGGGGGAAATTCCTTCCAGTGGGAACCCTGGATGCCTGGTGCTCCTATGTCTCAGTTTTTATCTGGGTAGGAATGGTTTGGCTCCCCCCACTGGGTGGAGCATCTCACAATGGGATGATGTAATGTGTCATGTCATTGGTTAACCTTAATGGCCCATTACCAGAAGATATCCCTCTGGAGGGTGAAAAGAGATAAGGAAGAATGCCCCACCTGGTCTTAACAGCTGGCCCATTAACAGAAGACAGAAGACAAAAGACATCCACCCCCTCCCCTCTGGAGCTACAAGAGATAATGAAAACACCTCCCCAGCTGGTGTGAACAGATGGAATAGAATAAACATTTTTTGGTTACATAACCTAAGACAGTTTAACAACCCTTTCCATAAAGATATTCTTTCTGATATCCAGCTTGAACCTCCTTGCACAGCTTGAGGCCATTTCCTCTTGCCCTGTCATTTGTTGCCTGGGAGAAGAGACTGGCTACAACATCCTTTCAGGTGGTTCCCCCCAAGCCTCCTTTTCCCCAGGCTTAACAACCCCAGCTCCCTCAGCTGCTCCTCATATGACATGCTCCAAACTCTTCATCAGTTCCATTGCTCTTCTCTGGCATGCTCTAGCACCTCAATACTTTTCTTGCAGTGAGGACCTCACAACTGGACACAGGGCTTGAAGTGTTGTGTCACCACTATCAATGTTGGTACCTTCATTTGTGCACAAACTTTAAACAAAACAAATGAATTTCAAAATTCAGGGGTTGAGGAGGGAGGAATACATGGCTTGGTGTAGAAAACAGAGCTCAGTCTTGATGACTTCTGCATGTCAGGGGCATTCCTGCCAGGGTGGGACAGGATTTCTGCACCAGAGCAGGAAAGGCTGGATTGTCTCTGGCAGCTGCTTCAGAACAAGTCCACAGAAATTCCTATAGGCCATTTCTAGCAACCTCCCAGCAAGGCAGAGACCAGGGGCATGGGGAAGGAGGGCTGGCCTGGCACAAGCCAGCACGTGTCTGTTGAGACTCATCAGCCCAGCTTTACCACCTCTCCAACAGTGCGACTGCAGTTCAGTGCAGAGGCATGGCTCTGCAGCTGCCAACAGGCACCCTTAGGCCCCAGAAAGGCATAGAGAGAGAAACAGTACTGTAGTTTATGCCACATCTTCTTATCTCCTCCTTTCACCACCAGGATGCAAATTAGCCATAGTTTAGCAAGTAATTACGTAAGCATCATATTAATTTTGTTCGTATTTCCCCAAAGAAATCAGCAAATTGTTAGAACAATTTGGACTCACAGATTTTTTTTTCAGGCAGCACGGACTATTGGCAGCTGAGGTGCAGTCATTTATCATTTCACAATGAAGACAAGCTGGTTAACACACCAAATTTCTTCCAAAAGAAAAAAGAAGCAGCGAGCAAATAGGCAGTGGCAATCAAAAGCCGTGAGAGGGTTTGGAGGAAAAAGCAACTTTGTTTCAGCTCATTGTTTTTTGCATAGCATTCTCTAGAGCTGGCTGAAGGTTCATTTGCTGCTACCCAGAATATTCTATTACATGAAGTATTATTCAAAGATACAGGGAAAGACTGCACATTTTCAGATGGAAAAGGTCTTGAGGAAGTTCAATATAAAAATCACCAAAACTCTCAATCCTATATGATTTGATAGCCCCAGAGGACCCATCAAGAACACCTCCCACTGACTGCCACCTCCTCCGACTTTTGCTGAATGATACATGCACAAGTTTCACTGCAAGGAAAAATAGGTTTGATGAGAAAATTTGCTGCTGCATTCATTTTGAGTGCAACAATAGGGCAGTGAGAATGAGCTCTTGGCAGGCATGTGAAATCCCCTTAGCATAGCTTAGAGTAACTTGAATTGTGCTAAAGAAGTAGATCCACACAGCCTTTGGGTGGCCTCTTGCTCTGCCCCTCCTCATTGTTAAGTGCTTTTCTGGGAAGAAGCAGCTTCTTAAAACCCTGTATGAGCTAAGGCAGAACCTGACTGACCCTTTTTCAGGCATGGGGCTTCTCCTGGCTGCAGATATGGGCTGACACTCACAACACCTGTCTTAAACCTAGGAGCAGGAACAGGTCTTATTCTGTAAATAAAGTTATATTCTTTTATCTTCCCATGGAATATTCTCAGCTGTGAGCACTCTGGAGGGGGACAGGTTGATAAAAACCAGGAACCTTTAACTGCCAATTTTATTATTTGTTTCTTGCAACAGACAAGCTAACACTCAGAGGGGATGAAAGACAATCCCTGAGCGCAGAGCTGCAAAAGGCCCAGCACACAATTCCTTGCCTGTAAACACCAAGAAATACAGACCTACACATACTTCTCCACCTCCTCTACAAAATCTGTCAGCCTGGGGTTGGATGACGCCACCTTGGAGTTCCACTGTGGAGACAACCAGCCACAACCAAACTAAAAATGTCCCTGCATAGGACACAGTGGATGGAGTCCACAATAGCCCTGCTGCGGAAACACCCTTTGCCACAATGGCAAAGGGGGCAGCAGGCACCCATCAGCTTCCCTGGCCCATTCTCAGGGTGATGTTTGTCCAGTGGGTTTCCCTGGAAGTGCCCATTGCTTCCCAGTACTTTCCTTTCCCTTTCTGCCCTTCAGGCTCAAAGCGATGCCCCTGCAAATACTCACACCCCTCAGGCAAGGATTATCTAACTGCGGGTGGGCACTGACAGAGGGCAGAACAGAATGGACTGTGCTAAAAAATAGAAGGAATGTGTCTTTCACCAAGTTCTACACCTGGAGAATGCCAGGGTATAAAATACCCCAGAGCTGAACATCCTGACAGTCTCTCTTTTGAGTGCTAGTCATCTCCTCCCTTCATGTAGGGCTGTCTCCAGACTTTCCCCTTGAGGTGACATGGTTATCACACACAAAAGGAAACAAGCATAAAAAGCATCCTTTCAAACCGAAAAACTGGAGGAAAGTGTGCTTCTCTTTTTTTCAGAGATCTAACAGGGTACTTGTTTAGAGCTGGAGAAACTGTGTCCAGGTCCCTCCTCAGCTTGACAGGTTTTACCCCAAATCTGCCTGCAAAGCATCCTCTTACACTGGTGTGTTCAGGAAAGCTGTGGTTTCTTCCCCTCACAGACATTCTTCTTTGGGTCAACACGTGTTTGCTAGATTAGAGGGAGAGAGACCATCACTGCTATCTCAAAATACCATCAAAAGCAAGAATGAGGCAGACCAAGACAAATACCTACACACACCTGCTAACACCACATCACAGACCACTCTGATGCCTTGTGAGACAGGACACTGTCCTTCCAGGCACATCCCCCCAGGACTGGCCCAAGCCCTCCCTTGTTTTGGTGTGACATGGGTGAACATTCTTCCACCGTTGCGATAGAGGGAATCATGCCATGGGTGTTTGTTACACCAAGCCCTGTGGAATGCATGGAGTGAAAACGGGTGCCATGCTGACTGGGCTGGGGCAGAGCCTCCATGCACGTGGACAACCCAGTGCCAAGAAATGAGAAGTGCTAGAAACTCTTGGGCTCCAGGCAATCCCTCAGCTCAGAGGAGGATTTGCACATTGAAATGTTAGAACTGAGAGTTCTCTGTGGCAGTCAAGACCTACATTTTTTTCAGATTAGGTGAACATTCACTGCAGACTTGTTGGAGATGGGATGTTTCTTTTAAGATGTTTCATGGGCACCAGCTGAATTGAGTACCACAGCTGCCAGCCTGAGGTCTGAGAACTGGGTTCCAGGTAACAAATAGCCAAAGACTAATATAATAAGAAATATTTCTACCCTTCTGAGACAATGATTGTAACAGTCCACTTAACCCTTCCTATCTTTAGCTTTTAATTATTCTATACCCAAGATGTTACTAAAACAGCCACAACGGTATTCTGTGGATCTAGAGTGATTTCTTCATTACATTAAGAGCCACAGAAGAACTCCTGGACCATTCTTGTCCTCAATGTTGAACAATTTCATTCCCTCCTCTCCACCCATCTGAGGAGTTTAAGTCCTGTGACATTTAAAGCCTAGTCCAGCAAAGTACTTTGCCACTAACTACACAAACGTTCTTCTGAAACCAGTAATAAGAGAAGCGACTTTGAGTTTTATTTCATTTAGGAGATAATTAGTTGATACAGCAATGGAAAGCATTAATTAAAATTACACTCTACATATCTAGATTATGTTACATTTGTGTTATTTTAAATAACATTTGTGTCTACACAGTTCAACTACACCATGTATTTTGCAGCACATGCCTGCAGTTCAGAGGTCAGTTACATTCAGGATGCTTTGGGGGTGCAAGGGGCTGTTCTTTAAATATGCTGGAATTAATTTCATTAGCATAACATAGTCAATTCCACTACATGATATGAACTGTTGCTATTGTACAGTGAAGCAGCTCAAGAGCAGGTGCTTTTCATTGACAGGTGAATTGTTTCCATCAAATTGTAGAGAAATGGTGGATACTATAGATTGTATTTTTGAAGAACAGACACACAACACAATTCGTGATAACTACTAACCTCTAACCATCTCTATTTCTTTGAAATCTTTAAATGATTATTTGTTTCCAAAGTGAGGTTTGATAGATAGTGTTCCAGCTCTGAGTACAATTCTGAAGCCAAGCTTGAACTTCCTGCAAATGAAAATTCATTGTGAAACACAAACAACTCCCTAACTGTGACATGAAAAATACGATCAAGAGATGAAATCATTCTGCTGTGATAAGAACAATTTTTCTATGCAGGTGAATCATTGTTCTAGACTGAGCATGTGAAAAGAATTAGGTTAGCCTTACCTTCTCTGTCTTCAATTTAAGAAATTAAAAGTTAACAGAAGGTAGACTAAAATTAGCTCAAAATACCACAGCCATATAATAACCCAGAAATGTGGCCTGTCCATTGTGACTTAAATCTAAACCAGAATGGAACTAGACCTAAAATGGTTCCCACTGCTCTGTGGTTCAGTCTGCTCCTCTTGTTTGCCTGCTGATTTCTGCTCCATCCTCTGGAGGAAGCCCTCCCCTGAGCTCACCTCCTTCAGGATCACAGTTCCCAAATTTTCCACCCAGATTTTCAGAGTCCTGGAAAGATGCAGAGGCACTGACCCAGCACCTGCCATGCAGGGGCAAGGACAGCCACAGTCCCCTTCCCAGCACCTCTGACTGGTGCTGCAGCTCCTAATTCAGCATCATCCTGCTACATCCTGCCTTTGCCCCAGTGACACATCCACACTCTCTTTGCTGTCAAGAGAGCGAGTTGCCTTGCTGGGGTGTGCCAAAATGCTGGTTGCAGGAGGCTTTCTTTCTCCACCAGGCACAGCAAGATGTTAGGCAGGTGCCACCAGCACCTTCCCACAGCTGGGTCAGATATCTGCCTAGATATCTTCAGAGACAGCTGTCTCCAACAGCTTCAACTGAAGGGCCAAGACAACCCTCCCATCCTTGGCATAAGCAGGGGTCCTCCATGTATTCTGAATTTCAGCTTTGCAGTGCTGGCCAGGTGAAAATAGCAGTCCAGAAGACAGGAAGACTGAAAATGACCCTACTGGCATGAGAGACTAAGACCCTCCTTGGTGCATGTGTGCCCATGGATGCTAATTGTAGCATCAAGCTGGGAGAGGACACAAGCACAGGGTGGCCTGGAGAGGACTGCCAACAGGAGTGGTGACTGCCCTGTGATAGAGTGTCCCAGGCTAGTGCAGCCCTTGCCAGCAGAATCCCTGCACTTCCAGGCTCCATCACAGCCAAGGGCTGCCCATCACCTGATCCAGTGGCACCAGGTTAAGAGCAAAGATCAAGCACCAGGAATGCCTAAAGCCTGCTTTCAGCCAGCTATTTCATATACTGGTCAGTGGAAGAGCAGCTTCCTTTCCACCTACCTGGGCATGTCTTGGTGGCAAAATCCAAGTTCTAACTCAGCTTTTGTTTCTAGGGGGGAAGTGAGCAGTAATCAGGCAGGAAGGTGCATGTGCAGAGCAGACCAGAGTGTGCCAGCTGCCGATGCTTGCTCATACCCACTCAGACTCCCACAGATGAGCAAGAATAGTACCTGATCACATTGCACATGTGGCTTGCTTTCCCCTGATAAAAGTGCTGGATCTTTAAGCAGAAACAATGCTTCAAAAACACTCTTTTGGTGCTACAAATGGCAGGCTTCTGCATCCCCACATTTGTACACGGTCAGATCATTCCTCAGTAACAGCTAACAGGACCAGTGTGTGCCTAGGATGTTTCATCCTTAGGGCTGTGTGCACATAGCTCACCTGCCCCTTTGTTAGGTTCCCTAGAGTTAGAGGTGTGGGATATCAGAGTAACAGATAATAGAATATTCCCAATTCTGTGTCTCCATTCTCACCTCAGTCCATGCTGCCTTTCCCTGTGGAATCCTTTTCTTTCAGAGTCATGGCAACACTTTGAAGGAGACAGTTCTGGGTATCTGCTTCATGCAGCTCTGCTGATGCCAGTTCAGAAACACCTGTGGCTCTAACTCTTAAGCTACAAAAAGAAATCCCACATTAATCTCATGCTAAATTTCCTAGGTGCAAGACACAGTACGGTTAGTTTCTCAGAAGCTGCAGTTCAGCTGTGTGGCTAAGGCACTGCTTCAAGCACTGGACAGTGTCAAGTGGAAGGTGTGTAAAGTCTCTGCGAGACTTTACAGGACTCCTGGCAGGAAAGAAGAAAGGATGTCCAGACATGCCCCCAGACCAGGAAGAATAATGAACACTGGTGCAGGATGTGAAGGACCCAGCATAGTGCTCCTGATCCTGATTTTGCAAAAATAGCTGGTCTTCCCTAATAGTCTCCAGTCTGTGTCACATTATTCACCTTCCATCTCTTCCCTCATGTGTGCATGTCCTTAAAAGCTAACCCTATCAGTGCACTGCAGAGCTGAAATCCCAAACATGCCCAGCCCAGTGTGAAGGGTCCTCCTCAGGCATGGCAGGCAGTGCTTTTGGCAGGCCACTGCAGCTGCACGAAGCTTGTGTGCACTTGTGTCTTACTCTTCAGCTCACCCTTCTGGCAGCCAAACAATTTCACCCTCTCACAGGCACTTGAGGCATGAAGACAGGATGATCCAGACCCAGAGCTTGTGCTTGTCTCAGAGCAATCCAGAGTTCTGGCACCTCTGCAAAGCTCTGGCTGGTGAGGATTTCAAATGCCATTACTGTAGAGGGGTTTGACTTTCCTTCTGTTCTATTTTACTTCATTTGTTTGCTCCTCTAACCAACAGTAAAATGTTTTCTTTTCATTACTTACTACACATTTTTAGTTTCAAACCTGAGAAATAATAAGTGTTCCCATTGAGCAGGAGTATGAAGCACTGGGATAATCTTGCCACTTAATGCCCCAATATATCCATGGCGGGGGTCAGTTACTTAAGCACATCTGCAGCTTGCTGATTTTCTGAAAACCATGCAGATTAGCCAAAAATCCAATTCACAGCTGTGGATGCTTCCTGGGCAACAGACTCTGCTGTTGATTTGCTAACTCTGTGCTGGCTGGTGGGAAAGAACAGGCACTACGAGGAGCTGCATGCTCTAGTCCATGCCTTCTTTTCATTGAGTGCAGAATGAGGTTAGATCAGCACATTTGTCCAAGGATTTTATGATCCTCTTTTGCTGCAAAATTATCACGTCTGTCTTTCTCACAGACCCAGAATGATGCTGGCAGTGCAGAGGAACCAGCTTGCCCAGCATGGCATCTCCTTGCTCTGTGACAGAGCTGGGTCCTGTTCTTTCTGGCTCCTGCAAGGGCTGGGCAAGCTAAGCTGACTGGTGCCATCATTGCACTTAAATGTACCATGCAAGTCTCACAGCAAGAGGCACATTCACTCACAGGTGCAACCTCTGGTTGCCTCATGCAATATTGGTGCTTGCATGCTGGTAAACATCCATGCCACAGGGCTGATTACTTAGTCAATTTTTTGGAAACCGCTTGTGGAATATCATTGGAAAGAAGTGCAGGTTTCCAGTTCAGCTTTAGTCTCACACCATCGTGGTGTCCCACAACACCCTGATGGAGGCCTGACATGGGTTTGGAGCTCACAGACCACATGACTGTCCGTCGTGAGTATGCCAGAAGAAGACAATGCTACCAATTTCAGTGTTAACACTTCATTCGTATAAAATTTACAACACATCTTGGGGGAGGATCATGTTTGCTGATCGTCTGTTTCATACCTGTGGGGATTTGGGGCTTTGTTTTTATTTGCACAAAAGCAACTTGTGACAAGCAAGGAAATGCCTGTATTATCACGTCAAAGATGGAACATGCTGAAGCATGTCTGATTCTGATGGGTAAATGTTGTATGGATCAAAAAGCACTGCTAGCAGAACCAACCAACCCAGTACACCAGTCTGGGTGAGGAGCATCGCTAGTAGACATCAAGGAGCAGAAGGAAAGAGGAAACTCCTCCACCCCAATATTCACTCCCATGACATGGCTGATTCACCACAGGGAGGAGAGAGGGAGAAAGGAATAGCAGCAGACCAACTCACGCATGTGGAAAGGGAGGAGGACTAATCACAGCAGGGGCAGCAGTCCAGAGGCTGCTGGCCAAAACGGATAGTTGGTGAAGGAAGGCACAAATGGCAGGTGTTGGGGCCAGCCAGGAGCAGAGTCTTCGTTCTGGCCACCAGCTGATGTGTCAGGGACAGTATTGTAGGCAGCAATTTCGCACTTGGCAAGTGCCAGGAAATAGACAAATGATGGTTCACGTATTCCTCTGTCAGGTCCTCTGCATTGGGGTGTTTCTAGGGGAGCTTGGACTATTAGAGGGGGTGTTTGGATACCTCTGCTCTGATGGATACTGAGATACAAGGTAAATTAGGCAAATTCCCCGCCAAACTACCAGAGCCAGGTCTGCCCTGGAGATGCTCAGCAAGTTTGCAGTTCCCAGTAGCTCCCTTATGGCCCAAAGCCAGAGGTCAGTCAGTGCATTCACCTGGTGCCAGCACAGCAGGGACACTTGGTTGTTTGAAAGAGTTTGAGGGGCAGGCTTTGTTTGCAAGTGGCCCCTTCACTTTGGCTAGATGTATGGAGGGCGACACTGAGCAGCAGTACAGCTGTTCATGTAGGAAATACAGCTCATGGCACATTCTTGTTGGTGGGCTTTGGCGCAGGGCGGAGGGAGAACAGTAAATGTCACTTCCACCAACCACAGCAGGAGAGAGGCCAGCCTGTCTGGATGAGGTTAAAAGAAAGAGAGACCTGTTGATGTGGCTAAATGACTTCCTCCTCTCACCTCACTCCTCATTCAGTTAGATATTCACCCTCAGTAGGAGCTAAGCCCAAGGTCACCCCATGCTGCCCCAGGGCTGTGGTTCTCCAATATCTATATAGATGCCCATTTCTGAAATGCAAATATCATGGCTCTTAGGGCAAGTTATTTGATTTTCTTAAGCATGTTTAGTGCTTGACTCTTAAATTGTAGACTTCTGCACTTGCAAATAACTTTTAACACCATTACTGGGTGCAAATGAGGACATAGTCTGCAAACGATGAATTACTTGATTGCAGTAAATCACACTGGTAGATGCCTGTGCAGTCTCCCTTGAATCCACAAGGAGCTGCAGGTCCAATCATTAGACATATTAAAATTATAAAATGCAAAACAGGAAGAAAAGTAAAGGTTGTTTAAAAAATTGGAGACTGAATTTGGGTGACAGAAAAATAAGTCTACTGTGCCCTTTAGCCCTACATGTAGAAGCTATTAATAGAAGCTATTACTAGCTATCACTAGCTCATTTAGTTACTGGTTATTACCAAGATTTTTGCCTTTGCAAAATTTTTTGTAATGTGCAAACTATTATATTTTATATAACAATTGCGTTGTTACATAAAATCCCCTGTCTTTTTTTTCCCTGCTTTTACTGCAACAGTGGTTGTCTCTAAAGAGAGTGATATTTATTACAGTATGACTATCTCACAACTAAAGCTCTTGCTTGCCCATGCTCCTTCACCATGTCATATTCTCAAGTACTCACACACAGTTAAGGATGAAACACTACATGTTTCAGAGTTTCAACTCTGAATGTACATAAACTAACACTGAACCAAAAAGCCCAGAAAATTTTTCTCAAGAAATGTCAGTTTTTCTTCATGGTTAAAGCCACAATGTCGCAAGTGCAATTATTTTTCTCAAAATGAAAAAAAAGAGGGTCTCTATGATACCTTTTTCTCAGTAGATTACTCTAATAGTGGATGTGTGACATAGAAACCACCATTTTCCCTGCTTGAGATGAAGTTATGGGTGAGACTTTACAGTTAAGTCTTACAGAATGATCTATTTTGTAAGAACACGGTTGCCTTGGTGCTGTGCCTCCTCAATTGTTTGTGCTGGAGTGTCTTGGCTGTATGAAGAGTTTACTGTTTCTTTTAAAAGCCACAGTAGCACACAGGAGAATCAAATCATCCAAGCAACGAATGACTTATGAAAGGATAGCAATTACTTCTTTTCAAAACATTTTTTGGGCAAAAAGATCCACAAGGTCAGAAGTTTACCTCTGAGTGCAGTTTTTTGGCCAAAGACAGCACAGATTTGACCCACAGGGATTATCACATTATGCAGCATGTCAATGCCAAGCCCAGGAACAATGCCACACCAGTCTGACTTCTGCCCACAGTGCTGCAGGCAGAGCTGAGCCCTTTGTGTGGAGGCAGAAATCAGCAAGCACAGGGACCTTGCTATTCAGCATCGCCCCCACAGCAGGGGTTTACAGAGGCTTCAGAGGATGTTAGACATAACTATTAGGAGGTATTTAGAGAAATGAAATGTAAGCAGGTCACTGAGACTCCTGCTCACGTAGCAGATCTCAGAAAAGACTGCTGCCTAGAAAAGACTTGGTCATTCTGCAGACATAATAACTAGCACACAGAAAGCCCCAAATCCAGACATGGTAATCTTTGTTTACTGGCTGAAAAGAACAGGAGGGGCATGTAGTCATTCTGATCATCCCTCTCCCCTCTGAACACCATGCTGAGTATTGTGAAGGACAGATATGAGCAAAAAGATTTAATTTCTTTTCTATCAATTAAACTAACCAAGGACCCTGAGTAGTGTTGCAGAACATGCTGCTTCAATTCCAGCGAGCAAGCAAGCAGCCTCCCTGATTGCTTACCAGTCTAGCTTCCCCAACAGCACCATCTCAAGTGATTTTCTGCAAGGAATTCTTCCCCAGAAAACTTATCATTAAAAAAGAAGAGAGCATGTGGGTGTAACTGATCATTTGGAAGATATTTATAACTCTCTTGCTAGAGGCTTGTGGGTTGGACTCAAGAAATTAAGCAATTCTAACTCCAGAGACTGAATAGAAAAGATGTCAGTAACACTTCTCTGACAATGTTTAACGCTTCTGTGACTGGGGGAAGACGGGTTTGTTTTACACTTTCCTTGGACTTCCATAGGTGTCTAAGAATTTTCTTTGCTGTGGGTAATGCAGTCATGCCCAAATGATCAGAGCTTCTCTCCTACACACAGGTGTTTGCTTCCTCCATTCCTCTCCCTCCAAATAAATGTATTTGTTAAATAGACAGTCACATTGTCATATGAACCTTTTCTGGACCCCTGCTGTGATACTCTGATTTGACTTTTTCTCATCTGCTCTGAGCACATCCTTCATCCCACGCTTTTGCACATCATCTAAACAGGGAAATGATCCACAACTCGGCAGGTCAGTGTTTTGACAAAATTATATTCAACCCTCTGAATTCCAGTGCTTGACAACCATTCTTTGGCAACGCCTATCCTCAGTGCAAAACAGACTGCATTTTTATATAAGGGTATCTACTTCATAATAAAACATGATCCATTAGCCTGTTTCCTAAAATAGCCGGTCTGACAAAAATGAAGATCATTTCTGAATTTACCACAAACTTTCACAGTAATAACACGGTACATGCTGGAAATGATTGCCCCGAGACATTCTTGAATGTCTATCCATGTAGGTTTTCAAGACTCAGGTAGACAAAGCCATGACTGACCTGGCCTAATTAAACAATACTCTCCATTTTTTAGCAGAAGTTTTAACTGGGTGATTTCCAGAGATCCCTTCCAAGCAGCAATTCTAAATTCCTATGAATTTATGCGTGTAGAAAAGTAGAAACTACATATAAATTGTCTCCAGACGTCTCTGTGAGTTATCTTGATGTAAGAAAACCCACATTTATTTTCAGTGGAGATGAACCTTGACAGAAATGCTCAGCCATGTTAAAGAAGGGGTGGCAGCAGCTGTTTTCTTAACACAGAAAGAAGGCAAATGAATAATTGCACCATCTTTGTAATCCTGTTCTATCCACGGAGATATTTGATTGTTTTCTGATTACTTTTAAATCAGATTACATGAAATAAATTACAATCAGGTAACCTCAATAGAAACCTCAACAATAAAAGAAGGAAGAGATGCATGCCTGCATGTCGGTTTTGCAAAGGAATTTAGCTTTATTTATTTGATGTGATTTCCACTACCTCTTTTCAAGGTACTACCTCGTAACATTGCACAAACAAGTGCAAAGCGGGGTCAAAGAAAGGGGATGTCCCTCCCATTGGGAAGCAAGCAGGACTGCCCAGAGCATCCATCCACGTTGGTCATGGGAAGGCGCTGTCTTAACCCACAGCACCATGCCTTCCCCTGCCCACCCTGTGCCAGGCTGACGTGCAGGGCTGCTCTGTCTGCAAGGATGGGCTGGCATACAAAGCCAGGAGCCAAAGAACATCTCTCGTTTCTGATCTCTCAAAAAAAACCATAGACAAATCATATCAGACTGCTCTCTTATGAACTTCCCCTTGTTTGCATTTGAAACTATTATTGGTCACTGGATGCTGAGAAAAAAGAAAATCCACTGATGAAGGGAGTTTGAAAAGGGTAGTTATTTGGAAAATAATTTGAAAAAGAAGCCCCCAAACCAAAACAGTTCCAGGTAAGTTTTATAAGCCCTAGAACAATAAAAATACTTCTTACTGCTCCAATTCCACATAACTTTAAAGGCTCATCTTACTTCCTGCCTCCCTGAAGAATGCAGTGTAACTGCACTCAAGTTTTCTTGACACTCAAGAAAAGTGAAAAATCTGTATAGAATTGCTGGTTTTCCTAACTGCATGTCTAAGAATAACATTTACAGTAAGGCACATACAAAGAATCTCCCTATAAATATAACTCTAAAGACAATATTTAGTCAGTCATTGAGAAATGAACATAGAATTTTCCACTTATGTTATTGTAGCTGGTAAAGGTTTACATTCTGATTCTCATAAAAGGATTTATAGAGTGCTGTAAATTTCCAGAGAACTTTCCAAACATAGATAAGATATACTCCCTGACCAAAATGTTATGGAAGACAAATGTAAGAGGAGAAGCAGGAGGAATCCTGAGGAAGAATTAGGGACTACAGAGTTGTGAAAGCAAGTTTTAAGAGGATAGAAATGCTCTGGAAAACACCCAGTCTAATTCTTGAGCTTCTTGCCTCAGCTCATACAGGTACTTGAGATGTTCTCATTCAAGGTTTCTTGAGGGACCTGATTTCTGCTCCACACCCATAAAAGCAGAAAGATCCTAGTTCTTTTGTTCTGGCAACAAAAATTCATTTAGAAATTAGCATCAGATAGCAACCTGACTCCTAGATTTGAACCAAGGATTCAAAACAGAATATGTTCAAAAGCAAACCAAAATCTAAAATACCCTGAACTGAAAAGGAAACTGATTCTGGGACAAACGCCATTTCTAAAATGGGTTATTTCAGAATTAAAAGTCAAAAAACATGAAGAGATTCAGTCTCCAGTCCAGTCTGGGATCCTAACTTGTGAGCTAAACCAACTACACTGGAGATTGAAGCATGCTGTTCCATGCTTGACCTGACTTGGGAGCTCATGGCTACTCAAACACATTTAAATAGCACTAAATGGTTGCAGCATTCTGCAGAATTTACACTAGAAATATTTGTCAGAACTCTTCTGTTCTAGCTGCATATTTTCTCTCTTCCTGTTGCATTTTGCTGCTGTAGCAGCTCTTCTTTGAAATGCTCCATTTAATTTTAGGTGAGCCAATGAACAAGTAAAATTCCATTCCATGGAAGCTTGTTTAAAACTCTCATCTTTATTATCTCTAAAATACTGCAATTAAGCTCTACAAGTAATTCTCAGGGCCTGGACTTGAGCCTTTCACTGGGAAACTTTTGTCTAACTGTTACTTTAAATATGAAATTACGTTTGGGCAATCACAGTATTTTCCAACAACACGGAAAGAATTAACGACCTTCAAACAAAGAAGCAAATGAACAAAAGCAGAAAAAGAGATTAAGAAGCAAGGAGTGCCCTAAATGTGCCCTTTCTCTACACAAATAATAATCTGAAAATCACACATCTTTCTAAAGTCATGTTTGCACAACTCTCACCCTTTTCCAAACTGACATCAGCAACTTACCATTGTAAGTGATGTTTCACATCCATCACATCTAGGGTACATCAATATATCCTGAAACCCCAAAGGTTAAAATACAAATCTGTGTTGTTGATAAAAAACCCATAATAAACATTGTCAGAGAACTTTGGATAGCTTATTTCCTTTATGAACCTTTCTGTCAGCAGGAGCCTTACACAGATTTCAGTAAAGAAAATTATTCAGAATTTATCATCAGAAAAACGTTGGCTTTTCTGACAATATTAAGAAAGAATATTAAGGTAATAATAATTCAACTCTGCACATGGGGGTGGCTATGCTCATTTAAAGCTCTGCAGTGGTCTCTGAGCTCCTCTGACCTCACATTTTCAGTTCCACAAAGAACAAAACTGTGGGGTGTTTGCTGAATTGTGGAAAGTTGAAAGATTTCCAGGACATAAAGTCACTGTCTCATCCTTTTTTTGTCTTATGCATCCTTCACACACAATTATTTTCCAGATGTAATTGGTACTGCCTTGTTCATGTTTGAGTCTCTCAGCCAAGGAAGGAGACAGGGGCACCACTTGCCACACCACCCACTGAGTGTCCTAGTGACCCCGACTCACACCTCAGCTGCCGACTCACAACCTCAGCGGAGCCCAGAAGTGGATTCAGCATTCATGGCTGGCTTTTAGGGAATTACCTAGCAGCACAGATAGTCCAGGACAGATGATGGCATGGGTTGTTTCAGCCCAGTCAGGGAGAACTTATCCCACGCCTTTCTTCTGAGTCTCTTCCAGAAAAATGAAATGAAAATGTCAGAAAGACAAGACAGGCAGTGCAAGCAGAGGATACCTACCTAGTGCTGATATTTGACCATTCAGAGATGGAGAGGACCCTGGCTTACAGAGCAAGGCAAGAGAGATGCTATGGTGGGTATCAGGCTGTAAAATTGAAGCATCTGGTGCAACTAACAGGTGTATTTGTTGTAAATAACTTAGTCAGCTAGTCAGTTACATTCTGGAATCCTTCTGTAGTACAGTGATTTAGCTATTATTACATAACAGTAGTGTTAAAAAACGGGTAAAATTATTATACATTCCTTAGAGTCACAGAAGAGTTTGGGTTAGAAAGGACCTCTAAAGGTAATTTATTGAATACCCCCTGCAGTGAGCAGAGGCATCTTCAAGTAGGTCAGGTTGCTTTGAGCCCCACCCAGCCTGGCCTTGAAAGTTGCCAGGGCGGGGACCTCCACCACCTCTCCAGGCAAACCTGTCCCAGCATTTCATCATCTCCACAAAAATGTTTCCTTCTTATATTTAGTCTGAGTTAACCCTCCCTTAGTTTAAAACCATCACCCCTTTCCCTATCACAACAGGGATAAGTGTTCTCCATCTTTCTAATAAGCTGCCTGTTAAGTACTGAAAGGCTGTAATAAGGCTTCCCCATAGCCAGGCTGAACAAACTTATTCCCTCAGTCTTTTCATAAAGAAGAGTGGTTCCATCCCCCTGATTATTTCTCTGGCCCTCCTCTGGACTCGCCCCAGCAGGTCCATGTCCTTCCTGTGCTGGGACCCCAGAGCTGATGCAGCACTGCAGGTGGGGTCTCACCAGAGCAGAGCAGAGGGGCAGAATCACTTCTCTTGACCTGTCAGGCACAAATCAGCATCAATGTATTTGTAATTGCTAATTTTAAAGGTAAGGCTGGAGGAGAATTCAAAGAACAAGTTCAGGTTGCAGGGCTCATTCACAGTCTAGATGAGTAATGTATGTAATTACCCAAAGTTTAGCACCTGTTATTCAAACTTTAAGAGCTGAAACTGACTATAGAAAATTTTCTATAGAAAAACATGAACAAGAAGAATAGTCTTAAAAATTAGACTCAACGTTTATATTTTAATAAAACTCACCCAACACTCAAAATGCCTGCAGCATTCCAAGCAATCTGTCACCTTCACAATTGGGAGCTGCTGTGCAGAATCTAAGGAAAGTTTCCAAAGGCATTTTGGTGTCTGAAGGTGCAGGGACTGTCTAGCAGACCTTAGAAGTGTGGCACTCCCTAATTTAGTCTGCAGTTTAGGATTAATGGAAATCGTCTGCAAGAGTGCTTTTAAAATTCTGTGAAGATATTTTCAGTATTTTAAGGCAAACAAGCAAATTTGAAAACATGGACTTTTAACTGTTTGGTGAGATTTTCAGTTTAGCAGAGCCTGTGGCCTCCATCCATGGAGCTGTGGGTATCTGAGTTTGCAGACACAAGCTGAGGCTGAACAAAATGCTCAGGGAACCTCCAAGGTCTTAAAATTATATTTGGTAATGGCCTCCAGCAAATATTCATTTCCACTTGCCAATGAGTCTTGTAAGTTAGTCCTGACTGGGCATGTAAGACACACGTACATCCTATTTTTTCTGATATTTCTACAGTCAGGTCTTGATTTCATATTTAGATGTTTATCACATTAAAAAGAAAAGAAAGTAATTGATTTTTTTCTGTAAAACCAGTAGTATAAACAGGTCTAAACCAGTAATTTCAGAAATACTGAGAACCAAAAAGCATGTAGGGAAAAATCTTACTAAGTGGACTAGCCTGTGTTTTTTAATATGAACTATGTCTTTCACTGGATTTTCCCAACAGCTATGTAAAGGAACCAAGAGTCATTTGACCAAATGGTTTGGTATTCCTGGCAAGGCAGTTCTATTTGGGTTTAGCTATAAGACCGCTGGAGATTGTTTAACAGTTATCAGGGAGGTCATCAGAGAGATTCAGGTGCTGATGAAGTCTTTAGTTGGTTTCATTTATTTTTTTGGTGGGGGGTGAGGTTTGTCTCTGGGCAAATTTTGAGAATGCTTCAAAATTGAGGAAAAGACACTTGTGGGTCTCTTAGAAAGCTCTAAAAAGCATCCCGAGTACTGTTAGTTACTATTATTTATCCAGATAATTGTATGCGCCCACACTTTCTACGCATCCCTTTAGCCACAAAGCCAAAATTTTTAAATGGTGCTAGCGGGGAGAGATGTTTCTTACTAATTTCCTACAGCTTAGCTTGCCAAAGCACCATGCAGAAGTGCCTTTACATATTTCTTGCTATTGACAACAGGCCAGGAGTGATCAGCATTTAAATATCAACATAATTGTACTAAGAAAAAAAAAAAATACACCGATAAACCCCCCCAAAAACTCCCACACTATCACTGAAAACAGAAACCTGGAAGCCCTCCACATTATCTTTTGCCAAGTGTGTACTAGAGCAACCATTCCAATTCATACTGAGTTATCTTTAAAAAGTATCTTTGCCTGATTAGTAGTAGAGGAGATACTATATCAACAGAAGGCATAAATCTGCAGTCATCCTCATTGAAAATTTGGTTATCTCCAGTAACTACGCTTAGCAGTGTTTCCTGCCTGTAAAATGTGATTTCCTTTTACGACAAGATAGCCAACCTAGCTGATTAGGGAAAGCCAGTTGATGTGATCTTTTTGGATTTCAGTAAAACTTCTGATACTGTTTCTCACAGCACCATTCTGCCCAGAGCTGGATAAACACATCATGTGATGGGAGAGCAGCTGACTCACAGGTCAGGCACAAAGGGTTACAGTGAATGGGGTGACATCAGAGTGGGGACCTGTCACCAGAGGGGCCCCTCAGGGCTCCACCTTAGGCTCTGTGCTCTTCAGCATCTTCATAAATTACTTCAACACAGGATTTGAAGGGATACTAAGCAAATTTGTCAATGATACTAGATGAGGAGGAGCTGTTGACTTCCTCAAAAGCAGAGAGGCCTTTGACAAATTAGAGAACTGAACTATGCAAATGAAATTCTAGAGGGGAAAGAGCTAGATTCTGCATATGGGAGGGGGCAGCCCTGGATGTACAGACAGACTGGGGAATGAGAGGCTGGAGAGCAGTGCCATGGAAAGGGAGCTGGATATCCCAGTCACCAGAAAGTTGAACAGGAGCCAGCAATGCCCTGGCAGCCAGGAGGGCCAACCCTGTCCCGGGGGGATCAGGGACAGCATCTCCAGCCAGGCAAGGGAGGGGATTGTCCTGCTCTGCCCTGCCCTGGGGCAGCCTCACCTCCAGGGCTGGGGGCAGCTCTGGGTGCCACAGTGTAAGATGGACAGAACTAGAGAGTGTCCGGGGGAGGGCATGGAGACGGTGAAGGGCCTTGAGGGGAACCCGTGTGAGGAGAGGCCGAGGTCACTTGGTCTGTTCAGCCTGGAGGAGACTGAGGGGAGAGCCCATTGCAGTTACAGCTTCCTCAAATGGGGTAGCAAAGGTGCAGACACTGATGTCTCCTCTGTGGTGACCAGTGACAGGATCCAAGGGACTGGCCTGAAGTTCCATCAGGGGAGACTGGTGCCGTGTATTAGAAAACCATCCAGAACGTCAGTGGGCACTGGAGCAGGTTCCCCAGAGAAATGCCACAACACCAGCCCCATTAGAGTTTAAGAGGTGTTTGGACAATGCTCTCAGGCAGATGGTGTGACCCTTGGGGTGTCCTGTGCAGGACCAGGAGTCAGATTTTGATGATCGTTGTGGGTTGCTTCCAATTCAGAGTATTCTGTTATTCTGTGATTAAAGAATTCAGCCAGTCACATATCCTCCTGGCTTTGCACATCTCCCTCTATCACTTGCCTGGTTTTCCCTTGAGTAAGTAGTTCTGTAAGCCTTTTTCATGATCATTATAATCCTTTTGATGTGTGCCCTGGCATCACCTTCCAGACTGAGCTCTCCTCTTTGCAAAGGTACCTGTTTCTTTGTTAAAGTAGACTTGGATATCAGCTCAGATTTAAATTTCTTTGCTTTGCAAATTTGGGGTACATGAGAGTCGAAGACAGCAAAGCATAAAGCATTATAGAAAAGCTTCCACTGAAAAGTGAGGTGCCAGTGGAGTTTAGGAAAGCAGGGTACTTCAAAATGTTTTGGGATTCTACACATCTAAATTAAGACTGAGATGAAATTCATGAGCTTATGCCTGGATGTAGCTGTTAGGACAATGGGAAAATTTATGGCTATCAGCCTTGATGCTTATGGATACTGGGCACCTCAGGATTAGACAGTAACCTGATGAGCTTAGAGAGAAACTTCGGAAGAACTTTCAGTGTCCAAGGAGATAGTTAGATAAAATCTGACAAATGAGGCTTTTTGTAGATCTAAACATCTCCCTGTCTTCTGCAGTTCAAACCCCATATGGCTCATCTATTACACACCTCACATTAAAAACATTCTGCAACTCTGTTTTTCAAGACAGTGATACCACAGTTTTACTGTTGTCGATTGCTTCGTAATAGTAGTAGCGTACATTTATATACATGTATGGAGACATAAACACCTGCACATACATGCACACAGGGACAGACATGAGCACTTTCAGCGTAGAAGAATTAAAAATATTATTGGTCCCCGTTTTCCAGCCTGCATCTCACCAACAATTAGAAAAAACAAGTTCTAGAATGAGGAAATAGTCAAGTTATATTAACAAGTCCAATTCTCAAGTAATGGAAGACGAAAAAGCTACTAGATGGAGGTGGGGTCAATATACTTAAAATGAGGGATAATTTGACTGAAAATTTTGAGTATCATTTATTCTTTCTAGTTCATCACAGTTTTCCAATGTGTAATGTCAAACGTATTCTTCACCATGGGTAACTAACAGACTACAAGCAGCATTTTATTTACTTTCTTTTACTTTTCTGTTCTTCAGTAAACTTGCATTATCTATGCATCCCCACCACTCTGCCTGACGGTTTTGGTCTTCCAATAGTTCCTACTCTGGCTATCTGTATTTACAATTGGGTACCATCTAAAATCTCAAGGTAGAATCATACCTGTTTCAATATACTCATCTGCATATTAGTATTCTGAATATGGCCAAGTCTACAACATCAACACAATCTGCCCTCTGATTCCCAATGGCATTTTAAATTACCCCATGCTCTTACACAAAATTTGCCTGAAAATTTGAGAAAGATTTGTCATGCTCTCTGGGATACGTGCCCAAGGCCTCTGTCCTATCACTGCTAAATTTCTGTCTTTTCTTTCCTTCCTTTACAGAGAAAAGGGTAGAGTTGTTTTCCTGCCCTGCTCTATTGACACTGTAGACAGGACTGCCTGGTTTTGGCCATCTAAAATACTTTGTTGCAAGCCATGCTGGTTTTGCCTTGATTGAGGAAAACCGTGGAAAAAACAGTTGGTGATTAGCTTCGAATATACTCAACTTCTGGAACCAATTAAAGAGCTAGATACGCCTCTGTGGCCACATAGGTTAAAATCACAAGAATCCCAGGAAAAGTTCTCTTTTCTTCCAGACTCAGTAGAGATAACCGGGTGCCAACAGGGTTGGCCCTGCTCTGCCGCATGGAGGGGAGTGGGCCCAGCCATGCAGAGTGGCCATGGAGCAGCCAGAACCCCGAGATCCTGGCCTCAGAACCCCGAGATCCTGGCCTCAGAACCCTGAGATCCTGGCCTCAGAACCCCGAGATCCTGGCCTCAGAACCCTGAGATCCTGGCCTTGAAACCCCGAGATCCTGGCCTCGGAACCCCGAGATCCTGGCCTCAGAACCCCGAGATGCTGGCCTTGGAACCCCGAGATCCTGGCCTCAGAACCC
>VXBN01015185.1:83575-96966 GCA_013397395.1 Sinosuthora webbiana
CTTTTTTTTCCCAAAGGAAAACCCAGAATTCCCAGCAATTTTTTTTTTCCTCAAGAAAAATGTTGAGTGAACCTTGTGGACAGCTCTTCTTACCAGTATTGGATTTCCCACAAGGAGGAAAAGAAGAACTTAGTGCTGTACCTAAAGCAATAGAGTACCAAAGGGTCTCCCATCCAGCAAATTCACTGCACAGGCCACCAGGGCCTTCTGATGTCTCCATCACTAAAGCCTAATTTTCTTATGGGCAAGCTGATGCTGAGACTCATGTTTTACCTTATTGCTATGAAATTTAACTCCTGCAAGTGAAACCTCTGACAGCAAACAGTGGTGCAGGTTCCAATCCAAATGCTGCTATTACTTCTGCCAAGTGAGAACATGAAAATCTTCTTTGAACCCTCCCCTCTCCTGCCCCATTTTTGCTTTTTCACTGTTTATGAAATTCAGACATCAGTTTCTGTGTGATCAATACTACATCTCATGTTTCTGTTTACAGATAGGATGACCCAGTATCTAGCAGCAGCCCCCTTCAGCAAACAGCAGATGACACATCACACTTCCTTCCCAGTGGGAAGGGCCTCTCTCCCACCAGGGAAATGGACTGCCTGAAGTGGGTAACGATAGGGGAGCAGCCTATCTTTATATTCTCTGTGCTCACTGCATTGCCACTGTACCACAGTGTAGAAAACACCACTCAGGTGTGAGAGAAGTGAGTGCCAATGCAGCTGGAAGCCCCATCTCAGCAGGACTTTGTCCTCTCATCAGTGCTGGATGAGTCCCAACACCCAAGCCCCCATGGCCACTTCAGCTGATGCTGAGGGATAAAGATGCCATCCTGCATACCCTTGACTTGGAGGAGAACTCTCCTCTGACAAGTTTCATTGCCATTAAAAAATCTAAAATTTATACTACGTTGTAGCTTCCTCTGAAATTTGAGGACCTAATCACATTAATTCCACCACAGAACTGGGTGGAATTATGAGACACCTGACATAAAGCAAACATGGCACTAGGGAGAAAGGCTAAGTAAAAGTGAAAGACATGTCAAAGATGAAGACTGAACAAAGAAGACTTCTGCACGCACACTGTGCATCCACTCTGGCTTGCTAACATGATACTTTGCAATGCTCTTCCTTAAGAGTGCCTTTGTCCACTTTAACTTAAACCTGTTCCCAATCAGCTAAAGCAAAGCTGAGGTAAACCTGGATTAAATCAAGACTGGAATGTACAGAGAAGGACTACTTGGAAACTGTGTCCCAAGGCACACGCTTATTTCAGCTGGATGAAGCACTGATTTATATGATGGTTTTTCAGGATGGAAAGTACATATTAATAGAAAAGACATAAAAAGCCATTTAATTGAATGTACAGGATATTTTGGATGACCTTTTTTCAGTTGTTTTTTTAGAAAGCATTTCACAAGGCTGCAATCTCTGAAAAATAATAGCACCAAGAAAAATACTAAAATGATGGCAATAACTAATATATCTAGATGAGAATAAAAAGCTGCATGCGATATGAATTGCAGGGAATCAAAAAAAGGACCTGATTTTTTATAATTTTTATGTTTTAAAAATCCCCAGCTGTTTTTATCCTTAATAACCAACATTTCCAACATAATAGAACATGCCAGAAAAGTAATATATCCTGTTGTGCTATGTGTGGCTTTACAAGACTGAAAGGATCAGGTAAATAACTCATCTCCCAACAGCTGGTGAGACAAGACAGACTTTCAGGAGCCCCCAGCCCAGAGCCATGATCACTCACACAGATACTCAAAGAGACCAGATTGCTCAGGGCCCCAGGTGTGGGGTGCCCACCTGCCTGATCTGAGATAGGCAGCTTTCAGTCAGCTCCGATTTGCAACAACCATGACCTGTGTGTGGTAAAATTTAACGGCCTGATTTCATTTGCAAATAAAGTTGTGCTGCCTGGATCTAAAAACATACTTCTGTTTATGTACAAGGATAGAGCTGAGGGATTAATTGAATAGTCAAAATAGTCATCTTTTCACAGAGTGTACCCTTCCCTGCTGGGATCACAGTGACAAGTGAAGCAGAATTTTGGAGTTTTTTATCTAATATTGTAAAATAAAAATCACCTTGAGGAAGGACAGAAGCAAATAAACCTCCTTGATTTCCTTCACATGACAGGACAGAAAGGTCAATTGAGATTATACTGAGCCTCATTTCAGGGCTGCAGAATATGCTGTTCATATCAGTAATCCTGCTGTTAGATAGCTATTCCTATGTCCCAGACCTGCTTGGTATTCATTCCACTTGCAAATAATAATGGTAATATTAGGTATCTTCAGTTCAAAACACGTGAATCTCAACCATTAGTAATTTCATTTTAAATTAACGTTGTCCCAGGGTTACTTCCGGATCTAACCTTTTATACAGATATCCATAAAATGGCCTGTAACATGCCAGCAGTAGCTTTCAGCATTTTAACTTTCTGTTCTCATGGTACCACTAAAAGACAGTCATGCGAAAAAATAAGTCATAATTAGGTTGGCCAGGCAAAAGTGTGGAGACACCTGTAAAAGCTCGATTGACTTTATGCCTGGGTCCTCCTGTCACTGCGATAGGGCAGTGGTGAGAAGATTGGAAGAATGTAGGTTTTTCTTGTCTTGAGCACTATCCTGTTTCATTGATACTACAAACTTCCATCCAGAGTCCACTTGGACAATTTTGAAATTAACAAATATACATGACAATAGAATCTATCTGATTAAGTGTTCATGGAAAGGAATTACAAAGGATTTGTTGGCAACTTCGGTCTTAGTTCCCTTCCAAATCCATATGCGTACTTCTAGGAGAGGGTACGTAGTTATTCTATTTCCAGCTCCTGAAGCTATGCCACAATTCGTGCTTTGCAAAATTAGAAACTAATGAAATATGCTGGCATTAGGAGGAGTCCTTGGGAGAAAAAAAAAAAAAAAGTAATAAAAGATTGGTAATTGCTGAACAAGGGACGGATGGATAGCACATCATGCTGGTGCAGGTAGGTAGGCAAAGTGACTCATGAAGCAGGCTATATAAAGGGATGAGTAATCAGTAAAAACAGAGTGAAAGAACAAACTGTCTCATATGAGAAAAGCAGCTGTTGACAGAGATCAGCCACTAGGATATGGAAGCAGTAACAAAAATTTGTTGGAGTAGAATAAAGAACGGTAACGGAAGAAAGCAATAGAGTAGCAGGTCCTGGTCCCAATTTGTTCAAGAACCAGAATCACTCCCAGCAGCTGCAGCATTTCCTGACCATGAGGAGAGGAGTTAGAGAATTCTTTAAGTAACGTACTCTGACACATCTTGCATATCCACAGCAGCATGTGGAGGGAATAGAGGCTGAGAGCTGACTGGAGATGGTACCAAGAGGTTCATCTTTTCTGCCACTGAGACAGTGCAGATTTGAAAGTGAAGTAGAATATGTGATATTTAAAGGCAAATATATTGTCATTGCATTTGGATGTTAAAACATAAACATCTGTGTGGTCAACAGTCCCTACAGCGGACAGCAGAGCTCCTTCTTACTGAAGTGACTTCTTCCCAGACCCTAATAAAGCAGACATGGGCTTCAGTGCTGTTTCCCCTAGCACTGCTCCAAGGACCATCACCGCTGTGTATTCCCACAGCTGCACAATCAGCAGCAGGGGAAAGATGAAACTGCTCTCTCCAGTAAAGGGATCCCACACAGAGCTGGGACAGCCTCACTGATCAAGGAGGGCCACAGCAGTTGTACCCCTCCCTGAGATACAATGTACTGTGATTTTTCCCTTATTTGGATAGTTATAGTCCATTTGCACACTAAATGAAGCCAGACCATCTCTCCTCTGTCGGTGATTACTGAATGGCAGTCAGTTCTAGAGACAGGGCATACTCTCACACTTCAGCTCTTTCATATGTTGTTCACCCAATTCTTTCAGGTTCTGCTAGATACTGAAATATTGCCCTGGTAATTTTGTATAATTTGACTGTATATCCAAACAATGCTTTTGAGCAAATCACAACGCTAGTCATTGGAACTGAAGAGGAATGGGATAGATGTGCCTTTGTTCTCAGAGGGGATAAGCCCACCCATTAGGAGAAAGTTTCCTGGTTTATGCTCTTGGCAAAAATGTAACTCCCTATCTGCACTATCCTTGCTTATACCCTGAACCCATAAACGCTTTCACTAAATATTTGCAAAGAAGAGAAAACACAGCCAAATCCTACTAAGTTATAATGAACAGCAATCATATTGCAGAACATTTATCTTTTCTGCATATTCCACTGGGGAGAGGTTGCTTTAAAACTTTCAATATGATTTAAGCACAAATGCTTTTTATATGGGTTAGGAAAGAGAAATGTAATTTCCCTTAGTTTTGTTTGGTCGAAGTTCTCTGTTCTAGCACTTAATTAATGACTCTGGTGAAATGCTTTGAAAACAGTAACATTTCTAACCCCAAATGTGTTGCCAAAATGAGTACTTCCTGGTCATTGTCTATTTTGGAGAGGATGCTGAACACACATGCATGTGCTGTTAATAAACTCAAGGAAACTATTTTTATGGCTGTGGAAAAAAAGGTTATTTCTTCTTCAGTACTTGTCTCTGTCAGTTATAGCTGTGGGAAATAAAAAAAATGAAATAAGAAATGTGGAAAGCAAGGGAGAGGAGGGAAGGAAAGCTGCACAGGGCTGTGCAACATTACCCCACCTGGAACAGTCAGCTTCCCCATTTGGCTTTAACACTTAATTTCTTTTCTGACATATCCTTGAAGCCCAAGCGCTCCAAAGACAGCCCTTATAAGGACATAAGCACCCAGAATAAAAATGAGGCAGAATTGGTTCAAAACACAATCCTCAAATGTTTAACTAATCCAATGACTGCCTGGGTTTTGCCAGTAATTTTTCCCATTTTTAAACTTTCATGTCTCCTACAGCCCAGCCTCTGCCTCAAGTCACTGCAGCCCAGAGGGTATGCATAGGGTTCCCCTTAGGTTTGTTTCAAGTTGCTACTACATTCTGACAATATTGCCATCAAACACCTCCCTAGACAAGGGGTGACACACTTCCAGTTGTGCCACAGCCTGCTGTCCCCTTCCCCAGGCAGCACCAAATGCATTGATCCTGCAGGCACTGCTGTTAGAAACACCTTCAATTGTCAAGGCCCCTAATTGCCATAGTTCCAAGTCTTCATGCTCTTAGACTGCCCTGTCCCCCAAGAAAACCAGACTTCACATCCTTGATCTTCAGCTCTTTTGCTACCAGACCTACAACTCACCAGTGGAGAGAAGTTCTCTGATAAGATCCCTACATTCTCTGGAAGACAATGTCAAGCAAGGGCTTTCTCATGGAAGCCCTTGTCACACCATGGTATCACTCAAGCACACACACACAGCTGGAGAGGCTCCAGTAGGAAATACTGCATGTGTCTCACGAGGTCAGAGGAACTTAGAAATACACCAAAGGTGTTAAAAAATCTTAAGCATTACTGGCACATCTTTATTCAAAAAAGAAACTGTAAAAGCTTGTCAAGGGTGTGACAATGGAAGATTGGATCTGCATGGCACACAAAGCATAAAATAGCATCAGGCATGACTTTCTTCTGGGTGACTGGACTAAGTCTTCATCCTGATGCTTATCTTGAAAGTGGGGTGTGCTGATGGGAGTAACAGCTGGGATAAGGTGAGGACACCACAAACAGAGAATGAGAACGTTTCACTTCTAAGTGATGATGGCAATGATTTTGGTTCTGACACACAAAAAAGTCATCCCTGAAATAACAGTTGGTGAAAGAGCTGATCTGTGTTAGGAGATGTCTAAGAGAAATGAGATGTGGTTATTGAGATCTCAGGTAAGGGTAATAATAGGAACATAAGGTAACAAGTAAACCATAAATCTCCTATCTGAAATATTTAATGGGTGCATCACCTATCTTTAAACATCACAAACACTGCTCACTTAATGTTGTTCCACAGACCCACAGCATCTGACAAAATAAACAGCTGCCCAGGACTTCTCATTCTGCATTTCTGCTTTCTGCTGGAAAACAATGATACGGGCTAAACATGTGTCTTGTAAACATTTGCCTGTGGGGATCTTGCTTTGTGTATTTACACAGCCATGTAAATTTAATGTTTTACTTTTGACAGAGAAAACCTGCAGTGATTTTATGTTTAATGCATTCATTCTGAAGTTGTTGCTTCACCTACTGCCAATATGCTTTTTTTTGTTTGTTTGTTTAAGAACATTAAAACACATTAAGAAAACATATTTGCATCAGGTAACCTTCATCATGCTGTTACATATTTCATGGCCAAGAAAGTGATCTATTCCAAGGTTTTTGATCAGTGAGGTTACTCTGCATCATTACAGCGACTTGGCAAGGCCAAGAAAACAGAGTTCAGAAGGCATGGGGACCCCATGTGAAATTTTGCCAGCCTGGGAAGAAAGAAGCCAGGGCAATGCAAAGTCACAAATGCTGAATTTTCTGAAAAGCTGGACCATGTTAGCAGGACATGCAACACCTGGGTGAGGAGAAGAACAACACAGAGGCTGTTGAGAGCAACATGTGAAGCTTTAGACAACTAGTCATCAAGTTGGTTATCTTTATTTTTAGCTGGATGCAAACTTTAGAGGGACTCTTGCTATTGGAAAAAAAGCAATTCACAAAATATAATAAAGAAATGAAATAGAGGACTTACTTTTCTCACTTGCTCCTTGTTAATGGAATGTAAGACCTAAAGTTACTACAAATATTTACAGAAATGAGCAGCCAAGGATTGTAGAAGAGGTATTAAAATTCTCACTGTTTCAAAAATAGATCCCATAAGGATCTCATCAAGCTGACAGCCCTAGGAAGAACAGGTAACCCATGCAGTTAGAGAAGAGTTTGAGGGCACTGGGAAGGCAAGAACCTGATAATAAACACAGGCTAGGGTTAACAGAACCCAACCATCCTACTCGTCATGACTGAAAAATTATTTCTCTGTCTTAAAAGCTGAAAATGAAGAAGTTTCATTCTCAGGAAATTGTTGCAAGTAAAATACCCTACTAGGATGATTAAAAGAGAAAAAAAGCTTTAGTATGAAATCAGTTTAGCTTTTTTAAGGAAAGCCATTATTAACTGCAATTGACCTTAAAGCAAGGTTACATTTTCCAAAAGGGACCTCACAAACATTTTCCTGGACTACAAAATGCACAGATACTATCTCCAGTTTCAAGCATCCAATCTGCCAAGCATATACGATTAAGGGTTGTGGTACTACTTTTCTGACTTTTCTGAACAGAACAGTCAGAAGTGCAATGTCCAGAAATATAATTTCAATCTGATTCAGAAAGGAACCCTGCATAACCCCAGGAAGACCTAGACTATGTTTGCCAAGGCTTGTGAAGGCCTCCTGCAGGAAGGGAGTCCAAACAAACAGCAGTTCTTTCAGCTTCTACTGGGAGATAAACAGATTGGTAGGACTCTAAGTATTAGCTAATAAGACTTTTTTTATGACAGACACTTACAGGATTTATGGAATTTGTAACCCTCCACTGCTCTACTTTGCCTGTGGTTAACTTACTAACTAAAGCAGAAGAACATTTCAGGAAGAAGTGTTTCTTCCTGAAATGATTAGAAAAGGGAATGAGGTCTTTTAAGGATAAGCAAAGCTAAAAAAAAAAACCAACTAAAAAAAATAAATAAAAATGAAAAAAAAGAAAATGAGAGGTCCCTTATGCTGTCTCCAGAGGAAAAGGAAACTCAAAAATTGCTGTGTGTGCCAAAATTGCCGGTTAAGTCAGGCAAAATGTTCCAGCAGTAATATGGACAGAGGTATAACTTGTAGTGGAACAGACATGTAAATTCATGCCCCAGACCAGAATTTTCTTCTCCTTCAGCAAACAGGAATAGATGGGCATTGAAAACCTTATGTTGTGCCCATTTGCATGGGGCATGAGGCAAAAACCAGAGGAATGAGGCCTGAACAAGATCCCTAGCTAGCAGGCAGGAACTGGAACTGTTAGATGCAGTATTTAAATATAGATACCTTACCAACAGCCTTAATCCTTAGTCTAGGCTAACAGTGGTAACAGTGACAACATGGTCAAACAGCAGAGCCTGGATGTAGAGCCCCAGCTCAAGCTCGTCTTCTGGTTATTGCCTTTGCTAAAACAAAACTTCATGAAAACAAAGCCAGCATGTGAAAAGAAAGTGTACAAAACATGTTCAGAGGGAACAACTAGTTCCAAATATTTCCCTCTGTTTGAAGTGCTACCTGGGTCTCACAGGTGCCTTTGGAAAAATAACCATCCAGTCAGAGCAAAAGTTAATGGCTCCTTAAATTCCTGCCGTGAGACACTGGCATCTAGTCATTTCCATACTTCTCCATTCTGATGGCTGAAGGGAAACCAAATCTTTCCAAGATACCAAACCTTGCTCATCTCCTAAATAAACATGAAGCTCCCACAGGCTCTCAGGGGCTGAGATGGTTGGATGAGAACACAAGCCCTGCAACCCCATGAGACACCCTGCTCCTCCTGACTCCCTCCACTACCCTGTGCTCTCCATCCACAGAATCCTATAACCATGTTGTTGCTCTGCCTCCTCCAGTATCTCTCTCTTGGTGTAGTGAGGGTGAGATGTTCAGTTGCATTTTTTTTTTTCCCCTTTTTAAAACTTAGGTCCCTGATCTACCACACTTCCCAAATTTCATGCAAATCACTTACTCTCACATCACAGCAAGAGAGAGCTGTTGCTCACTGTCACACTCAGGTCCTGGGAAAATGCAAAGAATAAGGGCTGCAAGCTAATTGATAGGGGGGAAAAAAGGGCCATAGACAGATGCTTTGTAAATGTAACTTAGACTCCTGTTTGCTACTTTTGTTTCCTAAGATAATTATTTCCAAGCATTTCTGTCTACCTTAAAACACCACATAGAATTACAATGTGCTCACCAAGAAGACCAACTGAACTTTCACCAAAATAATAGCACTGCCATAAAATACAGATTTTGAGGTAACCCTTTGACCTTGGAAGAAGAATTTGAACTGGTGTCTTCAAAGGTCAGAAAAGCATTCACTAGTCTTTTGTTAGCAGCTGAACTGGAAAAGATAAACCTGAGCTTTTATTGTAATGTACTTGGCTTCTTGAATCCATGCTGATATGGTCTCTACAGAAACACAAATCAGGGTAGGTTGGTCTTACTGTCAGAAAGCAGTATTTCTAAACCAAAGTGTGAAGTAAGCAACCCATTGGGGTCAGGAGAGGGGAAAGCAGTGGAACAAATTACTGAAAATAATAAATTATAAGTAAGAAAAATATTACAAGCCGCGTAGCTAGACTTCCAGAACACCAGCTGGGGAAAGAAAAATGGCAAAAGAACAAAATTGTTGCATATTTAACCAGGGATAGAAAAAAATCACAGTAAATAATCACTGTACTTTTATATATGTTATGCTGATCCCATGCAGATAACTTGCAAAATTAAGGCCTGAGTTTGATGCAAAAAAGTCCATAGACGTTTTGACGCAGAAGCTAGAAGGAACAGCATCTGGCCCATGGATAATATAAGAAAAACAGAACCAAGCTAAAGATTTTTTTTTTTTCTTTACTGGCAGATATTTTAAGGGGGAACTAGAGATTAACTGTGTTCACCACTACAGAAAACATTTACTTTCAGAAGGCAATTGTCCAATACCCTCTTAAAAATTAGTATTTCTTTAAAAATATCTCAAGTTACCACTGAAGAACATTTGAAACTGAAAATCACCAGTCTTTTCTGAAGATTTAATTGAAAAGACAAATATATAAAATTAAAACTAGTTGTTTCTCTTTACATGGTGGCGAGTTTTGATTAAAATTTTTATTTCTTATGTGTTCAGTGTCTGGCTTAAAATGTAATTGTATGAAAATTTGATACTTTGAGCCTACAAATATGAAAAGAAAGATTTAAACTTCGTGGCTTTCACTGCATTTCTTTAAAGTCCAAAACTAAAAGCACACATCTGACAACCTCGGACTGCGGTAATGTTCAGTCCTTACATCTATCCAAACCACAGAATCCTTGGTTCTTGCTTATCTTTAGATCTATTTGGCTGTCATTTCTTTATGGAGACAAAAAAGTAAAACCAACCACAACAACAACAAGAAAAAAGGAAAAACGACACCATCAACAACAAAATCAGCCCAGGTTTTAGATTATTTTATAACAAAATCACTGCTGTGAAGCCTGAATAAATACATGAAGAGAACACCTGAAGGAAATAGCTGTCATTTAATGGAAAGATATATCAAAGTATGTAACTCCTATTAACCATAATATATACTTGGAAAGCTGCTAAGTTTGTGAGGGTGTTTCACTATTACAACACTAAAACTCTCCTTGTATACATTTTAATTAGTATTCTGCTACCTATAAAACATAATGTTCTGTCCACATCTATCTATTTTACTAGGCTGTGTATGAGTTCTGACCTGGTATTCCCAGAACCTCCATCACTTCTGATGCATTCTCTTACTTAACTGTGTTTATCACTATAAAATAAACCTGAAGCTAACATGAAACATGGCAATACAACTGCACTGCCAATTCAGCCAGATGTAATTTTCAAGGGGAAAATATCCCAGGACTTTATTTTAAACCACTTGGCTGGCTTTGTTTCGAGGCTCACCTGCTGTAGCTAGGATGCATGAGGCTAATGGTGTGATCCCACTGTGAGTGATTCCCTTGGGAGCCCCTAGTTCCAGTTATCCCTAGCAGCCACTGCATTGCACTGGCAGTGCTGCTGAATTACAGCCTTGGACAGGAGGCAGCCTGGGGCTGCAGAGCCTTTTATTCCCATTGCAGTGCCATGCTGTGCCGTAGTGTTCTGGGCAACAGTGAGATGGTGCCACTCTACAGAGGCTTTCACACAGTAGTGGGTAAACCTTTAACTTTTGAAAGGTTCTGTGTTGATTTGAGGTTATAACTTAGCCTTCACAAAGGAAATCTGCCAGAGTGCTGCAGCTGAAGTCACCTGTTGCTTTTGAGACGCCGCAGGTGAGCTGCACCTGCTGCCCCTCCCCTGCGATCTGTGCTATCCAAAGGAAATCCTCCTGGGGCTCCATATACAGGCACTTGTGCAAACAGACTGGTTCCTGTAACCTATGATCAAATAGCACAGCTGAAAACCTGGCAGGGGTCAGAGACATAAAAAACAATGCCAAATTACAGCCTGAAGGCTGTAAAGCTGAGACACCGAGGAACAATCCTGGGCTGTTCCAGGCCCAAGTGCAGTGAGCCTGACTGGGTCTCCGCTGGAGGAAGGAGGTGGGGCTGGCAGGTGTGGGGCCACGCTTCCCCAGTCTGGTGGAGCAGTGGCCATGGAGCAGCCTCACACAATGGGAAATTTCACAGCACAGGCAATGGCAGCCTGGGACTGAGGAGCACAGCAGGGCATGCAAGGCCAGGACACACATGGAAGTGTGAGGGTCCTTTCTTTTTTCCTCTCTTTTCAAACCAAACAGCTTTACTTTTCTTGCGAACATTACCATGTATCAACTCTGAGATTTCATAATAAATAGAATCAAGCATCTAAATCATCCTACTAACAAGAGTTTAGCCCTAAAGACCTCCTTGACCACTAAGCACTCCTTACCATCTCCTGGAAATAGCCTTTAACTGACATGCAAAATAAGCATGGCAAACCACCACAATAGATCCACTCTGAAATGACAGGTTTTGCTCACACAGACAAGCTAACAGAAATCAAGAACCTAAAACAGACTGAAAACATTCATTTCTTTACAGCAGTGAGAAAAGATGCTTCAGGGGAGAGGAGACAGGTAGATCCAGGTTGTAAGAGATGATAAAAAAACTGAACAAAGTGTCTAGTAGCCTTGTAATCTGTTAATTGGGAGAACAATTTTCGTACTCTGCAAGAATGATATGCAGCTATTAAGAGACTACATTCTCCTCTTCCTCAAACTGCTGTCCCCAGGGGACTGTTACTGGACAAAGGAGCAGCTCACAGCTAGTCCTGCTCTTTAGAGAACCAGAGAGCTGGTTACACAATGCTCTGAGGTTCAGTAATATGGAGAGTCAGCTCTGGGAGCTGTTTTTGTTTCTGGGGCATTCTGTTTTCTCCCTTAAAATTTAATCAGAAATAACTGGCCCTTCTGAACAGCAGGAAACTTTGCTGCTACCAAAGCCATGCTGCACTGCTAAGCTTCTGCAGATGTTGCAGGCTTGCTGCATGGAGGAGGCTCCCAGCCCTCCAATACAGCCTCTTCCTTCCAGGGAGAATGCAGAACAGCATTCCAACAGCCTCCTTGAGATCAGAAGGAAGAGCAGTGCACATTCCCATTGAATTTAATTGAAAAATAACGGTGACATAACAACAGAGATTATGGGAATATTAAATTGGGAATATCATTTTGCTTCAGCTCAGTAAGGGAGATCTGTCATTACTGAGTGCTGGGGATCAACGCTTGTCCCAGGCAGACCTTCAGGCTTTGAGAGCTTGGCACCCTGACCCTAGCAACTGTTTTAATGTGATGAACCCTGCACTGAACAGTGTAAAAGGAGTATGCTCCTTGAAATATTTCATCTGTGCTATTAAGCTTGCTAGCACAGAGCAGGTGTGCCTGTGCATGTGCAAACAGTCACTGACAAAGCACCATGGACTTTGACATCATACTGATGCCAGGGATGTACCCCTTCTGTGGGAGGATATGGGCTTCCAGGAACAAAAATTTTCAAAGTATTCATATGAAATTATGAGATGACAGGTAATGTCTTCCAAATGATATATAGTGCCTTTTTACCAGAGATGATTTTGTGCAAGATATCTCAGTGTTGCAGAAACCACAGATAATGGGAAAGAGGATGAAAGGAAACCCACAAAAATGTTTGTAGCACAAGAATGACAAATGTCCTGGGAAGAGATCCTTTAATCACTCCAGCAAACTCTATTATAATCAAGGTGTAGGCAAATAAGAGGCCATTGTATTCAATAGGCAATCAAAACAACTTTTCAAATGCTAAGAGGATTTGACAGGGAAACATTGGTAAATACAAACTTTTAAGGGGTGGTGGGACTCTCATCACATATGGCTGACAACTGGCTTTTGTACTGGGAACAAGGGCATAAACTAATAATTTTCTTAATCTGTCACTCCAATTAAATATCATTACCAAAGTCAGCATGACTTGTTAATTATATGGTGTGATGTCCTACCATTAAGGGAAAGGAAGCACTTGAGATTTGTAAACGTTTGTGGATGAAAGAAATTAGAGAAGTCAGAGGATCCACAAAAAATTATATTAGTGAAGTACACACTCAGCATGAGAATTTATACATTAGTCCCTGACCTACTATGAGAGAAAGACTGAAAGAGGGAAAGAGAGGGAAAGAGAGGGAAAGAGAGGGAAAGAGAGGGAA
>VXBN01015185.1:97125-111838 GCA_013397395.1 Sinosuthora webbiana
CTAAGGAAGGAAGGAAGGAAGGAAGGAAGGAAGGAAGGAAGGAAGGAAGGGAAAAGAAAGAATCCTGTACTTGTCCTGTACTGTTTTGTGCTTAACTGCAGGGACCAGAACAAAGAGGTTTGCCCCAAAAAAGTCCTGCCCTATATCTGCATGGCCCTTTCTACAGTCACATCTTGCTCCTTCTCATGGCATGTAAGTGCCAACAATCCTTGGTTAGCTCCATGGCTATCCAGAAATTGGTGCTTCAGACATACCCATTAGCCCCTCATCTTCATGGCTTCTAGTTATGGTACTAACACACTAACTGTCCTGTCCCAAACTGCCCTCATAGGCGATTCAGACATATTTCCTGATATCAGAGGAGCATAAAACACATACCTGTAAGATGCAAAGGAAGGTCTTTAAGCAGCCTGGGGAAAAAAGTCTCAGAGAAAGAGGTGAGCCTCAGATTTCTCTTTTGTTTACCCAAGACTTGGTTAGGATATGTCAGTCTTGTTTATGGTTGAATTAGTTTGGCTAGAAAAAACTGATCAAAAATAAAATATACCAGTTCAGTCAAGAAATAAAGGTGAATTATTTTTCCATACCAAATTCTGGCCTCACAAGGCAACCGAAGCCGTATAAAATTAGGTGGATGTGGGACAGAAGTATCTTACAACTTGCAGCAAAGTAGCCATAAATGAATGATAGCTCAAAGATTAAAGTTACATTAAAAAGTGCTTTTGCTTCACATGTCAGGGTGTGCTTCTTTCAACTTGCCTTGTCAATTCCATTTCCATTTCTTGGGTAATACAACAAATGGTATAAACTGACAAAAGCGTTATGATAATGCAAAAGTCACAATGGTTAGCTGCATAATTTTATCATTGTCCTCTGTGTCCTCACTGTGTTATGCATTATCTGATATACACTGTGATTGCCTCTGGGCAGGGGCAATAAGAAATTATATACACATTCTGCAAATACAAAGTACTCTAAAGGAACTAGTTAAGTTAGCAGTAAAGAAACAACAAGCACAGTAGCTATTAATTAAAAATGCTAGTTGTTATTCTTACAAAAAACCCTCAAATTGTCACCAAACATTTTCAAAATATTCCATTTTCAAATTGCTTTGGCAATTGCATTGGAAAATCTCCGGGGTCAGAGTCTCTGCTAAAGTGGGCAGAGCAGCTGAGCCAAAGCAACAACACACTTGAGGCAGGGATAGCATCTTTGGACAACTGTCTCTTTTTGCAGAAGGGAACCTCCTGCAGTAGGATTTTACAACAACCAATTTTCCTTATAGATGAATATCAGAAGGGGAGTCAAGCATATGCTGGACTGACACTGTGACTGCTGCCAGAGACTGAGCAACAGGTAATCTCAACTGGACATGCTAATCCTCCTTACAAAAGCCAGACAAGTATGCTCAGCATTCATAGATTTAGCCTAGGGCTCTGCTTCAGCAACCTTCTTATGGCATAACTGAGAGAACCCAGCTGTGTCCTGGCCTGGAGGGAGCCTCACTAATAAATTAGAAATCAACCTTTAAATTCATACAGTGAGATTATAGGTATGCAACTTTTGTTTCCACTGGATAAGATGGCAGCTTTGGTAAGTGTGTAAGATGAGAAAAACAAAGGTATTTAACTTACAGGTAAGCAAGCCTGCCCTTAGGCAGGAAGTAATCAATTCACTGGGTTGTTAAAGATGGTTCCCCATTCTTTTTTCTCCCATACTATATCGCTCATTTGAATTTAATAAGCCCAGGGCCAATTTTTAAACGTTGTGCTATGAAACACAGTAAATATTTTGGAACAGAGCCAAGACAGTGCAGCACTGGAAACAGAGGACAGTGAGAGCTAAACCCAGCCTGGATTTGGTCGTTTTGGTAAACAGAGAAATGAGGGAACCCAGTGCCCTATTCCTTCACAGCTCACAATGGCTCCCATTGCCGCATCCCTCTTCACTAAATCCTTCCAGCAGGCTCCAGCTACTACACCAAACAAATTTGTTATGACATCCTGGTTCAATCAGACTTGCTGTGCTATTTTCAGAGGACCTGGAAAGACAATCTATAGTCTCCATTCAGCCTAATTGCACCACTTTGCAATCACTGTCATTTAAGGCTTTTTAGCCAATAGGTCATCAAAATAAAATTATTCCAATAACTCGTTCTTTTACCTGCCTGAGATTCACAGAAATACTAATCAACATATAAAAATGGTTTCTCTCTCAAAATGAAATAGCAGGAAAGGATTTGAATTAAGGAGTACATTTGAAAAAAACATAGAAGCTTTTCACTGAACAATGCTAAAAACAGGAGGGCTTTAAACTCTATTGAAATATAATTAAATACACGTTCACCTCAAAAACATTTCAAAGAATTAAGCTTTCCTAAAGCCATTCCATAAAGCCCCTTGGAACCCATTATGAATCCTTTCAATAACATTTACAACTATTCAATTATGGGGTTTTGGTTTTTTTCTTGTTGGCTTGGTATATTTCATGAGAGCAGAACTGCCTAGTGCCATTGTGTTAGCTTTGGGGAAAAATACAGTGCTATAAGCAAATGCAAATGCTCTTTTGTTTTCCCCTCATTAACCAACAGAATAAGAATAGGGGTGTAATTGAACAAGTGACCTCACATTTGGACACACATAGGAAAGAATGAAATGTATGTTATTGTAAGTTCTCTAGAGTTCCCATAAGCAAACCTCTCCAGATATTTCCCTAAATGTCAGATTCTGCTTCATATGAAGTCAGTGGGAGGTTTGCCATTGTCTTCCGTGTCAGCAGGATGGAGCCTCTGGTACTTGTGTTCAGATGTGGTGACTTACCCATGCCCACCAATGTCACTAGAGCTCTGTCTGCTTAGGTTAGCTGAAGATCTGCCAAGACTTATTTATACTCTATCACTATTGAAATCACAGCATGCAGGAATTTAAAAAACAAAACACAGAAAGGGCCAACAAACAAATCAAACTTCTTTATTCAAGGAGGTCCTGGGGGAGAGTCCTGTGCCTTTGGGAAAGGACTGCACATGAACAGAGCTAAAGAACATGGAAAACATTTAGGTATGGTGCAGCCAGAGCACTGCACAGAGGATGAGCTTGCCTTGCTTGCTCCTGGGAGTGCATGAGCTGTCGCTCTCCACAGATGGATGTGTGAGAGCTGTAAGGGAGAATGAAATTATGTCGCCTCCAGCTCATGGGGCCCTGCAGAGCAGAGATGAGAGAAGAAATATGTGAGTGCAAGGGATGAGGAATACCAGCTGTACCCCAGGTGATGGAGGGAGAGACCCAAATTCCTACCAGCAACACCACTGAACCCATGGTAGCAGAGATGTCTGGCAGAGCCAGCATGAGCACAGAACAGAACTGCATACAAACCTTTTCATCTTGACTTTTATTCCCCCTCCTGTTCTTTATGACCCAGTCTGTCTGAGTTTCCTCTACCTAAAAGACAATTTTTTCTCAAATTAAATTTTCAGTTTAAAAGTCCAGCCATTTTTCTGCAGAAACTCATTGTAGGGGAAGGGTTTGGCAGATCTGCCCCAAACCTCTGGTCACTTGCAGTCCTGTCAGAAGTACCAACAGACATCATCTGCAATGACTCATGAAATTTAAGAGGTTTCAGGGGGTTTTTGTTTGGTTTTTCGTTGTTGTTGTTGGTTTGGGGGGTTTTTTTGGTTTGTTTTTTTTTTGTTTTGCTTTTTTTGGTTTTTTTTGGTTTTTTTTGAGGTTGTGTGGTTCAATCAAAGCCATTCCCCTTGCTATCACCTAAGCTGGAATATAAACATGCTCTTCTTAAAATTACAGTGCATCTTTGTTTTGTTTGAATGTAACTTTTTAGAAAACAAATCCTGCTGAGGTTTACATCTTGCTCAGCCTTTTAATTCAGTGCCAGACAAAAAGCAGACAGGGTGAACTGCTTAAAAAGGACAACAAGTACACTTTATTTTGGAGTCAGCCCACCACAGAGACGAAGGAAAAACAGCTGTGATGAGATTCATATTCATAAGGATCCTCCAACAATGTTTGCATTGCCGTAATGCCATCTGCTTAATGAATATACCCAGCAACCCAGTGAGGTAAAATAAAAGTAATACTCTCAGCTGGAAAATGGAAACAGAGGTGTTAAGTGGTTCTCCTCAGGCCACTGGACTTATTTGTCGGAGACACCAACCCACCCACCAACGCCCTGGCCTTCCAGTCCAGTGTTTAACCAGAAGACCATAACTTAGCTATTAACTTGTTAATCAATGTATGCACAATTACAGAACCTGTAACAGGGACGGCCAGGATTTACATCACAACAAGATATGAAGTTGAGCACAATTACAGGTGTTTCAACTGACCCCTGAAATAAGAAAGAGCTTCTGGCAAGCAGTGGTGCTGAATCCTGGAGCTGCTTTCACCTGTGTGATAACGTAACCTGTGTGAAAGCATTTGTTGACAGCAGAAGGGCCACTCCCTCAGAAATAGTAATATTTTAGATTTAACTCATACAACTCATTCCATGTGAAAACCAGAAGTGGCCCACTGAGAGCTGAAACAACTAACCCACTGAACACCATTTGTGACTTTGCTAAGCTGCCACTGAAGCAGTGAGGAGGGATACGTGATGTCCAAGAGCTTCTGGCCAACCACAGGGGCAGAAGAACCACTCTCTCCACACCAGCCACAGCAGAGGACACCACGTGTGTGTACAGCCGGGATGCTCCCTGGTCATCAGCCAGGTAATTCACACATCTCTGCCTGGGGAGGACCACCCCTATTCTCTGGAGGTCTGAAGGAATAGAAGAAATTTTCCCTACTCTGGGACTGCCCAAGCTCCTCTAAATGATGGCACTCAGGGGAAGTCCATAACAGCTGGAAAAGGGGAATTGTAACACATGTTTTTAAAAAGGGGAAAGTAGAAGACCGAGGGAACTGCAGAGACCGGTCAGTCTCATCAATGTGCCAGGAAAGATCCTGGAGCAGATTCTCTTGGAAACTTTGCTCAGGGGTCAGTGCTGGGGGCTGATACTGCTCAACATCTTTGTCAGGGACATGGGCAGTGGGATCAAGGGCACCTNGCTGACCTTCCATCAGGGGTGACACGGGTGACATCGGTGGACAGGCCATAGCTACTGACATCCCCTACTGGACTTACACAAAGTGTTTGACACTGGTCCCACATGACATCCTTGTCTCTGAATTGCAGAGACATGGGTTTGGGGGATGGACCACTGGGTAGGTAAAGAACTGTCTGGATGGCCAGCCACAGAGTGTTGTAGTCTAGGGCTGATGGTCCATATGGAGACCCATGATGAGTGGTGTCCCTCAGGGGTCAGTGCTGGGGCTGATACTGCTCAGCATCTTTGTCAGGGACATGGGCAGTGGGATCAAGGGCACCCTCAGCAAGTTCACTGCCAGCACCAGGCTGTGTGGGGCAGTCCACTCACTGAATGGAAGGGATGGCATCCAGAGGGACCTGGGCAGGATGGAGAGCTGGGCCAGTGCAAACCTCATGGGGTCAACAAAGCCAAGTGCAAAGTCCTACAGAGGGGTCATGGTAATCCCAGACACACCCACAGCTTGGGCAGAGAAGTGATTGAGAGCAGCCCTGCAGTGAAAGATTTGGGGTGAACGTTCATGGAAGACTGAACATTAGCCAGCAGTGTGTGCTCACAGCCCAGGAAGCCAGTTGTGACCTGGGCTGCACCCAAAGTAATGCAGCCAGCAGGGTGAAGAAGGGGATCCTGCCCCTCTACACTGCTCTGACGAGACCCCAGCTGGAATGGTGCACCCAGGCCTGGAGTCCCCAACAAAGAAAGGACAAGGAACTGTCAGAGTGAGACCAGAGAAGAGTGTGAAACTGATAAGAGGAATGAAGAGGAATGAAAGTCCTCCCCTATGAAGACAGACTGAGAAAATTTTGGCTGTTCGGCCTGGAGAACAGAAAGTTCCATGGAGACTTCATAACAACCATCCAGTATCTGAAAGTGGCCTACAGGGAAGCCAGAGATGGACTGTTCATCAGGAACTGCAGTGGTAGGACAAGGAGTAATGGGTAGAAATTGAAATTTACTGTGAGTGTGGTGAAATGCTGGAAAAATTTTCCCAGAGAGGTTGTGGGTGCCCCAACCCTGGCAGTGTCAAGCGCTAGGCTGCACAATGTCTCGAGCAGCCTGGTCTAGTGGGAGGTGCTCCTGCTCATAGCAGGGGGAGTTGGGACTAGATGATCTCAAGGTCCATTCCTATCCCTTAACATCCTACAAGTCTATGATTCTATAGTTGTGACCCACTTCCAGGAACACATCTTACCTCTGGCATCGCAGGCAGTAGCCTTCCCTCAGGCTTCTGTCCCACCTGCCATAGTTGTACTCTTTCTTGTGCACTCTGGGAACAAATTTTAAAGCAGAGCCAGCTCACCAACTAAATTCACCCAACAGGGTTCTGTGTCTTGACAGAAAAAAGGGAGCTGGTAGACACAGAAGTGGAAGTGTTTCCTCTTCTGCTGAAGGGATTCAAAACAACGCCAAAAGTGATCCAGACTAACACCAAGGAAAGCTGATGGAGATGAGTGAAGCCCTTCACTGCACCAGGAGGTACTCAGTACTATTGATCACAAGGTCAACATGTTAGCCTAACATTTCCAGCTTTGGGGTAAAGGATAGAAAGGCATAGGAAGAGAATATTAATGGAAGGATATTGATGTGGCAGAGCTGAAAGCAGGAAGAGAGAAAAAAGCATACATCAGCTTTCCTCAGAGGTACCTCAATGACTTGGCTATGCCTGTGTCATTCTTCCATTATATATCTTTTTCTCATTCAGTTGAAGAACCTGCATTGTTAAATGGATTATTGTTAAAAACATGAGGATGTTTCCTGCTCAGTCAGTAACTCCTTGCCAGGCCAATAAATCTTTGGCTCTTGGCCTCACAGTATTTTCAGTATATTTTAGCCTTGGGTTAACTCAGTTTTGGGCACCAGGCAGCTGAGATGGCTTTTTACAAGCAAGATATGCTGTGTCTGCCCACACAAAGTACAAAGCACACAGACCACAAAGGGTAAAAGAGGTAAAGAGGTCAACCTCAAGTAAAGAGGTCAGTCACAGCCATCCATGCTCAGATGACAGACCCTGCCTGGGAGGAAAGAGGACTCCTCATTTCCTGAGCTCTCACTGACATTTCTTCCACCTGAGGTAGGAAGGAGAGCAAACAAGAGTCTGTTCATTAAAGCTCAAGTTATTTTAAAAGAAACACCTGCTAGGCACTTCAACAAAACTCACAAATCTTCCTGGAAGTGCTTTAAAATCTGATGTTTGAAGGATTAATTTAAAATTATATCATATACTGCCATCTTGGAGGTAATTCATAAATAACTGAATTCAGCTTTGCAGGACAAAATGGTGGCAGTATTATGAAACCTGTACAGAAACTGACTGTAACCAAATTGATATGAATGGTTTATTGGAGGTGGGCTGTTGCCTTCAGTGGTACAGTTAAATTCTTCCTCTGTTGTTAGCCCTAATTGTGAAGGGTTTTCTTAAATAATCTGAATAAAAGCAGTGTTTTCCATTTGTTTCCATTAGCCAATAGCTCCTAAACACTATTTGGCTCCTAAACACTATTTGGCTCTACAGCTGAACAACTTTCATGTGAATACCTCTAACAACTAATTAATTCAGGACAAGCTTTGGTTGGCCTAACGTCACATCCATTGAATGAAGTTGCCCAGTAAAAAAAATTGGTTTGATAATTTCATGCCTACACCATTAAATACACTGTTTCCTAAGCTGCCAATCTTACTCATAGTCTTTGAGGTGAATTATACTTTAGTAACCATGCTAGTAGGACATGTTCTTCCTATCAAATATGTGCCTTTCAAAATCATAGGCTCCTCCACTGCTGGACGAGTTGGTATTTAAAAATACCCTTGTGCCATTTTGCTGTACTTTGAAGAAGTTACTCCTTCAAAGCAAAGGCACTCAGTTGCGTCAGAAACATAAACATCTGCCAAAAATATGTTTGTAATCAGCATTCAGAGTCAGGAACGCATCCCTAAGCAGAAAGGTTAGTTCAGCTTGTGTTTAAATTTAAGCACATATTTAAGTCACATGAAAGGAAGTTGTGCTTCAGCATTTCTCCTTGCATTGGCTGTTGTACCTACTCTCTGCTGGAGAAATCAGTGGTCCATCCAATGAACTAAATGCAGTGCCTATATTTCCTAAGAAAAGTTGACATGCGCATTAAAATATTTTCCTGGGCAAGTGTGGGATTTCAGTATATACACAAGTAAGTTTCTAGATGAAGGTCTAAAATCAGAAAAGATGTATGAAGAAACAAGAATTAATTACCAGTCATTCCCAAATAAAAGATCTTTCTTTCAAATACAGACTACAATTTTCAGGGAATCACTATTCTCTGTAGTTCTTGAACAGCTGGGCTTCAGCTGGCAAGGTTTAGTTAAGAGTGAATGGCTGCCACCTGATAAAATATTGTCGTTCCCTACCATGAAGAAGAAATGGCCTGCAGAATATCGAGTTTAATGTAAATAAAAGGTCATGCAATTTCAAAGACACCTACGAATTTTTTTTAATCCTTTAGTATATTAGTAATTATGACAATTAAATAGCTCTTGGGTTTTGATAAACACTAACTTGTCTTTTTTTAAAAAATATGCAGACTCTTTTTCTACCAGTATTGTATTTTTATTTTCAGATAAGCATATCTCAACTTAATCAGGGGTAGCAATTGTTCTGCTTTGTAAAAATGTCACATGGTCCAATTTTTATGGATTAGAATCATGCAGCTCATGCTGTTTTATAAAGGACTTCCAGTAATTTCATTTTAGGTTCTGCTTTATAGTGTTGTTTGCTTAGCTCATAATCTTCCCATAAAATTTTTCTGCTCAAAACATTTATTTCTTTACTTGGTTTTTATTTAATTGCCATAAATCAGTGAACTGTAAGACCTCTGTACACAGAGTGATTGATCCACTCCTTCACATACTGTATGTACCTCTGACTTAACTAAATTTAGCAGTATTGCTCAGTTCCTCACCATATATAGACATACTTCTCTGTCAAACTTTAAAAATGTTTGGAAATTCTTTTTTCCAACATATTCACCAAAATTTAAGTGAGTAAAGTGAGTAAATTTAAGAACAAAGTGAAATTCGTCTTGGTCTTTTAAAAAGTAGAAGGGAGAAAAGACCTTTCTTACACAAATATGACCCCTAAGTATGACAACCAGCCAATAACGTAGTGGATCATTTCATAGCTTTGATGTCTGGAGAATGAGCATGAGTTATTTTGGTATTCAGATTAATACCATATTTTCACTTTATTCATCCCAAGACTCAGAAAGTGAAACAGAAAACATGCACATGCTCAGCACTATATAGTATCAACATCTTGTCTGAAAACCCCGCACTCATATGATTTATACATATAGCTGGAAGAGTCTAAATCTCCTCAACACTTGCCAAAAATATCAAGGCTAAAAGGACACAGTCACAGATACACCAGTGCAGACATAGTCCTGTATCAGCAGCCTCTTCTACAGCACAGCTTGCACACCTCATCACATGGTGCAAGCACAGATTTAGATATTGTCCCTCACAGGACTGCATTTGTGCCTATTGCCTGTCAGGTCTTCTGTGCACAGCACACGACCAATGAGAAGTTCTAGCAATTTCTTGCAGCACCATCTTCAGGCCATCAGCACCCCAAAAGTGGTTTGACTACGGAGGTATAAAAGCAGAGAGGACATGTAGAGTGTGAGGAGAGAAGGAAGCAAAGTCCCAGAAGGAGGCACTTTTCTCACCAAGTACCAAAACCAGGCAGAAAGGCAAAAAGCTGATAGGTCAAATTATTAGAAATGCAAGATTGGACCTCTTGTGGGGTTCTTCTGGTGATAAACACAGCCTAGTAATTGCCATCAAGGGTCAAAACTCTCTGCAGGAATCTCTCTGAGACATCTGTGTCTGACTATTCCGCTCTGAGTTACAACCAAGGTGTTAACAGTTTCCTCTGGAAGAAAAACAATTCCTTTGCTCCTTGGAGTTTTGGTCTATATTAAGACAAAAATTCAGCCCATCCTTCTCTCCTTCAAAGCTGATCAGAATAATACTTAATGAGGAAATAATAAAGGAGAAATCTGACTGAAACCTATTTCCAAAGATCACTTTAATTCCATCTGCTGTGACTGATAGTCAGGTCAGCACTGCTCAGAGTACACACAAGTCTTGTAAATGAGCGTCAAGGAATTTTGCCTGACCCAGCGCTTCCCAGATGCAGCATCTGGTTTTCAGCTTGCCAGCAAACTTACAGTTTGGTTTATTAGAGCACAAGGGAGGTCAAGTGACCTGCCAGAGGTCTTCCAACGAGTGGAGCATAGCACTGGGTTTGAACTCAGGTTCCACCTGGTTTACAAACTTCTTCTGTCTTGTTTGGATGCTTCCCATCTATCAATCCTGCTCCCCCCTAACAACTACCCAGCCAACAAACCCACCAAGTCTTCTTCCCAGAAGGTTTTTTCACTAATTTGTGGGTTTAGTAGAACTTCAATCTGTACTGAAACTGTGTTTTGAGTGCACAAGAGAGGGGGAACAGTAGGCCCACAAAAGCCCTTTTTGTGACCCAGTCTCCACACCCAGCATTCTTACAGAGACATACTAATGGGTAGGAAAGCTTCCGTAGTGCCTGAACCAGGGCTAGCCCAAGCTGGTCACAGGAAGAAGAGCCACTGCTCCCCAAACATGCAGAGTCAGTCAAAGCCCCAGAAAATTCTGGAGAAATACATATCTTCCTTCCTCTTGGCAGGCTTGGCATTAGCTGAATGCCTGCTTTTTGGAACTGGCACCTCTCTAAGCTTCTCATCACTGCTCAGCTCTGACATGCATCTGACTGTTTTCTTGCTCCTCAGAGCCATGACTAAGCCCATCAGAGGCCTGGCTGAATTGCTTTTGCAATCAATAAGAATTTATAAATCAGTAAATTCAAGGGTAGTAAAATAAGTTTTTTAATTGTTTTTCTTGTTGTCATTATTATTAAAAATAATAAATCTAACAGTAAAATACTCAACCCAAAGAAATGCATTTTTTTCATAAAATGTACAAATCTTTTGTTGCCTTTGCAGTGAACATGAAATCAGACTGAGAATCAAAAAAGTCAAAACAAAATCCAAGGCTTCCCATTAAACAACTTCACAATCTTGTATAATTCATAACATTTCTCTGTGCTTCAGTTCCCTCTCCTACAAAGTAGAGCAACTGAAAAATGTCTGCCTTTGCCAAAAAGTGAGTTTTTCAGGAAATGAGGATGGTATTAGGTGTAATCCTGAAAGTTTACAGGCTATGAAGCATGTCCTCAAAATTGAAACTGTACTCTATGTGGTTTGGGGTTTTTTGACTCTCTAATTAATTACCTCATTGTGTAGGGTCCAGCAAGAAAAGCAAATGTTAATGAAATGTGACTGTCCATGGACACAAGAAAGAGTTACTGTCCTTCACACAGAGCAGCAGAACATGAGGCTCGGGCAGTCCTTCCTGCCCTCCACCTCTGACATCTCAACTGTGTATAGGGCTGGGTTCCGATGCCATCTGGGGAGCTAAGCCAGTTTAGAAACCAAACCTACAAATCCAGTTTTGCTGAAGAGTTTATTTGAAACAGGAAACTCAAGATAGGACTTTACCACAAAACAAAAGGACTGACGTTTGCTAAACAGCGTTGTGCATTGTATGACTTTCTACACACTCTGACTCTTAGGAGAAAAGCTGTCCACAGCTTCTCTCCTGGGTGGACAGGTACATACACAGTGGAAATATCAGTGTTGGCTAAGCTGCAAAATGCTGCCTGGGACTGTCTTTCTGATTGCTGCTTGCTCTGGAGTTTATCAAGGACAGACATGTGGCTTTGGAGATTCCTCCTGAAAAGCCACCACAGCTGTTAGTGATGATGCCCTTGTGTTATTCACAGCTGAGTTCACATTTTTGTCGAAAGCATGTTCTACTGGATGCTGTTTTAAAAACGCCTCACTGCAAAAGCAGAAAAGAACATCTACTGTCATTTCCACATTGCAGTATTACACTAGATTAAGCCTCCAGCAGTACCTCAGATGGAGTCTTTTCCTGCTTCAACAGCCAAACTGTTTACACCATCAAAACCTGGTTTTTGACAAGGTATAATGGACAGTATCACAGTGCTCTTTCTTTGTCAATTCAGACTCAAAAATATTCTCATGTAACAAATTATTAAGGCATACAAAGCCTTAGTTCACTCTATACCTATTGAGCACAATTATTCTTTAAAGTAAAAAAAAAAAAAAAAAAAAAACCACCACCCTGACAACAACAAAATTTTAAAAACCCTTTAAAATTGTTTGAATAGCTGAGATTTCTTGTGTGGGTTACATCCAAGCATCTTGCTCTATTTTGTTACAGTCCTGAAAGGTCACAAAGCATTTACTACTTTTCTTAATCCCACCCCACAACATGTGCTTCAGCTCTCAGGTTGATCCTTCTCATGACCACCCTCTTCTCAGTCGCTGTAATTCAGAAGCCAGCAACAGACATCCCTCTCTGTATTGCAACATACTCCCATCAGGTTATTCAGAACAAAACGATTCCTAATCTGGACTATATAGCAGGGGGAAAAAAATGGGAAATTTCATGGCAGCTTTTAAACTGCCACATGTCATAACCCTGAACAGACCAGCAAAGCCACTTTGTTGACCCAAGCTAGGAAGGTATCTGGCTGTGGCAGATGGGTCTTGTTAGCAGCAATGCACAGCTTAAAAAAGGTTTGTGTCCTCCCTTTGAAACAAGCAAGTTTGAAGTGTAAGACGTCTTGAAAAGCAAAGCCTTAGAAGCAGAAAATGCCTAAAAAGGCTGTGTTTGACACTGCTTAGTTTTAGATTACAAATAAAATAGTCCCTGTCTCTCTCCAAAACAGAAAGCAGAAACTTTGCACATGCTTTGGCCTATATCTCCATGTGAGCCACATCATGGGAGTTACGTGAAGCCACATCATGAGAGTTACAAGAAAGAATAGGTACATTTCTCTGAGTTCAGCTCTGGAGTTTGAAATACAGATTTTGAGATGAGAAAGTCAGGTTTCTTTTCCTATCTACAGCATATTTTTCTCTGTGGAGGAAGTGAACACTAGCCAAAAAGCAAAAATATAATCCATGAGTTCCTGTATTTTAACTGTCTCTCATCTTGAAGCAATAAACAAAGGTTAATCAAATACTTACTAGCTGAGTAAATATTTTTGCTCATATGTATAAACCGACCTAGGTCAGATTCTTGTGTTTTGGCTCAGCATTAGTATGTCTTTTCAAGGTTGGTAGATACAAAATCATTTTTTTTCCATCTTAACTCCATATGCTAAATTGAGAAACTATGCATATATACATACATAAGTTTATACACACACTCTATACACATTGTTTTTTACAGACCCTCCAAGAACTGTTTCTTTTTCCTCTAAACAAAGCCCAGAAGCATCTTCATGGAAGTGCCTCTACAGAACTCTGCCATGACCATTTAACAGAGGTCAGCATGTTCCAGCAAGGTAACACACTCCAGCTGCCTACAAACTAGGTGGAAGGATCTTCCCAGCCCACCTTACAGAGGCTGGTGGCGTGTCAAAGGCTCAATTTAGGCAACATGCTCCCACCCAAACCTGCTTACCTTGCATGTTCACTTCTATCTGGCTTTCAGCAAGCCCAGGTCCTGTATCACACTCAGGATGTGCCAGCATAAGAGAGTCCTGTGCTGTGGATACTGTTTGAACTACTCATTTGTTCCAGATCTGTGAAGGCTGTGGTTTAAGCCCTCAACTCCATTTCAATCCTTAGGTCAAATTTCTCCATTGCCTGAAAGCTGGGCTGAAGTCCCCAAAGAGCACGACCTCACTTTTCCCCAAAAGCTCTGGAGACGCGAATGGAGAAGAACTGTTCTCTGAGGACCTCCCAAAGGAGACCTGACTTACCAGACAGCAGATATCCTGCCACTGCCCTCCCTGGAGAAACAACCTAGCAATAATAATGTCAAGTAACATCCATCAGCACAATTATCCATGCCTTCCAAAGCAGTACTGTTCAATTCTACAAAACTTGTGCCTATGTGTCGCGTTCCACTGTAGGGAACTGCGAGGAGTTCTTTTAAGAATAGATGGACTGGAACGAAATCAAGCTGAACAAGGCAAACATTGTATCTGACAACCGTTTATTGGTAACGAAAAGACAAATCAAAAAAAGGAGTTGCCCCACTAAAAAGGGCTAGAAAAGACAGATCAAGGGGAAGACAAATGGAGGAGAGAGAGAGGAGACAAAGGGACAAGAGGGCATCACCACAGAGCTCGGGCAGTGCTGTTGACGTCCATGCCGTGGGGCCTGTGCCCGCTGCCGGCCTGTGCGCAGCTCCTGCGGCCACGGGTGACCGGACACGGGGTGAGGGAAATCGGGCAGGAGCACCAGGAGCCTGGACAGGGTCGTGGTGAGGATCACAGCAGTGGGCTGGCTCGGATCACAGACGGCTCAGGCAGGGACACAGGGACAAAGCCGGCAGGGCGCTGGGCAGTGGCACAGGGAGGCAGGATGGATGTGAGGGCGAGCAAGACCCAGAGAGGGCAGGAGAACCAAAAGGCTCCAAAAGCAAGTTCAAAAAGCCCCAAAAGAGTCAAAAGGCGAGAGACAGAACAGCCCCCAAGGCTTGTGAGGCAATTACTTTGTATGTCCC
>VXBN01015185.1:121471-170568 GCA_013397395.1 Sinosuthora webbiana
GAGGACCATCCCTATTCTCTGGAGGTCTGAAGGAATAGAAGAAATTTTCCCTACTCTGGGGCTGCCCAAGCTCCTCTAAATGATGGCACTCAGGGGAAGTCCATAACAGCTGGAAAAGGGGAATTGTAACACATGTTTTTGAAAAGGGGGAAGTGGAAGACCGAGGGAACTGCAGAGACCGGTCAGTCTCATCAATGTGCCAGGAAAGATCCTGGAGCAGATTCTCTTGGAAACTTTGCTCAGGGGTCAGTGCTGGGGGCTGATACTGCTCAACATCTTTGTCAGGGACATGGGCAGTGGGATCAAGGGCACCTTCAGCAAGTTCACTGCCAGCACCAGGCTGTGTGGGGCAGTCCACTCACTGAAGGGAAAGGGTGGCATCCAGAGGGACCTGGGCAGGATGGAGAGCTGGGCCAGTGCAAACCTCATGGGGTCAACAAAGCCAAGTGCGAAGTCCTACAGCGAGGTCATGGCAATCCCAGACACACCCACAGCTTGGGCAGAGAAGTGATTGAGAGCAGCCCTGCAGTGAAAGATTTGGGGTGATGTTAGATAAAAAACTCAGGATTAAGCAGTCCAGAAAGCCAAGGAAATCCTGGGCTGCATGAAAAAGGAGCATGGCCAGCAGGCAAGGGAGGTGATTCTGCCCCTCTGCTCTGACGAGACCGCAGCTGGAGTGCTGCATCCAGCCCTGGTGTCCCCAACCAAGAAAGGATAAGGAACTGTCAAGAGTAAGTCCAGAGAAAGATACAAGGTTAATAAGGGTACTGGAGCATCCCCTACAAAGGCAGACTGAGAAAGTTGTGGTTGTTGAGCTTGGAGACGAGAATTTTCTTAAGGGCACCTGGTAGCAAACCTTCCAGTATCTGAAAGTGGCCTACAGGAAAACCAGAAAGGGACTGTTCATCAGGAACTGCAGTGCTAGCAGAGTAATGGGTACAAACTGCAAGAGTTCACATTAAGCATTAGAAGTAATTCTGTCTTATGAGGGTAGTGAGACACTTGAGCAGGTTGCCCAGGGAAATTGCAGACGACCCAACCCTGTAATTGTTCAAGGCCAGGTTGGACAAAACCTTGAGTGTCTGGTCTAGTGGGAAGTGTCCTTGCCCATGGCAATAGAGGTAGGGATTGGATGATATTTGAGGTGCATTCCAACTCTTAACATTTTATGACTTATGTCTATACGGATGGTTGGACAACCATGTTGGGCCTGCAGGAAGCTGCAGGAGCATGGAAGTGTAGAATCATGAAAGTTGGAACAGACCTCAAAGATAATAAATTCCAACCATTCACCTAGAACCACTCTGCTGACCACTCATCCATGTCCCCAAGTACCACATTAATATGTCTTAACATGGTGACTCCACCACTTCCCTGAGCAGGCTGTTACAATATCTAAACACCCTTTCAGTGAAGAAATTTTTGCTAATATCCACTTTAAACCTCCCTTTGCGCACCTCAAAGCAATCCCCCCAATTGCATGGAGCAAGTAGGACTGCCCAGTGCTGAGAGGGACATGCAAGGCACAGCAAAGCACAATTTTGGGGTTAAAGGAGTGGCCATGTTTCTCTTCCCATAATCCTCTTCCCTATTCTGGCATTCATCCCTCTTCCCAAGTATATTGGCTTAGTGACTTCTGCCATTAACTGCAGGGGTTCTCCTCCTTTCAAGGCCCAGCAACCACTAAAGAGAGCCAAAAATGCTGACTCCCTAAAGACATTTACAGTAGCTGACATTTCTTCTTCCTCTGATGTTCTTAATGACTTGTTGGTCAAAGAGTGGAGAAACATGGGTTTGTTAATATTTCTGACCCCCACAGACACCACACAGCATTTTTCCTTCAGTAGCCAGGATGTCTCCTCCAAGGCATGGGCTGGGATGGGTTAAGTCCAGACAAACTCTAAGGTCAGCTAAGTAATCCAGGTTTGGGGAACATTCACTCTGCAGCTGAAAGCTCTGCTCACATTGTGTCTGTCTGTCAGGGTGTCTCATTTTTCCTTACTGACACTCAGACTTTTAATTTCACCCCAATGCTTTTATCATGGTTTTATGCAGCACAAGCATGTCAAACAAAGTAGTCATTACTTAAATTACTTCATATCTAAATTGGAGAATTTAGTCAAACATCTCAAGTTTTCATAATTATGGCCAACTTTATATAAACATCTGCTGGGAAACACCAGGCTTGCATGCTTAAAGGAGGTACACCACAAATGACAGGAGAATAACCTGGTGTAACAAAACAAACACTGTTGCTCATCTCAGCTTGCTAATCTTCTGAATATTTTTATTCTCAAGTAATTTTGACAAGCATTTTTTAAATTCAAACAGAAATCTGTGTATCATTGGAGTTGTTTATGTTGTTACTTTGTTGCTACTATGGACCAAAGACTGAGACAATATTTTTTTCCTACCTCTGGTTTGTCAAGGAATTCTGTCATCAGCCTTATACCATTACCTTTTTGCATAAAGCATAGCTAGCAAGACCTTAGCCTGAAATAAAAATGTATTCAGGTAATTTTGTACCTTTAAATGTATAGAGGTACCTTTGTACCTTAGTTCACTTTTTTTTTTACTCCCAGAACACTCTCTTAGGAACAGAAAATGCTAATTTTATGGCTGGCTGATAGGACTTTTCTCTATTATGAAATACCCCATAGAATGTGACTCCAGGCACTTCCTTCATAAAAAAAATCAGGTTTTTTTTTTAATTGGCAGAGGAACGTTGTTCTTTTACCTTCTCTCAGTTAGATGCTGAAGATCTGTACCAAGTCTGTACCCAGATCTCCTTGCTGACTCTTCCTTCCAAGAGGAGATCTTAGCATGAATAGGCATAGATGACAAAACCATTCCTGACATCTCCAGGCTCTGGAAAAGCTGTAAATCAAATGGGAACGAACCAAATCTTGGTCTCTTTTATGTGCTTTGGTTATCACAGGACATCTGCAAGGTCAGTGACCTGCATGGCCCAGGATGCTGGAGAAACTGGGTGCCAATGCAGCACTGGGTCACTGTGAACAGCTCTCACATTATTCTCTCAGTAGAGAAGCCATCTCTTTTCTCTCCCAATCATCCTCAGTGGCAGCTGTGTCACTCTGAGAAGCCAGGACACAAGGCATTATGCCAAGCTAATATTTACAATATTTTTTGGTTTCTAGAAGCATTAGTAACAAAATTATTCTATCACTCCATTTCATTAGCCTTTAAGTCTTACTCAGCATATCCTTATGCCCTTTTATTGTTTGTATTTTTGCTTGTGTGTTTGGCTGGGCTTTTTGTTTGTTCTTTGTTTTGGTTTGGGTTTGGGTTTGTTTTTATTTTCAGTAGTAGGGATGTTGTCCAGTCTTAATCTATGTTTTTGTTTTGATTCTGAAGGTTATTGTAATCTCAGCTCCTTGTATGTGATCCCCCTGCAGTCATCTGTTCTTCTTCTCAATGCATGTGCTGATATTTTTGTCTTGTAGCACCTACATCCTATGGAAACCCCTTGTTACATCTTTATCGCTCAACCCTGGCTCTCCTCAGGTGAAGCTTTTCCTGTCTTTCCAGTGGGAATAGGAGACAAATATTGCCAAATTTGGCATCAATTGGACCTATTATCTTTAGGGGAGACAGCTATGTACACTGAGTCCAAGCTGGTGGAGGTGCCCAGGTTCCTGGAAAGGTGATTTCTGCTCAGACCACTGTGGCCATGGTATATTCACAAGAGTGTTTCTGTGCCTAAGCAGGGACACAAGGAGGCACAATGAGGTCCCTCTTTGCTCAATGTCCTGATTTATTCCTATCCCATTTTATAACCCTAAATGAAATGAACTGACTTTCTGCAACCTACACGATTGCTTACACTTGATAAAATCTGTTAGTGTTACAGAAAAACATATATGATCATTCTTACTTAGCACATGAATGGCATTACACAGCAATAAATAGTATTTAATTACCATATATCCAGGTGTTTCTAACAGCACATGTTGTCCCAAGGAAGAGGCACAGCTACACATGCAATTCTCACTCTGTTGTAATTTATCTCTGGTCACCATGGCAGGTAGCACCTCTTACTGTTTTGTCAGGTGGAATTCATAGAATCATAGAATTACAGAATGGTTTAGGTTGGAAGGGACCATAAAGATCACCTAGCTCAACCTCCTGCTCTGGGCAAGGATGTCTTTCTCTAGATCAGGTTATTCAGAGCCCTATCCAGCCTGGCCTTGAGCACTTCCAAGGATGATGAGTCCACAGCCTCTCTGGGCAATCAGTTACAGTGCCTCACCACCTTATTTCCTTATAAATAATTTCTTTCTCATATCTAATCTAAATCTGCCCTCCTTCATCTTAAGGCCATTCACCTCATGGCCTTGTGAAAATTCCCTGTCCAGGTTTCTTTCCTTACCAGGCTCCCTTTGGCTACTGAAAGGCTAAGGAGTTACGGTATTAATAACAGTCTAGAAAACTATAAAAAGCAGAAATAACAAGAAATCAATCCAGACAGAGTACAATCTATGTCATTTCCCAGTGATTACAAACTCTCTTCAATAAGCTACAAAAGAGGAAATTTTCTTGTTTGGCATGGCTTAATGGTAGCCCTTAGAAAGGACTAATTTCACTAATGCCTGGAAACCTAGTGTGTAACGTTGAGCATGACATTATTAGCTGTGTAAGTGCCAAAGAAATGTTTTGGCCTGGCTTTTTTTCCAAATTATAAAGTGATTTTTATTACTGTAGATCCAATTATCCCAAAAGATGTTTGACCTACCTGTATGAGCTTACAAAATTTATATAGCTTCTTCCATGATTGTTGATTACCAAATTACCTAACAACAACTTCTTTACAGAAATGGAGAGACTTTTTTTTATACTCATATGTAAGTCAATCAACCTGTGGAAACAAGTAAGTAAAAAATCAAGTAACATTTTAAGTTCACCAGGTTTGCTATCTCCATAGCGCCCCAAGGTGGAGGAGAAATCATTTCAGCCTCTTAAGCCCACTTGGACTCCATTTGCTGTTGTTGGAGAGAGAATTTTTTGTAAGAAAAATTAGTGAATATATCAGAAAAAGAGTTGAGTATTTCCACTGAGACAGTTTTTCCCCTGCAGTTTCTTGTAATTGACTGAAGAGGCTTTGCCGTAGGGCTTCCTACAATTACCTGCCAGTCAGCTTGAACTGCTTCTTAGAGCATTGTCCTGAATAAATGAACCTCTAGATTAAATCACTGTGATGGACACATAAGCACATATTTATAAGAACAATTACAAATACCCTCATAAACTTCATGTCTCCCCTTATGGGAATTCCTTAATGTTTCAGGGTTTCATTCCATTAGCACTTCATTAGAAATGTGAATCTGTGTAACTGTCCCTCCCACACAGTAAAAAACCTGATGATTTCATATAAAATCCAGTTGCAAATTATTTCTTCTGTGAAGCTTTCAAAACATACTACCAATTTAAGGTAATGGTGGCAATCTCCTTTAAAGCATTTCTCTCCTTATTGTAAATTAGATAACCTCCACATACAAGAAGTGCCAAATTCATATGCAAGAGCTGATGTATGTGATACTTATAGGAATATCTAAGGCAGGTAAAAGCGTAAGTACAGAATGTGGTCAAGGAGCTAATGACTGCAAAGAACATAAAATCCTTAGAGAATTTTTCTGGCCTCCATACCGTGAAGGACAGAAAGGTTAAATAGCCCCAAGCAACCTTTCTACCAAGAAGGAAGGAAGAACCTTCTCAGCCTAGGAGGGTTTTTTTAATACTTCAGCATATTGCATGTCAAAGTGTTAAACTCTCACCCACTGGCCAATAATTTATAGCATTGGTAATGCACCCAACTGTTAAACCAGCTGTGGCAAAATCCTTATCCTGAGTGTTAAATCTCTGAGATTAAAAGGAAGGAGGTCCACTGAATTCTGGTTTCATTAGAAGCCAAGATGACTCAAGTTCCTTCCTGATGAAAAGTGTATAAAAGTGTATAGACTATTCGAGTCTAATCCTATTATTTTATATTTAATTTAAAAATGTCTTAAAAGCAAAGTACTCATCTATTGCAACATGTAGAGTCTCAGCCTACATGGTGAAAAAAAGGGTTTTTTGCAACAAAGCAGGGGGGAAAAAAAAGAAAAAAAAGGAATTCTCACTGCTCCCAAAACCCATCTTCAACCACAGTTACCTTTGCCCAGCCTAGCAGCAGACATAATCAGAGCTGCCACCAGAGCAAGTGCTTTTGCAGAGTGAACTCCTACATGGTGTGGATGTCAAAGTATCAGCTGCCACTGAATGTATGTAACTTGTGCCTGTTAGAAGGCAAAGTGTTCTCTGTCACAGCCATATTACAGCTTGGTGTGGAAGGAAAATACTTAAAGTTTCATGTGACAGATTTCAGGAGATAAAAAAATGACACAGTTCTGAAAGGCAAAGCTAAAGTGTCTGGACTTTTTCTTCCTTTCTAGTTTAGTCAATGACTCCTCATGACGCCCTTCCTCCCCCAAATGACTAATTTACACAAGCTCAGTCTGCCCCAAGAATTAATTTGTGACAGTGAAAGGAGAGCAGATTGTTATGCCTTTGGGTTAAGAACCTCCTAATATGTCAGGGACATTTAAGACAAGTTATCAGTGATATTTTCAGACTTACATTTTATACTCCTTTTTCATTAGCTTACTTAGGGTTTTGGAAATGCAGTTTCACAGCTCCACACTAAAACCTACAAATCCCAGCATTTCACATTTCCAGTTGCTCTGGACCTTTGAAACTGCATTAAAACATGTCAGGAAAAGAAGTCTTGCATTTCAACGACATGAACCTAAAGGTATATCAAGGTTTCTCCTTTAACTTGCTTAATTAATGCACCATTTACAGTATTTCCAAAGCCTTGGATTACCCCCCATGTCACACTGATAAGGAATCTGAGCATGCACCATCCTCTTATCCTGTGACATGTACCACACACTACACCAGGTGATACTGGAGATTATGGCTATAACCCCTGAATCCTCAGGCTCACTGACATTTGAAATGCAAAGCGTGCTCCTTGCCTCTGCCCAGCCTCAATAAACCAGACCTCTGAGGATAAATGACTGCTGAGGCAGAGCAGAGACCCTTTGAATGAGAGATGCCCTTCAAATTTAAAGCACAAAAAACCCAAAAAACCAGTGAGTTATGTGCCACTGAAAAGGCAGAGAAACACAATAGATGAGCCTTGAATAAAAATGAAAACCTAATCACACTGCTGAGGCTGTGGATAGAACATTTCATCCCTTTTTTTTGTATTCTGTTCAGTCAGGCAGGCATAAAAATGACCTTTCTTGTATTCATGTTTTCAGAAACCTTTTTCAAGCAGATGTTCATTTTATCTGCCTGGATCTCAGCTGGCCTTCAGCACAGATGATACCAGATGCATTTAAGGACTGCATTCTGAAAAGTTAAGCCTGGACAGCACAGCAGGTATCTGTGTGTGAGCAGTTCACCTTTTTCATCCCTGGGATCTTTCAGTCCTATGTGACCTCAGCAGAGACTTCCAGTAAGCAGGAAAGCTGCCTGGTTCCTCTGCTACTGTGTGACATATGTTGCCCAAGAGTTCTGGATATGGTTTGAAGGGTCCTGTGCTACTCCCAGGACCCTGGCTCACAGCATCAGAAGTACTCTCTGGCAGCTTTTTTGTGTGGACTTCCAGCCTTGGCACCACACAAGCCTCTGAGCCATCCCGTGCTCTTATTAAAGTGAGGTTTTCTCAACAATGAACAGAAGTTAAAACTGAGACCATTTCCTTCCTTTCAGCCTCAGACTGTAGGCAGTTTTCCCACTCTGTTTTGTCCAGAAAAAAACCCAAAGAAAGCTGCATGCTGAAAGCAGAAGGGTATTTAGCTATTTAGCTTACCCAGTGCCATGTATGAGACCATCTGGAGTGGGCCATGCCAAAAGATCTCCGCTGCTCAAAATCTTCTCTTTGACAGTGGCCAAAAGCAAGTGCCCACAGAAGGTGGCAGGTAAGGATACACCCATCAGATACTTGACCCAACTAATGTCACAACACCTGGTACCACAGGGATGGTGGCCACTGTGAGGTGAGGGTGATTCCTGTGTAGTGGGTAGCCCCAGGTGCATTTATCCGTCATTGACAGATTCAATCTTCTGAATAGCAACTGTGCAATGCTGTGGCACAGAGCTCATGGCTGAGCTGTGCAGCACTTGAGCAGATTAACAGTGAGCGGGTGAGATTTCACATGTTAACAAAGGTGTGTGTAAAAGGAAGGTCTTGAAAAAGAGATTAATGAACACTGAAAGGTAAATGGCACTAAGGAAATAAAGAAGGAAATTAAGTATTGCCTGTAATGTAGTGTTAATCTCTCAGTTGCCTTTGGCCCTAACTGAGGGGTACTGGAAATCTAGTAATGTTACATTTGCCTCTTGGATGATGATGGATGATGATGATGATGATTATCATCATTATTATTACTGCTACTACTATGACTACTACTAAAACTCCTACTACAATCATCTGCTTGGATCAGACCAAAACCCAGGGATTAACCAAATTACACGTCCCAGCTGCTGAAACTTATTTATTCAGCTGGCATCTTGTACATTTTCTTGAAGAAAAGGAAGTAATTTTTTAAGAACGTTTAAGTTAAGGGTTGCAACATATGGGGGGAAAAAAACAGAAGACACTCAGAAGAAAAAGAACGAAAAATGAGAATGGGCTAACCAAAGAAGAGAATGCAAATTCCTAGAAGCATAAGGATATTGATAAAACCCGAGACTTGTCACAGTGGAGCTCTTTGGCTTTTTGTACTTAGAAAGGGTTTTAGTATATCTTACTGTAACTAAGTGCCTGGAGATCTGTAGCAGCCCTAGCAACAAAATGCTAGCAAGTGGAAAGGTGGAATGAAAGAGAGGGTTTACAGACTTTTAATAAGCAAGTAGAAGAAGAGTGGTATAGAGACATCTGCCTCTCCTAATCCACTTACCAGCCAGGATTTGGGCTTTGAGGAGATTTCTTAGTCTGGACAGACAGAGGAAGGAAAGTGAAGAAGAATTAAAAGATGTCTGTTCATTCAATCACTTTGTTATGAATCTAAAGGATTTAACTGAAAGATCTCATCTGGTCCTAGATTTTTTCAGTATAAGTATCTTGATTTGTTTGTGGAAAACTATAGAGCGCAGTTCACAGAGCCGTCAAATTTTCTTGCACGTGTCATTTGAGATGGTAAAATTGTTTTCAAAACATTTATATCCCTCTGGAGTTTTCCAGCCCTGACCCACATCTTCATATAATGTGTTATTATTGCTGCAGTATCTGAGAGCCTGTGGGCAAAACCAAACACAGACTAATACATCCAGAGCCAGTTTGCCTGCTTACAGAGAAGAGCATATATACAGACAGACAGATGCATAAACAAGGAGCAAAAATATCTCTGAAAACACATTGCTACTGTCCCTAAGAGGCACTTGGCTCTTCAACAAGATTTTTTCACTATATTCCAGCATTTAATTACATTACTATGGATGACAGGAAGTCATGCTCCTTCATCCATGTGGGGATATAGAGATTACTGAAGGGTAGGGTAAAGAGCTGAGTGTATTATAGCATTAACATTGTTTTATGCCCCATTAATGAACCTTGTTTAAAGAGAATACAAAGAAACACCTTTGATTATAGGTAGGAAAAAGATGTGTCAATATTGAATGATATTCAGCACTAAGAGGAACTCACACAATTTAGAGGGAAGAAAAATGAAGCAGGGAAACTATACCATGTAGTCTCAATAAATTCTGTTTAAAAACTACAAATGCTAATTTACATAATTTCTGTAAAACTTCTTTGGCTTGTGACCTGCCACTGAATTAACTAGTTCTAGAAAGAAACCATATACATTCACATCAAACACTAGATGTCAAAATAATGGGGGAAGTTGCAAAACAGCTGCTGCAGCAAAGAGGGTAAAACCCCCTTTTTTGACAGACAGGACAGAGCAGAAGGGTTATTTGTATTTAATTTCTATAATGTCGTGAAAGGCTTAAAGGCTATAATGTTTCTGAGTATTTCTCGCAGTTTATTAGGAATGTCATTCTACTTCCTGTGCTTTTCCCCGTGTTTTTGTGACAGCTTTTCCCAGGCAGATGGACCTTGATAGAAGACGAGGGGAAGATATTTTCTAATCAGCACTGAATTACAAGCCAAATGCAATAAGCACTTGGTTAGGAGCTGTATTCCACATTCAGGAGGTCAGACTGGGAGCAGGAAGGTACCTTTTGGCCTGACCTGAAGGTTGTGACCAATGCAGCCCTCATGGCACACCTAGACCAGGTCAGCCTCAGCTCAAAACACTTTTTACTCTTAGGTTTCACAGAGTACCTCTAACTCCCAAGACATGTGGAAAACAAAGTTAATACCCCAGATTTGCTTCACAGAGGCCTATCACATGCTAGTAATTTTATCCACCAGCACCCTTATCCATGATCAGCTGCCTATAACCCAGAGGTAAGAAGTAGCTTATTTCAGGCTCCTGGAATAACACCCCCTTCCCTAGAAATGTTTCCTGAGGTACAGATTATTTGCTGAATGAAACCACTGTGCTGACCTGTAGCACATACATGACTATTCCCACTCACCCTTTTCTGCACAGCACAGGCAGCAAAAGCACAGAGTTCAAATTCTATTAAGAAGTTTACTCCAGAAGTGTGATCATTTAATAGGATGATAAAACTGTGTAAAATACACAGTGAGATTTAGCATAAGAAAGCATGGATTTTTTTTTAACAGACACACATTTTTACATGGTTCTTTATTTATTAGAAGTTTTAAAGGGGAATGATAGACTATCTCTACACTATCTAATAAGCAATTATGTTCTTTTTTTTAAAAATCAGATTTGTCAAAGATAACAGTGCATGCTGAAGGTATCAGAGCACACAATTACTTTCTTATCTAGCTGAAAAGTCTTGAAAATTAAGTAATAACCCCTGGTAATTCCTAGGTATTTAGGATTACCATGGAAAGGACTTGGCACTGAAAGGAACTTGGCAAATGATTTAAGAATGCCTCAGAGTGTAATTATGTGCAGATAGAGGTCACTGGGTAGAGTATTCTTGCTGCGGTTTGGAGTTCATAAAACAGTGAGGGTCATATTCTAAGGTACTTCTAATTCCATTCTACATAATCGAGGTGAAAAAATAGAAGGATGACAGTATCTGATTTAACTTCTAAGTCATTGTAAAACCTCTGATAGGATTTTTCCATTGGACAGCAGGACAGCCAGGAAGTATGTGAAGAAAAGATCAAGAAAAGAAAAAAAAAAAGATGTGAGTTTGAAGAACTCAGAAGAATCATATCTTTAACTATTTTCCTGAATTCAATAAGGGAAGAAGGCAGAAACTTTTGCCAAACCATGAGGAAGCTGCTTTGTGCTCATCCAACAGGTTTTGCCCTCATACCTGGAGTGCTTCCCTCCCGAGGAAGCTCCCTCAGGACTCTCAGGATGCTCCTCTCGGGATGCTCCCTCTGTAAAGCAGTTCTGTGAAACCAGTGCTTGGCTCATTGCTAAGACACTGGCTGGGGACCCTGGAGCTTGTTTCTTTGCTGACACAGTGCCCTCACTGCCCCCGCCCATGACACCTCTTCCTACCATTTAGTCAAGCACATGTTGAGAAAAATATGCATTTTTAAAAAGCAAAAATCCCACATTGTCATGCAAAGACTCTCTCTTACACTAGAAAACCCCTTTGTTATTTGCCAGTGGCACGTCTCAGGGCCTTCAGCAGGGACCTGTTCAGGTCAAGAGCCCCTGACCACACAAGCACCCTGCAAAGGCTGCAGAGGAAGGATGAGAAATGCACAGAGAGCTCAGTCAGAAAGCCCCCTGGCAGTGCCAGTCCCTTCCTCCCTCTCCCCTGATAACCACAGCTCAGGAACTGTGCTTGCAAACAAGTATGAACAAAACTCGAGTGAAAATATCAATGAACATCGTGTTCACAAATCATCTGAACAAGCTTTATTTGTTTGGAAAAAACTTACTTGTCACTGTGAGCAAGGTTTGAAATGAAGCCACAATTATAGCATTAGTTTTCCTTCACAAAGACTAATGAATCAGGGACCTGACATTTAGGATTATATTTAATTTTATTAAGTATACAAAAACAATGAAAAAGGGGATTTGCCTTTTTCAAATCACAGAAGTTTCAGTAACATCCAGGGTTCCTCTGGAAAAGAAAGAGGTTAATCTCAATTTATTATAAGGAAAAGAATTCATTAGAGTAAAAATAAATTTCTCTGATAAATTACATGTAAATTGTATTTTGTCAGGAAACTAAAACTGACAATCAAATAAAAATACCCTGAATAGTCATTATGATAGCACAGATGTTCTCCTGCCCACATTTCACTTTGACTTTTTCTATTCAAGCAGCTCTAAAATAGATAATTGAATAAGAAACTCTACCAGCAGGCTACAGAACCATTCTGTCCAACTCAGGCTCACGGATCTTTCTTTTCCACCCTTGTTCACAAACCTGTTGCTCCTGGGCCACATTTCCTGGATATTGAACATGGGGAATTCTATTTAAAAAGTAAAATGTTTTTCAGAAATATAAGCTCTGCAGCTGTTACGATGCCATTTTTTTAACCACTCTGCACTGCATACTATTAGCATTTCATGGAATTTGACTAAGGAGTTCAAAATGAGGGCAAATGTGAAGTTCTCAGAAGATCAACTGATTCAACAGCTTGGAGAGAGTAAGTGTTCCAATAAATCACATTAAAAACTGTTAAAAACTGTTGCTGAGTCAACAACAAAGTTTGCATACAGTGTCTGCCAACTGGTTTCATGGAAAATTTATGCTTGTGCCTACAAAACCTTGGGGTTTGCTCCTGACAGCTACTAAGGGATTTTGTTTTAAACAGGACTTTGCAGACCAGACCTCTGCAGCCCTTCTGAAAGTTCCTGAGAGTTGGCTTACGAGTCATATGATTAATTGGTATTGTCAGTTTGCTATGTTAACTGGGGAAAAAAAAATGGCAAAACAAAAAAACCACCAAAACAAACAAACAAAAAACCCAACAAACCCCCCCACACACACACACACATGCAAAACCCCACCAAAAAACAAACAAGCAAAAAAAAGGCAAAAACAACCAAACAGGAAAGAACCCTTTCAACATACAAGCCAGTCCAAAGCACCAGATTCCTCAGCAAAGCAAGAACTGGGAAAATATCACAGGGAAATGACAGAAATGTTTCCAGTGGTCCACTCTGTAAAATGCATTTTTAAAATTAAACACAGTCAAATATCACAGCCAAGGGTTACTTGGAGACCAATGCCATTATTATTTATCTCTTTTTTATGCAGACTCTTCCATTCAGAACTATGCACCTGGAAAACTTCAACTGTCTTATTTGGGGCCCAGGCACAGCATGGCTTTACCAATTTCTGCCTCTATGTACATATGGCCCTCTAATACTGCTTCAGGGTAAAGCATATCAGTTTTACATAAACTCTCAAAAACTTCTGTGACTGAGAGGGCAGAATTTCACCCTTCCACTCCAGCAGAGGTTTAAGCATCAAAACCTCTTTGAGATGTAAATATCTGTCTTAAAAGCAACCCATGACATGGTTTTCTACCTCATCCCATTGCACACTACCCAAAAAGAGTGTGCAGCTCAACATGGACAGTCAAGGGATGGTGAGGATTCCATCTCAGAGCATAACCCCCTCGCTTCTTTCTTGCCACATCCCAGTCAGGATTAAGCATGTCCAGTTTTACCACAGACAGAAAAACTGATGGCTGCACTCTCATTCACCTGAGAAAACACTGTTCCTTGACCCATGTTCTATCCAGACCAACACACGGAGAAAGCTGAATTTTGTACCTACTGAAGCCACACCATGTGGGCCAGACCTCTCATCAGGAAGGCAATGCATTCATGAGCCAGCCATCCTCAGCATTGAGTCACAGCCCACAGAAGTCACCTCTGAAGCCCCAGAAGCCCCATATGTGGTCCCAGAACCATGGGATGGGTCAGGCTGCAAGAGACCACAGTGGGTCATTTGGTTCCATCTCCCTTCTCAAGCAGGGTTAACCCAGAGTACATTGTACAGGACTGCATCCAGATGGCTCTTGAATATTTCTACTGATGTATTCACAGTCCTACAGGGAGATTTGCACAGAAACTCATTTTGGGGCAGCAGGTTGAGACTATGTTTCTGAGAGCTATGTTCCTTGCATCTGCAATAATTTTTCTGTATCACAGATACAGAAAAAAAATCTCGTTTCCCTTCCTCAGCCATTAGTCACTTTGTATTTAGATGTCCCTTACAAAAATGCTCTCAGATTCATTATTTCTGCTCTTTTTCCCTTTAATTTGAGTAGATTATTGTGGCTAAACGAAAGCATTTGAGGTCAGCTGACTAAATGGGGTAGCATTTTAGCTGTCAGCACTTCAACTCGGAAAAGAAAAGAAAGCTACAGCAATAAAAGTTTGAAAGGCTAAAATGGACTGTTCCTAGGACAGAGATTCACTTTGAGCTGTTCCAGGTATTATATATTTCAAAATCTCACTCACAGCTATTTAATTGAATGGGCTTTTTACTTTCTTTCAGAGACATCCAAGTCCCAATATCTGTCCTTGAGCAATAAGTCCTGAGATAGGTAGGTACCTTCACTGAGGAAAATTCAGGGTAAATTTTAAAAATCTCCTTTGGACCCTGCTTGCCTGAAAAGCAGAGCAACTGAAGAGTCTTCCAGAAAATAAAGAATGAATCTGGTCCAGAAGACACAATTCTTTGGAATTATCTAAAAAATGGCTGAGCAACATGTCATGTCAGAGCCTGATGATACAGCCCTAGCTTGCTTATCCTAGACATCAAATACATAATTTCCTCCAACTCTGTTATTTGTACCTTTGTGCTTTTAATAAAAATATTCAAGAAGAGTTCTCAGAACTGGGAGGCTGCATTAGATTTCCAATCTAAAGGATTTCTAGGGATAGTTGAAGAATATTTTCCTGCTATGTCTGAGAAACGTGTGTGATACAAACAGGTAATGTAAGGAAAGCAGGTTCTTACACTTCCTGCTGTGTCTCATGTCTTGAGACTTCCCATGCATGGCTGAGGGGCTCATTTCTAGCAGCTACTTTGAGTGCAGAGGGCTTTGCAACAGTGGTCCTCACTGCTTCTTGCCTGTAAGCTGCTGTGCTTTATTTTAGTAATTGACTAAATGAGCCCGATTTTAGGTGTTTTCCACAGCAGCAAGGCTGTCACATGCTGGCCCACAGGTCTCTGATCCCTGTGGCAGATAAGTGACCACTGTGCTGCTTTTCCTCTCACGTTTCATTACCAAACTGCCTCCGGATACCGCAGCTCTCTGAACATTTCCTGCCAGAAGTAACTGCAGCCCAGGCTTTCTAGAATACATAGGTGTGTGCTTTTCTACCACCCATTTCAGCCTGTGCATCATCCAGGAGAGCTATTGGGGAAGAACACGTGAGAGCTATCTCAGCCCCTCTTTCCTCCTTATTTTACAACCTGGCACTGATGTCATGAGAAGCCATAAAAGGTGAAAAGAGGAAGGCAAAGTGGAAAGCAGCATGTCTCCTCTGCACAACCTTGGCTGTCAGCACTCACTGGCTTAGACACTTCCTGAGCCAGAGCTCACACCCTAGCTCTCACATGAGCCCATTTGCCATGGGCTTGGCTAACCCTTTTTGTGACCCCATTCATACCTTTGGCCTCCCAAACATCCTGTGACAACGAGTTCCCCAATTTAAGCATGCATTGTACAGAGAAGGACTTCCTTCTCTTTGTTTCAAACCCACTGACTGGTATTTCCACTGGGTGTCTCAGACTGTGAGATCCCATTGAACAGCCATTCCCTGGTTATACTCTCTGTACCATTCATAATTTTTTTTTAAATAAACTTCCTTAGTCTTTCTCAACCCACAAAGTTCCCTCCTGTACTGAACACCACCTACCTGCACCACAGAAGAACACTCAAAACTAAACAAAAAAATAAACAAAAGCTCTTACATTTATTTCTGCTTTGTTTACATAAATTTCCAAGTTATTCATTACCCTCAATGAAACCTAAAAATGCTGAAAAATACAAGGCCAGTAGTGCTTAAATCTTTAAGTGAATTAGGATTTCCAAACCAAAGACTGATGAATCCCCATACACGCACACACAAGAACCACACCAGCCTCCTCTGGGACAAAATACCTCAAAGGCTTGTTGTAGCTCAGATACCAGAAACCAGCATTGATGTTCCCTTGCTCCAAGAGAAAGATTCCAGTCTGGAAAACTGCTCATGCACTATTGCAACCAGAGATCTACACCTGAGCGCTTCACCCTCCTGACCTTATTCTGGTACTTATCAACATATTCAGTGCCCTGAAATGCCTAGTCCCAGTTAAAAAAAGGCCCCATGGTATTAAAAACATGTCTCAAAGTAATTTTCCATCAATGGTGAATTAGAATGGTATCACCATGACAGTAAACAGTAATTGAACAATGGTACTCTAGAAGCATCTCACTGCAGCCACAAGGCAAAATAAAAGTGTGTTCCATCAAGCAGGAGGAACATGGGAATTCACACAGTTGTAGCAATGAGAGGATAGATTCCTGTTTTTATGAGAACAATCATAGACCTTTTTAATCCTTGATATGTATTTAAAACTGAGCTTTGTGCCTAGTTTCTTAGTTTCCCTTCTTCAGTTTGAAATTTGAAAAGTTTTGAATATTATGACATCAATCTCATTTTATGGGAATAAAGTTGTCAGAAACCAAGGACAGCTTTATCACTAGAGCAAAACCATGCGTGTAGTGTGTGTTTGTGTGCATGTATTAAGGATGAGGAGAAAAATCTATTCTGAAAGAATTAAGATGCTTAAAAATATCAAATAGCAAGAAGAAAATACTGTGTTCACTGAAGGGGAATTCAGCTCTAAGCAAAAAGTAGCAGACTATTTTAAAACTGTAACTGTGCCATTTTGAACCAAACAAATCAAGGTGATTCCCAAAGTGCAGTTAAGCTACTGACTCTTTAGACACAGATGAGTACTACATCTTGTGTTAATTGTTAAAGTGCAGCTCCTTCAGGCACCATAAGATTTCCAGCCAGGAATCCCCAGCTGGTTCATGTCCCATTTTGTATGTTTGCCAGATCATTGCTCTACTCAGCACCATATTTCCTCCTCTCAAGGGCAAGTCTTCCCTGAAAATAAGCAGCCCCTGAACTCACAAGACTGACTGGTGGCACCGCCGTGAGGAGAAGCATCTGGTTCTGCTCCACCTGGTGCTGACAGTGACAGGACTGGAGGTGGTCCTAGTACACCACAGCACTGCTGGGGGCACCTCCAGCAGGTATTCCTCTTGCCATGTCCATCTCACCAGTTTTCAGAGCAGCCCTTCCAATATCTCCTCGGAATGAGCTGGCACACAGGGGAGGCAAGGACACTTGTGCTAAGTCAGATTTCAGGACAAAGGAAGCCTCAGTTTCTGTATTCCAGCAGACTCTAGATTATACTGAAGTGGTGTATTGATATCAGGGCTGGCAGAAAGGGGGGCAGTGTTTGGAACAGCCCAGATAGAGCCACGCTGGGTTGACAGCTGGGTGGGATGCCCTTACTAATGCAAGGATGCCCTTACACTGTCTGAGGCTGGTCTTGCTCTGGAGCCCTGACTGCGCTTCTGCTCAGCCAAGCACTTTCCCCTGGGTAGGTCACAGACAGGTAACAAAGGCAACTTCAAGTTCCAGTGTATCAATCTCTTCCCAACTACCTTGGAATCGTATTTTGAAATACTTACAGGCATTTATTTTGCAAGAGATTCACTGTCTTTCACTTCTGCTACTTAATAATATTGCTGAGGCCATGATGAACATGGCAAAAGGGAGAAGATTGCTATGCAGATCAGATACCCATCATTAACCTAGAGAGTGATAATAAGTGAGGTTAATAGTGCTGCTGAGAGAGAGTTCAATGTGCTGAATGTAGATGAGATCTGCAGCCAAACTTCCTGCAGATTTCACAGGGGATAGGAACCTGCATCACAGTTTCAGACTGGATCCAGCTGAACACATCACTGGGACTAGGGCACCTCCAGTTCCAGCCCTGGGCCCCCTCTGCCCTGCAAACTCTCACTGTGCACTCTCCTCTCCATGACAGCTCTACAGCACACGCATACACATGTAATGGAAGCTCTTTAAACATTCCCTGTTGCTTCCATGCACAGCAGAATAGATTAGTCCCACAGAGACAGTACTTGTGATGATCTAGCACACCGAGGTAATGTAAATGCCAGAGCAATCAGGAGAAAGGGAAAGTGAATATCACCATCTGCTGATTTATGATTTCACTGGTTGATCTTCCTAAAATTTCTAGAAATATGTGTTATTTAGGCAAATAACCTGTCTTTAAGTTGAAATATTCCTCGTGCGACAGCAAGTTTAAGCAGGCATTATTTACTATTGTTTGGTTCCCAGTGAATCACTCAGTGTAATTTCCAAAAACTCACTAATATTGCATTGGACCAAGGTAATAATTCCCTGTAAATACCAAGCAAATAAGGTGCTTTACAGTCCCTTAGTGTCCCTCCTTCCACCCAGAGCGCACTCCACAGTTTGTGCACTCATGAATTTACCCCTGGTGCCTGTGAGGCCAGGGGAGAAAAACAAGATTTGGAAAAATTCATCTCTAACAGAGAACTGTAATTTACTTGTAAAAACATAATACAAACATATTTTAAAACTGTTTTCTTTTTCCACAGGGATTTTCCATCACCATATCTCTCATCATTAATATCAGTTGGAAATTATACTTCAAGTTGATAAATTTTAGTAATTTTAATAAAGCTGATGCTAAGAGAATCTTGAGTCACCTTGCTCCTTCTCCAAAGACAGAACATACTGTCTGTTCAATGTGTTTCTAGTTATTCACTACAAAGCTATTAAAATAGTTGTATATGGCATAACACTGCATGAAACAATAAATCTCCAGCAGTTTAAGTAACAACTATTTCTGAGGAGAAACCATAGTTCTGCTTCCTTTGGGTCTGTGAACACCCTAAACATCTTAATATTCAAATGACAAGAAGGAGGTTTCAACCAAAAAAATTATCTCTGATGAAAACCTGTTCGCCTTCCAGTAGATGCTGGAGGGAGATTTAAATCATTCATACCAAAGTGATCAATATTCTGCATGGCACTTCACAAAGGAATTAAAGAAAATCAATTTCCTACAGACCTTCCTATTCTGAGCTTTTTTTATGAGTCAATGACAGCTGAAGTGTTTGCATCGTCAAGGAGGTCTTTCAGCACATACCTCAAACACTGCACAAGACCTCTCTTGGGAGGCATAAAACAAACTCCCTTGTTCTGATGTGCAGACTTCAGAGCAACAACCAGAAAGCATGGCTGCATTGCACCTCTCATACTCCCATACACATATATTCTTTTTTAAACTAGCTTGTATTATGCAGAGTAATATATTTTCCTAGCACTCTGAGCTTAGCTGCATTCATGTGGAATACTGCAGACTCCATAGGAATCAAGAAAAGCAAAGGCACAACTACGTGCTAGACATTTTAAATCGTGGTGGCAGAGCCTGAAGGAACAAAGGAACACTGTATGAATTGCAAAGTAAAATATGGCTGTTCTGTTCCTCTGTCATAGCTGCATATACCCTAAAATCATATAGTTTAGCTTGTGAGGTCTCCTGACTAAAAAGTGCAATTTAACACAGTAAGTGTTACAGCAAATTTCACTAAAGAGATATGCAGAACAAAAAAAAAAAAAAAAAAAAAAAAAAAAAAAAAAAAAAAAAAAAAAAGAAAAAAAAAAAAAAAAAAAATAGGAGAGAGAGAATTACTCATGTTCACTGCCTTTAGGAATAACTAACCAATACCCCTGCTAAGATGTTTCCATTCCTGTGGTACCCCATCTCTCAGAAAACAATGCCTGATGGGACCATCACCTGTGGGGCAGCCCTGACTGCTCAGCAGCGTCTCCCACAGGCTGCAGGAATCTCCTGCTGACAGACAGCACAGGAGTCACAGAGATCTTTAAATTTCCTATTTCGTACTGAGAGGAAGCTACAGTTGTACTCACACCATGCTGCAGCTTCCAGCTCTCTGTGGGCTGGTGTCTGTGATCCTCCCCCTGCTGCTGGCACACTGCACATATTCCTCTCCTGTGATCTGCTTTTTTCACCACAGTTTTCGAAGACTGCTTGCTGTGTCCTGGATTAGTTTCCCAATCAAAAGTTCGCTATCACAGTCTTAGAAAATACACTTTTTCGGCTTTCCATCTTATCAAACACATTAGCCCTAAGGCAGCCGTGTGCAAACTTGGTTGTTTTGTGCAATACCCAGGAAATTTTTAAGATTTAAGCCTCAAGATTCTGAAAAAATTTCTTCTAATGACTTCATCTGCAGCTAGTCCACAGCTCTGCAATGGCTGCATGGTTTTCTCTGTTGGTAATTTTTTGTCCCACTTGCCAGGTGACTCCGTGGGGCTGTGCCCCTACAGGGCTCTGTAGGAGTGGAGTGAACAGGGCAGGAAGCACTTGAAATAGCAGAAAAGTTCAAACAACATCCATGTCATGTATCCAAGATGTTGTCCAGCACAGGAGCCACCCCAGTGAGTGCAGCCCTGCTGTGCCCCAAGGCAGCCTGGGCCAGGTACCCAGCAGGGGGAACAGCAGCAGCATTGCACCAGTAATCTCCTTTGCAGACACCATACAGGTCCTGCACTCACGTCACTTGGCTCCCTTGAGTGAGGGTTTTGGTTGAATTTATCTTGTCACAGCTGAACCCTCCTCCTGTGTCCGATTTACCATATTCTTCTACCCAAACCTATGGCAGAAAAATGCAACGTGGAGGTGAAAAATTGGTGAGAAGGTTCTTGAGACCCAACAGTAATCAAATCAGAATGTGTGTGTATCATCTTTACCCCAATGTTTGGTGTTTGCACTGCTGCTTATGCAAACTGCAGGGTTCGGGTATTCTTTTAAAGAAACATACAACAAAAGAATATTTGCAAAAATATCATTTTACAGAAGAAAAGCACTCATCAAGGACCACACCAACAACTCTACAGCTGCATCCATCCATTCAACAGGAGCTTTACAACCTAAGTATTTTTTAGGTAAAGACAAGGGTTTGGGGAAAAACCCTTGCTGATGCTACAGCACTTCACTACAAGAGCCTGACCATCCCATTAACTGCCTAGGTGATCCAGTCATTAAAACAAATGAGCCACACTTTTACAGGGCTAGAAATTCAGGAATCCATACTGCCCTATTATCTTACAGTGAATAAGAGCCTGTATATTTTGCATGTAACTATAAGCCAATCAAAAAGAAAAAGAAAGAAAGAAAGAAAAAAAAAAAAAAAAAAAAAAAAAAAAAAAAAAAAAAAAAAAAAAAAAAAAAAAAAAAAAAAAAAAAGAAGAAAAGATAAATTTTAAGAAGTATGTTGTTTTCTTTCTTGGTTTTTAATTTTTTTTTTGGCGAACATCATCCATCAGAGATCCCACACATTCTCCAAGAATCTCTCCAAAGTTACATGCATGAGACAAGCCCTTCAAACATCATAATCAGTCAGATCAAATGTTTAAATGCTTTTTCTTCATGAAGCAAGTAAATTAAAGGCCCATCTATGGGAACACAGATATTCCTGCACAAAGATCTCCTACCATCCTTACAATCTGAAAATCATTTGGTTGTTTTGAAAAGGATGTGAGGCAGGCTGGATGCTTGCAAGGCAACCTATCTAATTTAAGCCATCCCCAACACTTGTAACACAGAGTGGCAAATGCAAACCTGGACAGAGCAGGTACTAAAAACCAAGCATACCTGCACTCAGGACAGGGAGCTTCTGCAGGCTGGCCCAGCTGCAGGCACATGTCTTCCCCCCTCCTCTGCCCTGCAGAAAAGAACATCTGGGTCTCTCTCTGCATGTCCAATGTCATGACTGAGGTAGAGAAAAGACTAAAGGCAAGTAAAATCTCTGGTTTTCCACAGGATATGTTTGTCTATTCCTTACATACCTTCTGGCATCCCCTAAAAACAGCTTTAGCCTGAACTTCCCATCACCCAAGCCAAGGGGCTAAAGTGATTATTACCAGTTAGGACTGTCCAGAATGTCCACCAAAGGGATTTATACTTGGACTAGGGCTGGTTTTGAAGCATTTTATTGTGAAAATTTCACCACCAAGGAAACTTGACTATAACCTACCATAAACAACTCATTTCAGGGAATATGACTCCACAGAGAACAGGATTATCAGATACTCTGGTGAATGTAAGATCCTACAAAATTGTTGCCTGTGAATTCAACGTATATTCCTGCTGCTTTTTCTTACTTGGATTTACTACTAGCATGTCAGGTTCTACCTTTTTTCTTTTGTTTTTATCAATCAGGCTCATTAGTTGAAATTCACAGTCATTCATGTGAATGAGGAGAAGTCAGGGCCTCCTGTACAGAAGAGGATTTAGGAAATGCTCTTTTATTACCTCTTCAGAACTTGGCTCTGAATTCCTCATCCTGAATGAGCTTTTTTCCCTTCTATTTAACCAGACAAAGCACAGATCCAGGACATATAGACGATTTGGGTAGAGCTGAGATATGTGTGCTCTTTGGCTAATCAAAAATTCTTTGGGTGAAGTACTTGAGGCAACATGTGCATGACTAGGAAATGATAGGCAGGCATATAAATATGCATAAGTGTATATTCAGACTTAATTTCTCATATCCTGTGGCTGAGCATTACCAGCCATGGGGTGCGGGGGTGGGGAGGGGGAAGAGAGGGAATAAAAATAAAAAGAGCCATGGGTCTGTTTGCTGCCTGCTATTCAGTATCTCCTCTGCCCTAAAGGGGAGTCATTCAGTCTGCATTCTAGGAAATGCATGATCCAAAGTGAAGAACATTGTATATATTTGAGACCAACAACCCACACGGAAATGTTCTTGCATCTCTTAATAAATGTCAATTATTTGTACACTATCTTCCATAAATGAAAATAAGCTTTCATAATGAGGTATATAATATTGTCAAGGCTTGCTGAAAAGAAGTCTTCTGGGAAGTACCAGAAGTCCACATCCTATCCCTGAATTCTGAGAAATCACTTAAGCCTGATGTAGCTGACATTTGTCTAACAATATATGGAGGCAAATGCCTTATGGTTGAAAGCATATTGGAAAGACCATGGCAACTTGTTTGTTCCAGCAGCAGTCAGAAACAAATTATATTCCAAAACATGTGTTCTTTACCTGCTTGTTTATGGCTAGCTGACACGCAGAGCTAAAACCCCTTGCTTCCAGTTAAAAGGAACTTCATTTACAGAGCAAAGCTCATTTCAAGGCCTTTATCCACAAGCAAGTTGAACAAGCACGTCTCTGTCAATTTACTCTCTGGCAGGGCAGTGATGTCCTGGAGGCTATACAAGATTTTGTGCAGCAATTGCTTAGATCAAGCCCTTAGATGCAGAGGGAATGCCATTTTGGTGGTGTTTGCTGAAAGATCCTAATGGCTGCCAGGAGGTGAACTTCAGAACCAAAGTCAATAACATTCCTCATTAAAACACTGGATTTGCCATGCTCATTTTAGATTCAGTTGAAGGAGCAATGAAATCACTTTCTATATAATAAAAAACATTTTTGAGCTGCCTTACAAGGCATTAAATTGCAAAAGAGGTCAAGGCTAAGCCATTCCACCTGAGAGTTTCCAGATATTACGAAAGAAGAGGCTGGAATATTAGTTTTGCTGGAACTGGGCTTTGGAGACACAAAGTCAGGTGAAAGGGTTTGGAGAGGAAATTGGGGAGAGATGGGGCTTTCTGAATGCTTAACTCCTTGCAATTGCAGTCTTTGGGTATGCTAAGAGCTGTAACCAGTGTGTACTTTTACTAATTTGATTTAAAAAAAGAGTAGTTTTCATTAACTGAAAGGATAATACCAATAAGCCAAATTCATAATTTCAGTCTGCATATAAATGATACATAACCCCGTAAATTCTCTCCCTTACAGTTTACTCAGTGTTTCGAAAATTCCTGAAGAAGCTGACTAAAGTTTCCAACCCTGCACAAAACAAAAGCTCAGTATGTTAAGGAATTTACAGAGAAGTGTGACAATTACACTACAAAAGACCAGCAGTGAGCTCGCAGGTCCCCAAAGATTGTTATTTCTGACTTTGTCCAGATTCCGAAAATGGGCAGTGGGCAGTGTAAAGACTGATGAGAGAATGAAAAGAATTTAAAAGTAACTGATTGCTTAAAATTCCTTGAGGGTGAGAAGGCAAGGTAAAGCTTCAGTGAGATGGAGAAAATGTCTAATTACACATAAAATATACATAAATAAATACATAACTGTTCTGGTAGGGCATGTACATAATACTAAGGAAATGTAAAACCGTCTTTCAAATCAGTTCTCTGCTTACGTAGCAAAGTATCACACTTCTTTTGTGTGGCACTTGGGAACTGATAAAAGGGGTGGAACAGATAAACAAACCTCTTCTTTATGTTGTCTGCCACTGGAGAAGGCTGGACCATAGCTACAATACAGACTTGTTTATAAAATAATAGAAAAAATCAGGATTAGAAATACTTAGAGATGTTTATCCAAGGAAAGGTTTAAAAATATTTGATGCAAAGAAACTGCTCATCTTTGCTGTTTCTCTGTCCACTCTTCTCCCCAAGGCCAGAAGACCCATTATGAGCCATCCATTCTCCTCTTTCTCTGAACTGTACATATTTTTTAAAGGAATAATCCAGAAAATTTATGAAGCACAGTCTCACTATTTATTTTCATTTGAACTCTAAGCCTGTTGTGTTCTTCTCTGAAATCTCTGGCAATTCATTTGCTGTCTGTTTTTTTCATTTATAAATTACTGTGTAATTATTGGATAAGTTCTAGAAATTTTATTTGCATTTTGCAATTCAGGGCTCTGATTGTGAAGTGGGATTATTTTGAAGTGCTTTTGTCTGCTTGTTTTCAAGACCACAGAACACCTTGAACCTGGACTATTTGTTGTTTTTCCAGTAAATCCTTCCATGCTTTTTAGCTGAGCATTATTTTACCTAACTGAGGGGTTGGACTGCTCTATTCTTGAACTGGAACATGCTATCATATTCCCCTTCAAGAGTTTTTATGAATATCTCGGGATTAAGTTTGAAGGTAGTTCTGGCAAGGGCACTGAGGGCACTGTTCATTTGCTGTGGCTACAGCTGGTGAGTAGTTATATAGGATTTTTTCTTTTTTCTGTATCAGGAAATAGGTATTTCTGATTTTAATGTCTCCTAATCACGTAAACTGCAACTTGAACAGATTTGCTTGGGGCATTTGCCCACTGTGCTTTTGAATACCACAAAACAGCAGACTTACTGTTGCACTTACTTCTAAAAACCTGGATTATACATCCATTCCATATGTGCAACAACAACAACTACAACAATAATAATAATAACAATAATAAAGTCGACGCTAATTTATACCAGGGTGAGTACATTAATGAAGCTACCTGGCAGAGGTCATCACATTAAATGGCATGTGTTCCCCAAATAATAAAACAAATCAACAGTTTAAGGTGCAGATGCCCATAAATCTCAGGAGCATTTGAGCTGACTGCTTCTTACATGCAGGAATTTCACTCCTCATGCATTTTAAATACGCTAGCTATTCAATAATCCAAAATTTTAAATGGGAACATCCATAAGCCCTGATTTACAAATGCAGTAAAATTCAGACCTGTGTGGTGTCAGAAATCAGTCCGTCATAATTCCACCAGCTGTCCAAGAACATCATCTTCTCAAGAGCAATCATCCACCACATCCGGAAAAACTTAATACCAACTCTCCCCCTCCAATTAAAAAAAAAAAAAAAAAAAAAAAAAAAAAATCCAAAATTTAGAAATTTAGTCAGCTCTTTGCTGTCTGCACTGGCTTTGGCCTGTTCTTGTTCTAAAACTCTCCCCTTGCCATGAAAGAACCAAGGTCAAGGTAAAATGGAAAGTCTCCACATGGTTATGGTAGAGATTTGTGACCATTGATATTGGGTAATGTATTGAAGTGACTTGTGTTTCACTGAGAGTCAAATTGTGCTGCAGACATTCAGTCTGACTTGTATGGACTGAAGAAGTGGTACCTCAACCACCTTAGCTGAACCACAAAAGCCTGCACTCATCATGGAAGTACCATGGATTTAATGTAAATTATTATTCAAAAATAATAACATGTGATAAAAATATAATAATATAAATAACCTATATTCATTATCACAGGTTTAAAATTCTCTGACTTGCAATACTTGCTCCATTTTGAGTTGGACCTGACATCCCTCAAGGCAACAGACATTACATGACAGACTGCAGCTGACCATGATGTCAATGACCAAGGTGAATGTCATGCAGACAGTCCACCCTCTGGAAAAGTAGTTAACCACTCTACTCACTGAGTCCTAGGAGGAAGTCTGGTAAGTCCCTCCATGAGACAGTCGCTGTCTGATAAAGGCAAAAAGCACAAAGAAGGTTAGAGCAGGATTTTCTTTCCACTAATGGTAATGTATTTTCACCTCCTGTCACTCCAAAACCTCCTAGTAGAAGACACAGTGAAGGGTCCCAGACCTGCTGTCCTGCATCATTACCCTTACCCTATCCTGTAGCTTCCAGAACACCTGGGAAGTCAGTCCTGTGAGACTGGGAGCACCATGTTTGCTGATGGGTTTATTGAACATCATACACAACATATGAAAGCTTTTCATTTGAAAACAGTCATCACTTCAGATATTAATTAGCTGTAATCTCCCATTCTTACACTATCTTCTTGTTTAGTCTTAGCACACACACAGAGCTGTGGGGTATGGAAATCTCCAGAGAAGTCAGCTGGCAGACTAACACAGAGATCAAATTTACACCTTAGAATGATTGAAGAGAGAGGATTGTTGTAGTTTCACTGGGAATATCAGGAAGGCCTGGAGCAGCTAAAAATGTGAGATCAGAGCCATCAGGGACCAATAATATAAGCCTAAGAAACTGGAGAAGGAAGACAGAAGTGGCTTAGGGTGTACTCGAGGCAGCAGATCAAAGGGATGTGCATGAAATAAGTCACATCCAAAACTAATTGAGTAAATGGAAGAGCAGACAGACACAAAGACTGAAGCAAGTCTGGCTTTCTTTACTATCTGCTGTACTATTTCTACTGTGCTTACAAAATTTACCTTGATTATCATGGAGATATTGCAAGCAGGGCACCAGCAGAGATGGTGATGTTGACATGCAGAATGATTGTATCAGAGGTACTGTTTATTAAATAAAGTCCTGTCCCCTGCAACTGACAAGGCACGGCTGTTACTTGCCTGTTCTCTTTCCACATTCAAATAATACTTAGCCAAGAGGAGCTCAGGAGCTTTGAAGCTGAGATGCTTTGCTTCATCCTATAGGCACAGAGTCAGGGGTCAGTCACTGGGGGCAGTGGAAAGAAGATGTTCCACGGGACAATGAGCTGGAAAGGGGCCAAGGAGACTTCCAGACGCTTCACAACATAAAATTGTCTCTAAGATTTAAACTGCTGAGGAGCAGATCTCTGTAAAAGCAAAGCTGTTTCATCTAGATCTTTCCAGTTTTGACATACAGTTCGATAAATCATATCAAGAGATGAAACAGCAGCCAATATAAGGCCCCCCTGTTTACTCCATCTGTAGCACCAGAGGAAGAAGGGGTGAACTGAGATCATCCTTTTAGTTCTTAAAACCTTCTTTCTTCAGCATACTGTTCACACCTTTCCCTAATCATCTTTAACAGAAGTATAGAAACATCTCAATTTTCCAAAGCCAATTTAAGAAACACATCATTTAAAAAACATAGCACTAAAACAACTTTCAGAGAACCACAGAATCATTTAGGTCGGAAAAGAGCTTTAAGGTCATCAAGTCAAACTGCTTTAGCCTAGATTAAATGAGATTTATAACCAGGTCTGGTCCACACATCTCCAGCAGCAAAAGGTGAGGCTTTCACTGCAGAAAATGCTCTAAGAGCCCCACAGTCATTAAAAGCCTGAGAGAGAGAGAGAGACCACCCCTCCAGGTTTGCTGCCAGGCTAGAGCAGATGGGATCTTGTAGGTCCCTCCAGGCATGCTTGGTGCACAATATGTCAGAGACACCTGCCCAAAATCACGAAGATGCTTGCACACCTGGCTAAACAGAGGCCTGGTAAGAACTGCAGCTCTCAGGGGTATTGTCCAAACAAAATTATGAGTTACTTCAGGGCCGGGTGCCACCCAGGCAGATTAATTGCAAACATTGTAGCAAAACATGAACACTGCTGCACTGACTTCTTGGAAGTGAGGTTCACAAAAGAAGGCAGGCTGTAACATAGGCAGACTGAATAGGAGACACATTTCTCCATCCTGCCACATCTCCCTGTCTCCCTCCCCCAGTCCTGTGACATGCACAGTCCCACAGAGAGCCTCCACTTGACATCTTCATCCACAAAAGTCCAAAGAGTTGACTGGCAGGTTTCTCACACGCCCGTTCGCCACAGCAAGAAGACAGAAATAGGTGTGTGAATATTGCTGCATTTCAGCCCCATCAGTCAACTCAGCAGTGATGATGGGACCAAATGAAGTCTTTCCACTCATTAGATTCCTGTGGTCTGCTGCTTGCCAGGAGCTTGACCACAACTCCCTGGTGTGTGTAGATGGCTTCTGTGATTCCCAGGTGGTCTCCCATCAAAATATATCCCAGGCCTGGATCTGGTTAACTTTCAAGTACAAATGACACCAACATAGTCATGGGCTCCGAAGGTGATTATTTCTTCAAAAATACACAGTTTTTAGCAACAAAGGTCAGAAAATAACCGCCACTTGTGGAGTCAGAAATAAGAAGTCAGAGCAAATCTATCTTCTTGTTGTTGTTGTTTTTTTGTTTTGTTTTTTTTTTTTTTTTTTTTTTTTTTTTTTTTTTTTTTTTTTTTTTTTTTTGTTTTTTGTTTTTTGTTTTTTGGTTTTTTTTTTTTGAGAACTACGAAGAAGCAAGGCTGCTATTTTATTTTTTCTTAACCAAAAGAGTACTTTAAAAGTAAGACCTATAATTCAATTATTCAATTCAAGATTTTCCAGTCACCATAGTCACAGATTCACAGAATAACTGTGAAAGGGTCAGTTCAAGGAAGGGACCTTGAAAATCATCTAGTTTTTAGCCCCCTGCAAGAACACCTTCCACGAGAGCAGGGCCCAATCAACAATTCAATAATTCAATAATTCAATAGTTGAATAATTCAATAGTTCAATTCAATAATTTTCTTTCTCTTCAAATAAGAAGTATTATCACTTCCACATTTAACCCAATCCTTAAGGCCTCTCTGCTCTCTCCCTTCCCTCTTCTAGACAGTCTGCCCTGACGCTCCTCAGGCCCAGGTGACTGCAGGACTAAGGAAATAATTGTTACTATGGAAGCAAGATAAATCTCTGTTTTTAACAAAGCCCTTTTTCAGTGGAATTTGATACTATTATTTTTACTATTTATTATTTGATTCTGCAAGAAAACCACCTTGAATCAATACAGAAATAATTAAAGGACCTGGGCATGGATTTGATTTCCAGGCAGGAGAACAAGGTCTCTCTGTTTCCCTCCCTTTTTACCACACTGCTGGCACAAAAACGTACGAAATGTGCAAAGAGGGTTCAAGAGGATTCAATAAATCAGTAGAAAGATTTGTAGCTTTTTTTTTTTTTTTTTTTTTTTTTTTAACTTGAAGGGTGAAATATAGGAAAAGGACTGCAAAAAAGCAGGGAGGGAGAACTAGGAAAAGGCAGCAGATGTTGTAAAATATCTACTTTCATGTTCCCTGTGCAGCACAAATGTGCAGACGTATGTTGGCAGAGCTACAGTCAGAGTCCACAGCGAGGCTACATCTTACACATCTGGAAGGTATTTGGCAGGGTGTAGAGTTCAAATGTTTTCTGCTTCAGCTGATTTCAGACATCCCTCTCAGTGACAGGCTGAGCTGGGGACAGCTCAGCCAACAGGCTCCTTGGAGGAGCCTTTCCCTGCAGTTCCAGCTCCGACTGCTGTCAGGAGCAGGCGTGGGGCTGGGCTCCGCTCTTCCCTCGGGCTAAGGGGTGCGAGTAGCTCTTAGCAATGAGAATGATAATAGAGGAACTGGGAGGAGAGCAGGCAGAAGAAAATGGCACCACAAGTCAGCAAAGCCTGGCCTCGTATCAAGAAACAGAATGTACTTGGATGAGATCCAGAGTGTGAGTTAACTGGAGTGCAGAGCAAGCCATTCAGGAAATAAGAAGGTCCTCACTGCACAGAAACACGGAAGGGTCACATTAGAGCCCATGTGCTGCTTTTTTTCTTTTTCTTTTTTTTTTTTTTTTTTGAAATCTTTCTGTTTTAAAAATAAATAAATACAAACAGAAAGGAAAAAAAATCCGTTTCTCTGCCTTAAAAGAAAGGCCAGCTTAAGCCAGCAGGGAAGGTGAGGCATGTTGCTGTGTCTGGGACTGACATCGCACTGGCCCAGAATGGGAGCTTGCAGCAGTCACCAGAGGTTAACTCTGCTTCAGTAAGAAATGTTTCTCAGCAGGAATGCACTTCTAGGACCTCTACATCCTCCAGCTGGCACAATCCAGTGCCTGTGAACTACCTGCTGAGCCTAGTGAGGAGAGAGCAAGTCCCTGGTGTGGTGCATAATTTACATCACCACGATGAGCCTTCCAGGTGCAGAACCCCTTGCCTGTCTCACAGCTGGCTGTGACCAGCTAACCACCATGCCAGCAAAGCCCTGCTGATGCTGCAGATCCCACAGGCGTGGAGCAGTTCCTGCACAGGGAGGCTTTCCCCACCCCTCAGCACAGGGAGCCAAGACAGGGACTCCACTGATGAGGAAGGATAGCTGGTGTGACAAGGGGACAGGGGACAAGCTTTACCCCTGTGAGCTGCCCTTGGGTCACCCAGAAAATGTTGCCCTCATTTCCTCTGGAGTCCCAACCATGCACAGGAACTCATCTGGCAATTCACTGATCCTTTCAATGCTTGACACACTTAAGGCTTGCAATGTGTGTTACACACCTCCACTTCTGCCTTCACCTTCTCTGCCCAGAGCCATCCTGGAATTACAGCAGGGAAAGAGAGGAGGAATTGGATGAACCAGTGTCTAAAACTAGTAAAACTAGTGTGCCAAGACATTATCACTGAATAACACTGTCAATGGCAGGAACATTTTGCAGCACAGCACAGTTCTTGCAACACCCCTCCTCCATCTCCCCCCCACTCACCTCACTATTTTTATTTGCAGTTTGTGCTCTCTGACAACACACATACCCAGATGCAGGTGATGTCACACTTCTGCCTTCTTCATTCCGATTTAAAACTTGAAAAGGCAGCTCTCAAACTGTTTCTAAGATCGCAGACACTGGTAGGTTTGAGCTACACGTGCACTAGAGAGGTGAGGGAATGGAAAGTCCCCATGCTGTAACACCTCTGCATGGCCACTCTTCTCTACCACTGGTGTCCAGATATGTAGCCCCACTTTGAAAATATCCCACAGCAGGGGCTTGCAGCTGGGCCTGTCCTCAGAGGGTGCTTCCCATCTACCTGTCAGCCCAGCCATCAAGCCTTGCACTGACATTTTCCCTGGGTCAGCATTTCCAAATATTTTTTTATCGCGACCCTACCACCTCTCTCCCTCAGGCTCCTCCTTCCCTGGCTCCCCTGTGCCATTCCACCACACACCCTGACAGCTTCTCCAAAACAGGCATTCACTCCCTCCCTTTCCATCAGGTACCCCAGGCAAACTCACCCAACAGCCCTCCCGTTCTGGTGCTGACATGGAGGAGCCACAAGGTTTCTTTAGCTGACATAATGAGAGGTTTGTTCAGGGATGGAAAAAGCCCAAGAGAAACACTGAGATGTTTTATAAAAACTCTTGAAATGACAGCAAGTCAGGGATTTTAAACTGCTGATTCCATACATCAAAAATACAGCCAAGGTGAAGGAAGAACCTGCAATCCTGGTACAACAAAAATTGAAACCTGGAACAAAGTTAAAATTTATCTGATCATGAATGAAAGGCTGAGAGACCTGGGGCTGTTGAGCCTGGACAAGACAAAGCTACAGAGAGACCTTAAGGCACCTTGTAGTACCTGGGGGGAACTTACAAGAAAGATAGAGAGGGTCTTCTACAAGGGCATGCAGTGATAGGACAGGGGGAATGGCTTCAAACTGAAAGAGGGCAGGTCTAAGTTAGATATTTTGAAGAAATTCTTCAGTGTAAGGGTGGTGAGACACTGGAAGAGGTTGCCCAGAGAAGCTGTGGGTATCCCATCCCATGAAGTGCTCAAGATTAGATGCAGTGGGGCCCTGTTCTAGAGGAAGGTATTCCTGCCCGTGGCAGGGGGCTCAGAACTAGATGATTTTCAACGTCCCTTCCAACACAAACCATTCTGTGAATCTATGACTAGGGTGACTGGAAAACCTCAGCAGACTGAGACCCAGGTAATTAGTCTTTTCCCTACAAATAGAATTTTTTTACTAGAAAATACATATGAACCATAAATATAAAATTCTCTTATTTTTTTCAACTTGCTGTACCTACCTTAGCAATACCAACATGATATGGTGCTGTGTAGATGAACAGTCTGCAGAGGAGGAGTGGTTTAACCACAATGTCAAACTGCTCTGCCTCAGCACAGTAGCTCACCTCCCAGTCCCAGCCCAAAGGAATAGAGGAAAACAGTTTTGAAATGGGAGAGCACCCACTGCAACCACCTGAAACACCTGTGTTTGGCTTCTATGTAAAAAATCTGAATTCCAAAACAAACCACATGTTGTCACCCAATGATTTTTAATCCAAAAGGAGCAGCAGCAGCAGCAAACCAGGGAACAAGCAGCAGTTCTCACACCTTGCAGGTGTAGAGAGACAGGTCAGGGTAAACAAACAAATACCTAAATCCAGTTGGTGGCAGGAGCCCTGGGGCAAGGATGCAGCACATGTGACTCAGAAATACGTGATCTTTCCCAAAGCCAGGAAAGGGGAGAGGTGTTTTGAGCACTAGATCAGCTGTTTCCCTCAAGACTGCTTCAGAAAAACCATAATGCTGGCAGACTGATGTGCCTGAGCTCTCAGTCACAGCACAAACAGCAGAGTTATTCCATCTTGGCAAGGGTGGTGCCAGCAGACGTGGGGCATAATGATCTAAGAACATAAAGCAACAAGGTCTGTGGACAGAGGGGAATATATTTTATTGGACTCACTAACACAGTTACAGAAATAAAACAGACCAGCTTTCATCATGCAAGCTTTTCCTCAGGTCTGAAATGGAAGTGGCTCTCCCCAGGGGAGGGCCATGACCCATGGCGACCACAAGGAATCTGAGAAAACAATGGGATGCTGAAATTCGGTGGATTATTCACGCATATCTGAAATATTAAAAGGCAGGATGGCTGTTGACTAGCACAGGATTTGGCCAGGGGAAGAGGGCAGGCAGCTGCCTGCCAGGGGCTCTCCAAAAACTGGTGGGAATCAACCACACTGTGCTGAGCAGAGCAGACCCTCCTGCAGCTGACCGGGCTGGGACTGGGAGCCCATGTGCCTGGGGCACCAACAGCTGAGGATCAAGCACTGCCCAGGTTCCCAGGCTCCCAGGGATTTCCCAGCAGCTTGTCAAAGGCAGCACACAACTTTGCTCACAGCCCTGGTGGAAGCCCTGTTTATGAGCAAAGCTGCCCGGGTAGGTGAGGCTGCAGAGGCTTCACTTGTGTAAAGCCTGAGCTGTCAGCAGTTACTGGTGCAAAGTGCACAGCTATGGGGCCCTTTGGGGGCTTTAGAATTCTGCAAAGAAGAGTTTGCAAGAGATAATGTTATTTTTTCCAGCTGTTCACAGGACTTGCCACATCTCTACAGAGCAACTTCTTTCAAAGAGTGTGAAAGCCCTTACAGTCAGCCCCAAGCACACTGAGGGAAATGCTCTCTTCCTGCTGAGATAAAGGTCCAGTGGCACATGAAGAAAGGCCTGTGCTCCCTTGGAGAAATGACAAAACCTAGTGTATCAGTATTGTTCTGGCTGAGCAGAGGCCATTGCAGCCGCCCTGCTTCATTCTGTATTCCCTTTCTCAATATCTGTACACAGGGAAAGATGATCAAAGTGTAGCCCAGACCTGCTCCCGCAGCCAGAAGTCAAACATGAGCATGGAAGAAGAGCTTGTGCCTGATTTTGAATGCCTGCTGAGAAAGAGATCTGCACATGGAAGTTGGAAAAGACTTGGTCTGGTAGAAATAAATCTAAGTATGTATCTTTGGATGAGGAGATGAGACTAATGAGAAAAGGGAGGGAGGAGACAGCAAGTGATAGGATTGAACACATGGAAAATGAAATTTTTGCTGTTGACATTAAACAGCTTCAGACCTAGTACTAAATGGTGCTTTCTACCCTTCTCCTGTAGCAGGAAACATCTCAAAATTAGAAAATTGTGATACAGTCAGAAGTAACATCTAAGTTTCAAGGAAATGCAGGAATATGGATATTATTTATGCATGAGGAGTCATAGTAAAAGAAGGGAAAAAGCTATACTTGAGTGAAAGATGAACTGTGGAGTAGCATGGCATCATCTTTATCCATCATCTCTTCACAGCAGGTTTCCTGCTTTAATGAAATCCCAAGAGCTGATGAAAAAGGAAGGCAGGCTGCCAAAGTGAGTAAGGCACTGTCATTGCAGAGTGGCCTGAGTTCCCAGTGCTCCAGCTCACTTGCAAAGCTCAATACCTCAGGTAGGAGTTACAGCTTATGGCTGGTTTTCACTTAAATGTGAAGCTCAAAAATCGTCTCTCTCTGGTCAGATAACAAGAGGCCAGTTTACTATTTTTAAAAATGGTATGTGTTAACCAAATTGAAAATAGAACCAATTTCCTTTAAGTCACGGGTCCTTTGCAGGAAACCAAAAGACATCAGACGATCTCACGGTCCATCTTTTATCCTCCACCTCTCCTAGGATGCCACCAGACGGTGCCACGTCCTCCCCCAGAGGCTAAAACTGCCTCAGACTCAGGAAGAAAAGCAAGTGTTTGAAATGCCACCACAGATGTTACCATCTTTCTGCTTCCTGAAGAACCATGGGGAGACTAGACCACAGGTTTTTCTGCAGCCTTGCCTTTGGCAGTCAGCACTCTGGCCAGCCAAGGCTCATCTTCAGGACTTTGCAGGCAATGAGTGCCCTTCTGACAATGGACCACTGATGCTGTGGCACTGGTATCTGGTACCTTGTTGTTTTACCACTTCTGAACTAAGTGGTTGCCCCAGAGAAAGACTGAGAAATTGGATGTCTGGCTTTTGAGTGTTGCCAAAATGCAGCTTAAGAGAGAAAATGCATCTGTCTCTCTGCAGATCACAAAGATGGAGATGAGAGACTTCTCACGGAGAGCCCAGGAAGTCATTTTGCCCAGTTTTCTCATCACAGCATGACAGAGTACTGGGTGGGGGGAAGGGAATCTGCACCAAACTTCAGTTTCCCTTCAGCTCTGGATTTGACTCTTATCCATTCTCAGGGTCAATGGAATTTATGAGAATTTCTTTGTGGACTCAACCCATGGTCACAATATGGCTGCAGTGGCTTCCACAGAGAGACACCTTACATGTGACTGCTACTGCCATTGACTTCCAGTGCAGATTTGTGCCCCACAGATTTTCCCTCTTGCTTCAGAGGCACTCAACCCTGTCCATTCCTGTTTGGAAAGCAACAGACTGAGCTTGGATATGAAGAGGAAGCTTTGTCACAAGTCAGGGTTTCCTTCACCTTTAGACACAATACCTACACATGCATGAACACGAGAAAGGTAATTAGCGAAAATGCAAGACTTCAAAAGGGAGTTTTTTATTACCCCCATACCACAGATCCCTACCAGTTACCTAACTGCTGCTATAAACTAGCTGCAAAAGGGTTCATATAACCTTGGCAAAGTCTGCACTGCCTTACCCCACAAGGCCCTGGGTGCCTGGTGCCACCCTGCAGGGAGGGGCAGGATGCAATATCCGACCCATGGGGCAGCCCAATGTCCTGTGTGCTTTTCTAATTGATGCCAGATATTGGCTGATGGTTTGAAGTTTATATGTACTACGTCTTCCAGATCATTTTCCTTCCAGTGTCATGAGGGCTGTTTTCATTTAAAGCATGTCTTGCTTTGCTATTGTTTAACCCAGTCCTCTGTACTACTACATTTTTCCATGTTAAATCACTTAGGACCATTTTTACTGAAGCATAGAGGGAATCCAGCTTTTTTATCCAAATTGCTGGCCATCATCTTACACACAGAGGACTTGCTGTGTAAAGGCAGCAGTAACAGACAGAAAGTTTGCTGTGGAAGTATGGAAGTACCTGAGGTACCTTCAAGGAGCAGGGAGCATAAATCCTCCTAGGGATGATGAATCAGGATGACACCAACACCAAGACCTCAGCTGGCTTAAAGGAAAATCTGTATCTCTTGCATCATTTCTACAGTGGACCTTCAACATTATTGTAAATGATTGCAACCACTCTTGCCCCTTGTTTTTTTATTTCTGCCCTTTTTTGCTTCAGAGTCCACAGAAACAGATTGATGGGTGTGGCAACCAAAAAAATAGTTTCAGAGGTGACCCAAATTCATCTGTTCATAATTCAGGTCAAACAGTGTTAGCCAAACAAAGGCGGGTGATAATTTTTTAAAAAACTGTGTAAGTCTTTTTACAGGGAAAAAATAATATTTCATTTGAGATGAAAGTAATACATTTGGTATCTCCAAAGTAAAATTTTCCTTTTTATTACATTTCACTGGAAAGAAAAACAGTACCCAAACTTGGGTGGTTTGCTTTTTTCTTCCCTCCTTGGCAGCTGAAACACAGTTCAGTCCAAACTGTCATTACTCAGGACTTTCATATTCCTTTCCCACAATTCCTATTGTGTGCTTAAGTACTTTCCTATGGATATAATTTCTAACCAAGACATAGGTTTGGCATTACATGAACTTCAACAAATATATAAGACAACAAGAAGGGGCCATATCAAATTTGTTTTACTAATGTGGTTTGTCAAACTGTGGAGAAAAGTGAAAAGAAATCAAGAGAGGGAGCACTGACAAAGTTTAATTACATCTTTTCACTGGTAAATTATGACTTGATAACTTGATGTTTTCTATGTAAGGCAATATGAGGTGTAACCCCATTTCTCTTTATCATTATCTGATATTTGCAAACTCATTGACACTTCTGCAGAAGGCAGTCCCCCAGAGGTACTGCAGGCCACATGGGTCCCTTCCAAAAGGCCACTGACTGCTTTCATCTTCCCAAACAGGGGTTTGCCAAACAGAGGCTCAGGTCTTTAGGAGTTGCTGAGAAGGGAGAACATAAAACCAACTAGAAAGAAAGAGAGAAAAAGAAGTTTTAGGAAGCAGAAGCTACAGAGAATTACCCTGTCTCATTAGCAATCAACACCTTTTTCTGACCACATCATCTCTACTTGACAAAGAGAGACAACGGGACTGTAACAAGCACACAGGAGGCTATAATCTTTATCTGAACTATTAACTGATGGTATGGAGCTCTCTGAGGGTCTGATAGCTCTCTCTCACCCTACAGCTGACCTATAAACCCATGCCATGGACCACCTCTCTTAGGCAGCTAGATAGAAATCCTATTCCATCAAAACATCTCGAACATTTCATATCAGAACAAAAACTAGACCAACATTTTTGAGAGGAGAAGTCACAATATTGCAGTCTTTGTTTAAAATAATTACCAGGAAAGCAATGGACTGAGGTTTAAGTCTTGTTTCTGCCTCATTCAGAAAAGGATCTGAAAACCAGACCTCCAGCACCTCACAGGAACCCAGTGAGACACAGGCACACCAAGCTCCAGGCTTTGCAGGGAAACCCTGGCGTGCATACAAGAAACCCTGATGCAAGTGCTACTGTTGAGGGATCCAGCTTTCAGGGTGCTTTGCAACAAACATGGTGCCAAGGCCACATGGTATGGTACAGGAAAGGTGCAGACACTCTCCTGCTTAGCGCCTGTGAAGCTGAAGAGCATCAAACTATTTCTATTTGTGTGAGCAAAACCAGACTTTGCACACCACTTCTTTTTTTCAAGAAAAATATTTCACTGAAATAACCTGTGCATGGGCTCTAGCTACCAGAGAGAGAAGCCCAGCCTCTTGCCACTCAGTCAGAAGGGGTGTGGGCCTGAGCTCCCACATTTGAACTCCTGGGATACCAGGGTGGAAGTGCTACTGCAGAGGGAATGTATAGTCCAACCCACAGTCAGCAGCCTCTTTCTTTCTCTTGCATTCCTGTACATCAAGGCTTCAGTTTTCAGACCTGCTCCATGGTCTCTCCATTCTTTCCCGTGAGGAATAACTGACCTTACGACCCTCTGTCCTGTCCAGAGAGCTGGGAAGCTACCCAGGAGATGTACTTTGATTTCCAAATCTGTCAGTCTCCCCTTAAGCAAGGTGCTGTGTTTAATCTTTGAGGCAGCAGGTAGATGAAGACTCTGGAAATTTCTGCTTTATCTGGAGAGGAATAAATTGGAAGACAGTATTAAACTTATTAACAGTATTAGAACAGATTTGGATAGCAGACAGCACAAGCTTATGAAGAAATAATTGATCAGACCACTGCAGTTGTTTGATTGACAGAACTGCAAGCTTAGTGGAATACAGCAGATGTAAAACAACAGTACAACCTAAATTTGACCTCCCTGCTGGGAGGCAAACAGGGGACCTGTTTTGTCTCATTAAGTGTCTTCAGCAATCATTTTTCAGCAAATGGAAGCTGCAATCCCCAAACAAGGAAAGTGGTGCAGGAGTATTGGGTAATTTTCATCTAGATTTTAGATGCACTAATTTCAAATGCATGATGTGATGAAACAGTAATTGCATCAGCTCCACACAGTCCCTCTCTATGGGGTTCTGTGGGCTGGAGCTGACTCTGTGTAACCAATGAATCAACTAAGCAGCGCTTTCCTGTACCAGCTTTTCTGTAAATTCTCAGGGAGGAGCTTGGGGCTGCAAATAAACAGTTCACTTAGTACTGATGAAGAAGAGGTGGAAATGACATGCCACAGCTGTCAACTAATCCTGTTCTATTATGGGATTCTTTCTTTCAGGTTTGGCAGCCCACACTAATCCCATCACTCCTTTGGGGAAGTGCTCTTTGAGCAGAGCATGGCAACCTGCTGAGCAACATCCGTGGCAGAAACAGCTCACCACAGCCCCTCTGTGCTAAGCTCTGCACGCAGCAGAGGGAAGTCACACAGGCTCTGTCACTTCAGGAACAGGCGTGGGAGAGCAGAGGTCCATCCTGTGTTGGATGAAATATTTCTGGGAGTCGTGTTGTAGTCCCCTGTTGGTCACATTCACTGAGCAATTGCAGAGGGGATAAGCCAGAGCAGGGGAACAAAAGGGCAGCTGGAGGTGGAATCTCATTCTTTGGAAGAAGCTAGTTGGTGGAGGCCTGGGGAAGCTGAATACCATTTGGCATAGTTTCCAAGTATCTGGTTAAAAATCTGGCTTGTTAGGGCAAATTTGGTTCTCCCCTTTGATCTTCTTGATGTGGAAAAACCACAAACTGGAGGAGCTTTCAAACAGAGCTGTGTAAGACCTGTCTCTCCCCCATCAGGCTGCAGCACGCTGCTCAAGTTACCACTTCTTGAATAAGTGGTTCTGCAGCATCATCTGCTTTCCAGTCATCTGAACATTCTGGAATCAATAAAATCAAAACATCCTAATATTATATATTTCACTGCAATATTCGGTGCTCAGCTGGAGGAAGGTTGAGGAGTTTGTTGAAATGTTTTAAAATAATTAAAGTGTCTTATCAGGAAAATGCTAAACTATTTTTCTGTTCCCCTTCTTTGTGAGATTCCAGGAAAATCAACCTGATTTCATAGAACTCTTCAATTTTAATGAAAATGCTTGAAATTTCTTTCTCCAGCCAGACGTTTCTGTGTCCTACAAAAAATGTCTGAAGCTCTTTGTCATAAAACTCCAGAGTAATTGCACTAAGCTTGGAAGCTGGAAGCATCATATTTCAGATGCTTATTTAACGCATTTGACACAGCCCTTGATAACTTGGAATTTGATTATAGTACATACATAAGAGAAGCAGCTCAAAATAATGTCATCTGAGATGATAATTCCTGCTGCAGCTAAAGTATGAAGCTTTCTTTGAGGATTAAGAGTGAGCCAAACCAGTCTACCTTTCTATATGCCCAAACCACTAGATCTCACCTGGAATTTTCAGTTTCTCCCATATACCCACTCACACATTTTTTTTTTTCCCCTTCTATAGGCTACATCGTGCTCATCTACCTCTTTACTAAGAAAAACCACCAAAGCCACATTCTCAGCAGCACTATTCTCAGCTTTTTGTTCCCCCTGGAGGAATTGCACAGTTCGTGTTACCATGAAACTGACTCACAGAAACTTATTTGCCAAATCTAGCTGCAGTTTGAACCAAGTTCTGAACAAGTTGGATTTGATAGCTACCTTTGTTCAGACAAGCTACACACTACAAAGTTTAGTATTATATTCATCAACATACACACAAAAAAAATGAAAGTCGACACAAAGCAGTGACATTTAGAGCTCATGACAAAGCCACATTTGAAGTGGTGAGATTCCAAACATTCATCCCATGTCAGAGTGCAGCCACAATTAACTGCAGAAGAAACTCAGAATACAAGTTTCTTACATTTCTGATTCATTCTGCACCACCATCCTTGAAAATGAGCCAAGACTCCTATTGCTGTGGAGGGAAAAGCTGGACCACCTGACATACCAAGAAAAGTCTGGAGCCAGGTTGTCCTCTCTTTCAGTCTCCTTCAGTCTCCAAAATGCTTTGAAGTATTTGTGTTATAGACTCATACAAGGATACAGCTGAAAAGAATTTGAAAAGCTATTAACTTCTTACCACTACCACAAGGCAGAATCAGCTGCTCCAGTGTCACTTATGGGATATGTGTCTCCCTATAGTTCTTAAAAACTGGCATCCTATTCCTGCAGTTCGCCATCACTACCACCAGAAAAGCATTTCCTGTTTTAAAACCAAAAACTTCTTCACTGCTATTTACAAAATTCCCAGTCCACGGCAACTCTGCATCGGCAAAGCATTTCTTTCTTCCATCTTTATTCTCACACTCTTTCCACTGGAAAACCTTCAGTCTTTCACCATCAAACATTATTTGCTGCATCCCATACTGCTTCTTTATGGACTTTTTCCAGTTGCTGCCCAACTTCTCTGCTGCTGACACAGCTCCTGAGCTGCTTTGTCAGAGGCTCAGTGCATCTTCCTGGAGCTCCCACTGCTGTCCTTACTGGCACTTTTTCCACATCCCTCTGCAACTGGAGGACAACATTGCCTCATGTTTGCTTTTGAAACTAACTACATGCCCCAGAATAACTTTCCTCCAACCTGCTGCCCATTTAGCAGTTCCCTACCTGTGCCCATAGATCTAATAGCTTCTGAGAAGGCAGAACTTTGGATTGTTTTATTTACACCACCCTTTATTCAGCCCATATCTTTAATTCACAGACATCCTTTACAACTCAAAACCCTTCCGAGATACGATCACAGCACTCTAACCTTGGTGTTATCTGCAAATTTAATGAATTATCTCTACTTCAGTAAATGTTGAGTAGTGATGGAGAAAAACCAAACTCAGACAAACCTCTCATAAACATTTTCAGTTTTGATTTACCAGTATCTCGGCCTCCCTGCTGAGTAGGGACATTTTTTTGATAATTAATTCACCTACATTTCCCCTCTGATTATAAAAACACAGTCCAGTCTTTCATGTCTACCTATGGTAGGGTAGAAATAAAGATGTCACTAATAAGGGATGAGATTTTCTCAAAAATAAGTCATCATGCCTAACACGAGATAACTGCAAAAAATGTGCACCAAAGGAGCTACCAACCCAAATGAAGAAATCTCCCATTTAAATGCATCAGTAGCCACTGCTTCCACTTCCCTTCTGGGTTTTAACACATTTAATGTCTAATAATTCCATGGACAAGCACTAAGGTACTCACCAGTTCTTCCTCACAGCAAGGGACAGAGCCAAAAACCAAGCAAGGGGAAAGTAAAACATCAAGAAGAGTTAAGATATCCCCTAACCACTGTAACAAAGCCTAGAGAATAGCCTTTGGGGAAAGAAAAATGGCTACAGTTGGTTTATATTTGCATTGTAAGTAGCATTTCTTGTTCTGTTTGGGCTTTTGCATTGTGCCAGGTGCTTATGACCTGTATCTCTCACAACCATTTCTCCTCAATTTAGCATTACAACAATTTCTTCACTAAGGTTATTCCCTGAAGAACTAAGCATAAATAAAAACATTAAGAAGATCAATACTCATTTCTAGGGTAATCTTCTGATATTGCTTCACTGAGTCTCTTAACTCTATCTCTTCCTCATAATATTCTTTTTGTTCATGCAAAATCTGACATTAATTAATTTAATAATTTAATAATTATTCTTTGAGATTGTCTTGAAGATCGTTGCTCCTGCAATAGTAATTGAAATTCTTTATGAACATCCTCTTGGAGTGAAAACTACACAAAACCTAAGGCTACAAACCTGTGATGCTTCTATGATTCATTTATTCTTTGTAATAGATATTTGATGTCCCATGGCCAAAGGTTCTGGTCCGTGTCAGGTTACAGTGCTGGCCAGGCTGGCTCCTGGATGTTGCACAGGTGCCCCAAGCAAATACACCCCAGGCCACCAAGCAATCCAGATAAGGTGCTCAGGCAAACTTAGTCCCCCTGCATAATGTTGCCAGAGGTGAATTTCAGTGCTCCTTTATCCATTCACAAGATTTACCCATCCTGGCTCTCAGCACTGCAGTGCTCACCCATTTCCCACAGTTAAGACTGGGCAAGATGGGGAGTCAGTCTGTCCTTCCCATTTACTGCCACACCACTGATCTTTGTCCCAAAGGCTTTACAGTCTTCTTTGAAGAAAGGCATGAAAGAGCATAAACAAAGAGGGGAAGGACAAATGGAGATCAAAGGCATCCAGGGCAATGAAGATAAGATCGAGTAATGATGCATATCTGCCCTTGCTCAATTTAATGGTTTTAAATCATCTGAAAAATCAGCTGACCTTTGAACAGATTCACGTTGTGTGTGGTTTCATTTTCCTATATTTAATCAGATTTTTGTTTTTCCTCAGAGGTGTCCCAGCAGAAGTAATTCTGACTGGAAACTACCTGGCCAAAACTTTTGACCTAGTTCAGAAACATAAGTCAAAACAGCACAGGGAAATTCAAGGGAGGTGTGAAGAAATGAGCCATAAGGTGCCAGCCCAAGGAAAGAAGGGAACAGTCACAGAGATCACATTAGGATCTGGTGGTCTGAGATACTTTGAGATCTGGGGATACAAACCCAATCACATCTTGTTGAAAAAGCAACTCTTGCATCTGAGAGCTGCAGGATGGCAGAATTGTCTTTTTTCTACCAGGGATATATACAGAAAAACCAGAGATATTAAAGAGAGACATGTCTTTGAATATTGTGTCTGACAGTGCAGTACAAGGGTAAGGAGCCTGGGGAAGAGGGCTAGCACCATGAATTTGCAAGCCCAGTGCTGCATGGAGCCCACAGAGCTGTGCAGAGCTCTAATGAATAACAAGCTAGAGACAAGGAAAGCTAGGAACTCAGAAAACCCATAAGGCGAGCCTGTCTGCTGTGACCCACTATTTAATAAAATCAAGATTTAACCTTTTCTGTAGTTTCATGTAGATAACTAACACCATCTAATATAGATCCAGCTCAACAGAGCTCTACTATCCTGTCCTGCTGTGAAACCATATTATTCCAAATGCTTGACTTCATTACTACAGCAGACAGAGCACCACTGCTACAGTACCTTTTTATGTATGGTGCACAAACCATTGCTTCCCTGCTCCCTTTACTGTCCTTTTTCATTTTCTCCATCAGGCACAGAATAACAAGAAACCCTGCTGTGGTAATTTACTCTGCTCAGTATGCTATTTTGCTTAAATACTTTCCTTTCATATGGCATCCCAAAAAATACATAAATATGAGAATATTACTGTGGTTGAAAAATCAAGCTAGTTAGGTAATGTCAAATTGGCAGACAGTCAGCATTCTTCAATTACCCCCCTTGTACATATGCATTCTGGCATAGTCTTTAATTAACGTGATCTTACCATTTTTTTCTAGTGAAAACATGTCATTAAGTACCCAGGGTGAGTGAAGACCCAGTTCAGACCATTCTACCTTCTCCATAATGATTAACAGGCTTATTTTCTGTAATCCCCAAAACCCTGCTCTGAAGACAGACTAATTAATTTCTGCCTCTTTTCTCCTGTGCCACCACAACGCGTGAGTGCTTCAGAAACAACATGTTCATTTTCAAGGCAGCCTGGAGAGATGGGCAAGGGGTGAGGAGGTGTGGGAAGCAGTAATTTTCATTTTACAAGAAGCAAGCCAAAACTGTGGGGGCCATACACAAAGACAATCCCTCCTATCCCACCCCAGACTGGAAAAGCACAAACCACCCACCCCAAGCTGGAGCACAGTGCTGGGCTCCACAGGGACAGCACACACTTTGGCTGGTGGCAGAGACATGGGCATGGGCTGGTGCAAGCCCCAGGGGATGTGGCCCCAGAGAGCCACTCCAACGGATGAAACAGGTGTGGGTTGCTGCAGGAGAGGGTGTCCACCAGGATTTAGGCACACAGGATTTGCGCTCAAAAACTGCCAGGTGTTTTGGCTGAAGTTTTCCAGCAAAATCGGCTTGACTCAGAGATCTGGTGAGGAAGTGCTCAACTCAGGGTCTCACACTTTGTCAGAATTTGATAATCAGAAGCACCTGATAACCATAAGAATAAGCTCTAACCCTTATAATGAGAAAAAAAAGCAGTATGTCTGGCCAAATCAAAAATTGAGATTGATTTTGACACTCTGACAACACAGTTTTAATTGCTGTTTATAGCACATCACTTTTGTGTACCCACATAATCCATTAGCAGAGCTGTCAGCAGCTAAAATACAGCTACATTTGCATACCAGCTCGAGGAGCTGGACTGGGTTGTCTTGCCTGCTCTGGGCTGCAGATGGGCTGGTGCTGCTCTGGCCATGGCCACCCCTACCCAGGGCCATCTCTGCTTTGACTAAATCAGCCACCAGGGTCACTTTAACATACAGAACCACAGAATGGATCAGGTGGGAAGGGATCACACCTTGTCCAGCCTCCCTAGCAGCTCCCTAATCTGAGAGCACACGGCACAGGACTGTGTCCAGGCAGTTTCTGAGTATCTCCAGTGAGGGAGACTCCACAACCTCTGTGGGCAATCTGTTCCACTGCACGGTCACCTGCAAAGTTAAGTTCTTCCTCATGTTCAGGTGGAACTTCCTGGGTATCAGGTTCTGTCCATTGCCTCTTGTTGTATTGCTCAGCACCCATGAGAAGGGTCTGGTCCATCTTCTGGGCAATTTCCCTTCAGATCCTTGTACATATTTATGGGATCACCTCTCAGCCATCTCTTCTTGAGGCTAAACAGCCCCAGCTCCCTCAGCCTTTCTGCACAAGAGAGATGCCCCAGACCCCTCATCATCTCTGTAGCCTCTGCTGAACCCACTCCAGGAGCTCCACGTGTCTCTTGTCCTGAGGAGCCCAGAACTGGACACAGCACTCCAGGTGAGGCCTCACAGCACTGAGTACAGGGGCAGGATCACCCTCCATGACCTGCTGTCAATGCTCTTCCTAATGTCCCCAGGATCCCATTGGCCTTCTTGGCCACCAGGACACGCTGCTGGCTCAGGGACAGCTTGTTGTCCACCAGGACCCCCAGGTCCTTCTCCTCAGAGCTGCTCCCCAGCAGGGCAGCCCAAGGCTGTGCTGGTGCCTGGGGTTGTTCTTCCCCAGGAGCAGGACCCTGCATTTGCCTTTGCTGAATTTCAGATGGTTCTTCTTTGTCCATCTCTTCAACCTGCCAAGGTCCTTCTGAAGTTCTGCACAACACCCAGGGGTATCAACCACTCCTCACAGCTCTGTGTGCTCTGAATTGGCTGAGCAGGCACCTGCCCCTTCATCCAAGTCATGGCTGAATAAGTTAAACAGTACAGCATTGAACCTTGAGGCACACCACTAGGGACAGGCCCCCACTAGACCCTGTGCCACTGATTTTGATCCTCTGGGATCTGATGTTCTCGATCCACCTCACTGTCCACTCATCCAGCCCACATCCCTGAGTTTGTCTATGAGGATGATGTGAGAGAAGCTGTCAAAAGCCTTGGCTGAAGTCAAAGTAAACAATATCCACTGCTCCCCTCATCTCCAGGGAGCTGTTACACTGCAGAAGGCAATCAGGCTGGTCAAACATGACTCACCTTTAGTGAACCTGTGCATATATATCCATGTGCACTGAAAAACCTTCTTGCAAGGATACATACAGTTCTGGGCCACATCAGCACCAGAGGCTTTTGATGAAGAAACCAGTTCAAAGGACTCCACTTTAATCATGACAGTTGAGTACAAAAGTGTACTCACTTGTCCAGTGGGGAAGTGCAGCTGTGAGATAAAAGACCCTGGGAAGAATGCTCTTCCAGCCATCATGTGTTTAGGAGTCACAGCCTGTCACAATGAGACTCCTTTGGCACGGTATTATTACTAAAAAACAGTAACAGTCAGAGACCCAACTGTTTGAGGCAGAGCACAGATTATTTTCTAGACCACTGACATTTTACTCAGCTACCATGAACAGAACAGACATAGCCAGACCTGAAACACAGTGACTAAAAAAAAGATTTTCAAAAAATACATACATGGAAATCTGGCTGCTCAAGCACACAGACGAGTGATCACTAGAGCCAGCTACACATGTCAGATCTGTGCTGTAGACGAAGTGCTGCAGGTGAAGCCTTCCCTGCTGAATTTGAGGGGCCATACAGTGAACCACATGAAAAACCTGCACCAAATGACATTAATTCTCTGCTACAACGTGCATGCCTTCAAGGGCATCACAGTGCTGCACCACCACGGCCACTTCTTGTTTTGATAGCCAAAGACTAGAAAGCCTCTGCTCAAACCCCTGTCCGTCTCTAAGAAACCCCCTGATCACCTTCTTTATCTTAGTGGCAGTCACCCCTCTTTTGCAGCCCCTCACCAGGCAAAGAAGGTACCTTGAAGACATACTGTATTTACTCTTAGAGGGAACAGCACAGGCTTCAGACAATGCTCCTCCTCTCCTCCTGAAGCATCACTGAAACAGTGTTACATCCTTCTCAATGTCAGTACAAAATCAGACAACCCTCAAATTTAAAAACGTGCTTGTAGGGCTGAATTGAAAACCAAGACTAGATGATTTTCTAAGCCAAAGCCAGGAGCAATTCCCCAGGTTTATCCCTTTGGCTTGACACTTATCACAGTGGCAGAAAGTTTTCATTGCATCCTTCGTATCAATGTGAAATTTAACACATCCTTAATACAGCACTCTGAGTGGCAACCCCACAATATTTAAAGAAGAATGCAAAATCCTAATCTCTGCAGGACTGTACTAGCTCATGGCAAACAGCCCTGGGAATGGCACACAACACCCTGTGAGACACAGGTAAGACAAACTGTTCCACATTACAGCAAATACCAGCGTATTTTAATCTTGCTCCAAAACCAGCCAGATGAGTGGCATTCATTGGGAGGAATTAATGTAAATAATTATATTCAAACACCAAGCCAAGCCATTTGCAAATCTTACCCCATTTTGCTAGCTAGCAGGTGAATGCTTTTGACTCTTAGCAACCACAGGCTCTTGCTGTGCAAAAAACAATGATTTTTCTGAGTATTCTCATGATATGCAACCATTTAAGCCTAAAGATGAAGCAGAGGCTTTCTTTAGTAAGATCTTTCTGCCAAACTCTCTGAACACATGTGTCTTTAAAGCAGGCTTGGGCAAAATTTATTTATACATATATATATAAAGTGACACCAAAAGGTTCAGTAAAACCTTCTAGCTCTGTTTTTATGAGCTGAGAATAAAGAAAGTTACATTTTGGAGGAGAGGAGAGTAGCAAACCATGGCTACCAATATTCAAATGACAAAAACGTCTGAGAGAATTCCAGATGTCAGCCATGTGTTATGGTTTAATAGTTCAGCTCTGAGTCACAAGCACAAAAACCTGTTATGAAACACATGCCTGCCTGCATATGTGTGTGTGCACACAACAGTGTGGGCTAAAAAAGGAAAAGTCATAATTTGGAGGGCATTAATAGCACTGGAGAAAAGCAGTTAATCTAAGATGAGGTGGGAGGAAATCAGCACAGTTTGTCCTATGCCACGGACCAAGAGTGTGATGATTTATAGTTTCAACATTTACAAACTGAAGTTATAACTGAAGAGAGATTAAACACCCACTTGACAAGCATGTGTAATCCTTTAAAATCCTAAAAGTCCAATCACATCCTGTGTCTTGAATAATCACTAACCTAAATCACCCACACCCCTGACATGTGAAACTCATGAAAGTTCAAGTAATTTCTAGCCCAGATCTTTCAAAGAGTAGCATTTACACTGTGATTTATTACGTCCTTCTGGCTTTTTTTTTCCCCCCTCACATAAAAGCTACAAATATCTGTGGCACCAGTGCTTGCAAGAGATATCACAGGCCTCATCTTCTTTCTGGTGAAGAGACACAATCATTTATTCTCTGTGAGCTGCTGGTGTCCCTGGGCAGGCACCCCTCACTGGCTGATTTCAGCTCTCCCTGACTATGGATGGTGGCCCTGCAGGGAAGATGGCAAAGCAAGATGTTCCCTCTCTGCTGTCCTCCAGCTTGGCTACCTGGGCAAAGCAAGGACCTGCATGATAAAGAAATTATGCTGCTTCTGTCTCTGTTTTGGTCTTGAAAACCAAGAGACAGACAGCACTTGGTAAGTGCCTGTGTGCTAAAGAGTGTACCAAAGGTTTTGGTCTGCCTCAAGGATGCCTCCAAAGAGGACAATCCTCTGCTTGGGAGTTCACAATAGCCTTTTATATTTCCCACAAATCTCCCTCCACTGTGAAGCACAGGTTTGGAGGACAGGAAAGGATGGACGTTAAGCCATAGTGGAAAAAAAAAAAAAA